>JAWQEG010001202.1:620000-1093584 GCA_033782935.1 Petrolisthes cinctipes
AAATTTAGTACTCAGACATGATATCAAATGACACCGCCAAACAGGGAAGGGAGTTCGTAAGTCGATGAAAACGATGCCAACAACGAACCATAAAGGACTGGCGACGGAGATCAAGAGGTGGCTCATCAGCGTCCACCAGGAGACTGGGGATTGGGGACGACCTGAAGGCTCTGGTCGCCAGACATTCCCCAGCATGGTGAACAGAGTCTAAGACTCTGAAACGGGCATCAGTGGCAGAGGAGTACACCTCTCACCCATAGTCGAGTTTTGACCTTGTAAGAGCATGGTATACGTGGAGGAGGGTGGCCCGATCAGCCCCCAGGACCTATGGCCCAGGAACCTCAACAGGTTGAGAGCCTGGAGGCAAGAGACCTTAAGTGAACATGAATGGGGAACCCAAGTCAAACATCTGTCAAAAAAAATACCCAAGAAGCGAGTCTCCTCGACATAATGTAACCGATGACCACACATGAATAAATACGGATTGGAGTGGACGCCTCGGATGCGGAAGAAGTGCGTAGCAACCGTCTTGGCAGGAGAGAAGTGAAACCCATGAGAACCAGCCTAACGTGAAGCTGCATGTGCTGCTCTGCCACTGACATACGGGAAGCAGCAAACAAACTGCCAGGTACCAAACCTCACACAATAACAGCGACTACTGAGAAAAGAAAGAGTGGAAGGCGACCACACAGGCCATATGCATGGAGTTGCTGCAGGATGTCATTCACCATCTTCTCAAATAGTTTGTAGAGACAGGAGGTCAAGGCAATAGGTCGGTAATTGAGGGCAACACTAGAGTTGTAAAACCAGGCGATATACACGTGTCTAACTTTACCAGTATGTATTAATTCCAACAACCTTAACTCAACAAACCAACAAACCGCCGACGGGGCGCCAAAACCCTTAAAGTATTGCCAACATCATTACAGGCAATACCCCCCTACGGGGCAAGCACGAAAGATAAAAGGAATACAGGGATATATTCAGTAGTCTATCCCAGTACGATGGTGAACAAAAGACAGTGCCTTTATTTAAAGGATATAATGTAACAGATATTCCAATTATATTTGTTTGTTATTACTTTTCAACTAATCACCTTCATTTTTCTTACCTTCCTCCCCCTCGCCTCAAATCATAAAATTTCTTCTCTCCTATATCCACCTACGTTAATGCAGTATGCACTTCTTTTAACCCGGGTTCTTCGAATTACGAGTCCCGAATTCCTCCAAACTGAGTCGCAGGCTCACAAAAATAAATACATGAATAAAATAGAATAATAATGTTCGTGCCAATAAAGAAAATATGAAGTTCATAAATGAATCCACCTAACATATTTTTATAATCGAACATTCATATATTTAATTATCAATAAAACAAAATCATTGCACAAATATTAGCCTTCTTGAGAGAGAGAGAGAGAGAGAGAGAGAGAGAGAGAGAGAGAGAGAGAGAGGGGTAGGTGAGGCAGTGTTTATAATTCTGGTTAGGATGCCTTTTAATCATAAATATTACATTTCAGTTTCTGGCCTTGTATTTTCTTAGGTTGATAATTCTGATCATTTGTAAAGGATCTTTCTGTATGGGTCGCGAAAATGTTGTCATAGTAAAAACTGGGTAACGACTGAAAAAGTTTGAAGAACCCTACTTTATACTATTGGTGATTCGATACCGTTCACAGTGTTTGCTTCATTCATTCCTCCTGACACACGTCATCTCTACCTGATCATTCGTTACCCTCCTATATAGCTCCGCCCACATTTTTCTCCTCCTCTCCCACTAACATCCCCCCTCCCTCCACCTGCAACTGTTGCCAGATCCGACGAGGCCCAAACCAAGTCGCTGATGGATGGGGTGTGGACCCTTGATCTGTCCGGAGCTGTACTTACAAGTGAGATGTCTGTTTCCTCATTTCTATGAAGTAACTGAGTCAACATTCGGTCTGCTGCCAAAGCGAAGTCAAGATCGGTGGTTGTTGAATCCAAGGCTGCTAGAGTAATTCTTACTTGCGGTGGCAATTTTTGCAGATACATATATCGTAGTGTGGTGGTCGACAGAGGAAATTTGTTGCCACAAAATGGAGGGTCGCAGATCACCCAGGGTGAGAACTTGTAGGTCGTGTAGGTATTGATGATATGGCTTTTTATAGCAAGACAGATGCGCAGTTTTGAGTGTAGCAAATTGGCTCCCATCCTCAGGTGAAGTTATTTTATCACGAACTAATGTTATCACTTCAGTGGGAAGAACACCAACCAAAGCACTGAATTTGTCCTTGTCTGTGGCGGAAGTCTGAGCTAGATAAGCCTCAACATGGGAGAGCCAATCTTCTACAATGTGGTAGTTTCAGGCGTTTCTGAGACATTATGATGGCACTGTTGATTTCTGCGGGTCACTCCGGGGTCACCAATTTGTAGAACCAGGCGATCTACACGTGTCTCACTTTACCAGTATTTATTAATTCCAACAACCATAACCCAACAAACCAACAAAATATTTACAATTGAATTCTTAACAAAAAAAAAATTCTGATGTAGTAGTCGTTGCGTAGAATGGAATATAACACAGTGGAATAAGAGTGACAGACAAGGTCAGTGTACAGACGACAAGAGGCAGAGATATTATAATCCAACAGTGGTACAGTCTGCGTGAGCCATAGGCTTGAAGTGTACGGTAAGCCAGCTCGTGGAGGTTTGCTTTGATTTGATTGTTTGATTTATTGCCTATCGCCTCCTTAAACAGGGCATTAAGGCATCACTATTATAGTAAGTAGCATTAGGTGTAGCAGTAATTGTAATAGTAGTAGCTGTAAAAGTAGTTGTAGTATTGATGTTAATTTGTGGTGGTATTTTCATGTTGTTGATGTTGTTTTCCCTGAACTGGAAGGCGTCGGGGTCTTGGTGTTTCTTGGTGTTTTGCCAGAAGAGGTCGAGGCGGGGTGAGGCAGACAGATACCATCGCATGGTGACAAACTGTGGCAGGACTGGCGGCTCAGTTGTCCTACTGTCCTTACTCCCCCTCCTCTTTCTCCTCCGGCGTTCCCCTTCGTTTCTTGGTGTTTTGCCAGAAGAGGTCGAGGCGGGGTGAGGCAGACAGATACCACCGCACGGTGACAAACTGTGGCAGGACTAGCGGCTCAGTTGTCCTAATGTCCTTACTCCCCCTCCTCTTTCTCCTCCGACATTCCCCTTCGTCTTCCAGTTCACTCTCACTGGTGATGGTGGTGGAGGCCCTGGTTGCCTTGTCTTCCTCCTCCGTCTCCATCTCTTGTGGTGGTGGTGACAGTGGTGGTTGGGACAGTGCTGGTGGCGACGACAGCAGTGGTGATGGTGGTTGTGCCCTCCCGCTGTTCGCCCGTTTGAGAGGGCAAGGCAGCATTAACCGGCGACAAGGGTGGGCCGGAGGCAGGGATGGTGCCGCGTTTGCTCTGCTCCTCCCCCTTGCCTTCTTGCTGCCTCCTTTCTTGGTGGTGGTAGTGGTGGTTGTAGCTCAGGAGAAATGGCGATCGGTGGCAAACCATTAATCCTGAAGGATTGGAGGATGTCGGATAGACGACCTAGTCCTTCGGCAGTTAGGGCAACAGCAGTCTCAGTGCAGACGGTGACGAGGTCTGCCTGCTGCTGCCGTCGCTGCAGAGGTGGTTGGACGTCGGCCGTCCTCCTCACACGGACATGGAGTGAGCCCAGAACCTGCCCACCATCAGGTCCGGCTACGGTGGTAACCTCCACGCCCTTCCTCCTTTCCTCCGCAGTGAAGGACACCTCCACCCCGTCCCTCAAGGATGGTGGTGAAGTGGTGGCGGCAGAGAGAATGATACCCTCCCTGTGGACGAAGTAGTCCTGATTGTTGGCGGTAACAAAGCCATAGCCCTGTAGATGGTTAAACCATTTCACCCTGCCAACAAGACGGTCGGCAGGGGAAATAGAGTTGGCAGGTAGAGGTGTTGACTGGGCCATGGCTAAAGGATTACTGATGGGAGTGTAATGTAGCCCATTTCTGGAAGATGAAATTTAGACTGGAGGAGTAGACTGTCGTGGAGGTCTGCCCGTCCATCACACAGCAGTCCTTGAAGTAAACCTCATCGATGACTCAACCATGTTTCACACACTGTTAGAAGCCAGAGTCGAGGGTGTGCATCTCCTACTTCGAGACCTGGCGACGAAACTCCTAGTGTAGTGGTGAACAGCCGCTACAGAGTCCTTGCCTGATTTGCGGAAAGGAAGGATGGTAGCAACCCTCCACCCAGAAGGGCAGACACCCTCAAGCCAGATTCTGTTATTTAAAGCTAGAAGAATTTGGAAGTGTCGCCGCAGAGAGAGAGAGAGAGCAGAGTGCAGGTCTCTCAGGGTGAATATATGGTTATAACTTTCATTCTCGATTCCCGAGAAATCTATGACAGTGCACTTCTGGGCTTCCAACTCATGACTGTCATCCAGAGGTCGAAAGTCACGGTTGGAGACTCTAGCAAAAGCCTCTGACATGGTGTTGGCCACTGTTAAACCATCCAAGATCTTAATTCCATTGACCTTAAGGACAGGTGGAGGACTAAGAAAACTTTCCTGCTATCTTACGGACTCTCCTGAACACTTGGGTGAGTGGGGTTTTAGTATTAATTGAAGACATATAGGCCTTCCAAGATGCACGTCGTGTCTCTTTTAAAACTCGTCTAGCCCGAGCCCTTGCCCGTCGGAAGTCCTCTAAAAGAATAGGGTTCCCATGATTGCGCCAAAGGCAAAAGAAAGCAGCTCAATTTTCCCCAGCTCAGCAGTGGTGCAGACTGGTAACCACCAAGTAACTGGATGTTTGAGAAAGTTGCCAGAAGTTTTAGGAACAGAGTTGAGGGCAGCAGAGTGGAGAATTTCAGTGAAATAGGTCACAGCCTCATCAGAGCTACTAAAACCTACAACAGAAGAGACCGGAGAAGTAAGCTCTTTAAAATACTGCCATTAATCTCCACTGAGGAAGACGAAACTGCGGTTCGTACCTGTTATTTTCCAAGAGTATAGGGAAGTGGTCACCACCATATAAATCGGGCAACACACTCCAAGTAAATCCAACAGAGCACTGGGTGAACAGAGGGAAATGTCAATAACGGTAAAAGACCCACAGAGAATGACGAACATTAAAATCATACAATAAAATAAAGGGAGAGGAAAGTTCCCGTACAAGACGGCTGAGATCACCCCACTAAAGAGTAACACCGGGAGGAAGGTATAGACTGCACAGTGTAGAGACGGTCCAAAACACCTTAACTGCAACAGCCTGGAGCGGAGTGTCAAACTCCAGGCTCGTGCATGGAACATGCAGAGTATACAGGAGAAGAAACTGTATCTTTTGAAGTCACAATATCCGAGGCATCCACATTCACTTCACGCGCTTTCGATTTTCCCAAAGGAAGCTTGCGAGGGAGAATATCTGTTGAATCAAGAGATTCATTAGAGCCACGAGAACGGCTTTTAGTGAAATTGAGAAGAAAATATGGCTGAGTCTACAGAGACGGTTGCTTTGCATGGAGGAACGTTCATGGAATCAAGTGTCTCAGTGGAACCACCAAGACGTCTCTGTTGCAATTTAATTGACTTAGGTTTCCTCTTTGGGTAGCGTGTGGCAGCGTGAAGCTCTACCACATAGACACCTTTAGTTAAAGCCTGAGAATTTTCATCAGTTGAAAGGGCACCAGAATGAGTGTTTGATACAGTTTCCAAGACAGAGAAACTATTATGTAGTGAAACCGTGGAAACGTTCTCATCAGAGTAAGAAGCAGCTGCTTCTTGAGAATAATGTCGGCGAAGGGAGGAGGCGTATGTCCTAACACCACTATCCTTGAGTTGAGTTGCCTGAAGTCGAGTCTGACACTACCAATGCTGATGAATTGGGTGTTAGCCAAGTGGAGGATATCCTGGTCGAGGAGGTACAGCTCCGGACAAAACTCTCTCGACTCGTTTGGCAGCATTTGGCATCTGATAGGGTGATGGTGGTTGGAGTTAGGGGAGACTCTTCACTGTATCTTAATATTCAGTGTGTGTGTGTGTGTGCTATCAGCGGGAGGTGCTGTATATGTATGTATGATAGTATACTTAGAGCCAGTGTACAGTAGTTTGTGCTTATCTCAAGATTTCGAGATGCCAAATGCTGCCAACCAAGTCGACAGAGTTTTGTCCGGAATTGTACATATTACATTGGCGAGAACATAAGGGGTGTGCATCCCCGCAGTAAAAGCAGTAACTCTCTGACTGACACTCAGGAGTAGGATGTGAGTCAAGAGCAGAACAATTACCACACCGGGAACGGTTTGTGCAGTTCCTCCTCATGACGAATTTCGTGTCTGCACCATAAAAACAAAAATTAAATGGTATTGATAGAATGGAATTCGTGATTAATAAATTTCACCCAGGATCAAACTTAAATCATAAAGATAATGTATTACCTGGCAACACCTATCGCTTTCCAACTCAGTCAGTCGATGATGGCTGGTGCCTCTCCTCTCCTGTTTTCTTCCCTCCTCCAGCCCCTCCATAATCCCCCATTATAACTTGCCGGTTAGAAATGACTACAAAGTGTGTGTGCTAGTGTCTCTGTTCCATCAGCTCGCGACTGTACTGTACTGTATGTCACACACACATCGTTTGTGTTTCACTTCATTTCGGAAATAATTATGACATAATAATTAATGACAATATTTCAATTCTTATTTAAAACGATTCCCACCACTTCTATCATTCTTATATACTCCCATCAGTGAAGATCTTGAATATTTCCCTTAAACTTCCAAATTATAGGAACTCACTAAGAAAACAGAACCAACATCTCTGCTTTCTATGCCTTCTGCAACGGGCCTTTCTCTATCTTGAAAATATGCTTAGGCTTGGCATGCCACTGGTCACCAACTAGGCGGCACTCTGTCACTCTCTGATTTTCTATTACCGTGTGGTACTCTGCTCCACGTCCTTACTCTTTACCTACCTTTACTCTGTTTAATCCAAGCTTGCAATTGAAGCCTAACCTGCGTGCGTAGTCCGTCGCTGATTGTAGAACATATAGTGTGGAGAGGTGATTTGTTTTTACAGACGAGCGAGAGACTTGGCTGTCTTGATCTAGAAGAGGACAGGACATTAACTTTAATGTATTTTTCCTCGTTAATATTATACTGATTATTATATACATTTATTGTAGGTGCATTTACTCTATTATTACATAAACCAAATTATGAATATAGCTACAATTTTCAATAACTGCCTCATTGTCAGCCATCGAAGCAATCGTGTAAGGAATTAAATGTTTTTCAATAAGCCTCAATTGCCTCACAGCTGCTGGTGGGGTTGTGGCTGGTTGGGAGTCTGGTGATAGCGTTATCGTACCGCTCTTCCCTCATCTCACATCTCGTGGTTCAGGGTAAGTCTCCAGAGATCAATTCTGTGGAGGACCTTATGGAACGGGATGGCTGGAGTTGGGGGACTCCAGATATGACGGGTGCATTCAAAATATTCCTCAGCACCAATCCCGACCCAGCTATGCAGAAGTTACACAACCAAATGCAGGTACTGTTGTTTTCACTTGCAAACACAGCTAGCAGGTAGTGATTGTGTAGTAAAGAACTTGAAAGAAGGCAAAATATTTTTTTTATTTTATCCACACAAGCTACTTTATTTTACCAGCATCTCATCTTGTGGAGGAACAATACCATTAAAACAGTCAATCCGTCTTTGATAGTAATTATTTATATATTGAAAGAGGTGAGGCCTAATGAACAGGTCACACAATGTCTATACTTTACACAAAATTTAACTCGCTCATTAGAAGAGTTTGGTAGAAAAGGAGTAAAAGTGAGTACCTTGGATAAAGTTGCACCCTCTCTAGGGGGTGGGAAAATACAATGAGTGTACAAAAGAGCAATATCTAACATTATAGCGATAGACGGGAGAGGTTGATGCACACTTTGTGGTGTTCTGCATAAGCAAATCTTAAAAGTTAATATCGGCATTTTTAGATATCTGATAACTTTCTACAGTGTAGCGTGATGTACTCACTCACCTAACCTTACCGCCTCTCCTATTGACTTTCGCTCCAATTCAATCACCTGTACGTACACTACACTGCAACTCAATGGCTATTGCCAATGGGCGCCACTATTACCTCCCGCACGCCTGTATAAAGTGCGACCTGCCTTCTCTCGTGGAGGTGCCGATGATCTACACTCGTGTCTATCTCTCGGAAAGAAATCAAATAATCTTCTGTGATAAAGTCGACTGGGTGAATGGGCCACTGCCAACCGGTCCAATCGTTTGGAAGAAAGGATTCTGGCACAAATTAGAACCAACTGCACCAGAATAATATTTCTAGAACAATATATAGATAAACGTTTTCCGCCGCATTGTGACGCTTGTAATGAGGTGCCATGTATTTGTTATAACATCTTGAGCTCTCGGCGGTTTGTTGGGAACGCGCTTCACTCACAGATTCCTGCGGTGCAGTAAAAGTCTCCTCCACCGTCTCAGATCGCTTAGGTGATGGGGGTGGTGGGTTGACTGATGAATTGATGGCTTTCTTGAAGGAGACCGCACTGATCAGAGTGAAGTGACTAGTTATTTCTATTGTCACCATGTTATATAAATTTTTACATTGATAAATTTTATATGAATTGTATATATTGTACGTTTTATTAGCTAAGCATAGCGATTGTCTAAGATAGGTATAGCGATTTGTCTATCTAGGTTTAACAATTGGTTTCAATAGGTATAAATTTAGTTAGCTATTCGCTGGATAGGAAGGCTACTCGTGTGGGACTATTTTAATGTTCTGTCCCGCAGCTAGCCACAGAGCCCCAGCCTTCTGAACCACTTCAGGCTTGGACAACGAAGCACAAGATTAAATTTCGGATTCCTTTATCTTGCCCAAATTTTCATCTGGTGTTTCGTTGTACGAGCCTGAAGTGGTTCAGAAGGCTTGCTGCGGGACAGAACATTAGTTAGGCACTGTGCAGTTGTCCAACGTTTCACCTGGGCCACCCAGCTGAGAGAAGTGAGTAAAGTTGCTGGCAACAGTGTTTACGTTTGTTCGTGTGGACGTGCTCGACGAAAGTTCGGATCATCTACACTCTTCTGTGGTGAACCTCAGCTAGAGCCTAAGTTTATCCGATAAATGGTGGGGTTATAACTTAACATTATAAACGGTATAAGTTACATTATTCCTTTTTAGCAAATAAATATAGATACCGGTGTCTGACCGCTCTTTTAACATTTCGCCTGTCTAGTACCGTCTCTATTAAACCAAACGAAATACAATTTTTGATCCGGGACGCATATTCGCGTTCTGCAACCAATGACAGTGTCTTCAGTCCCACCTCCTCCTTCTCGTGGCCTTTCAGCCAATCACACAGCAGCGCGCCATATAGATTGCCAGCTGTACAAAAATATTTCATCACATTGATTTACGTTTTTGATGCCATCATTGTAGAGGCAATATGGATCTGTGATGGAGGACGTCACTGTTTCTAAGTGTTCTAGAGCCAACTGCCACTGTAGAGAAGACAGTTCCGACTTGGATGTAGGCGTGAAGCTCACATCAGGTGTTGGTAGCGTTCACGAAAAGGGGCCCTGGGGGGATGTCTGCTACTATTATATCTATATTAAGACTAAGGAGCATAGAGAGTATGTCCAGGAGGCAGTATGGGAGGGACAAGGGAGTTTGGTCTAGAAGTCCTGATTAACTGAGAGTAGTGTGGTTGAAAGATGTGGGAAACGGAGGCACTTGACAGTGAAGCAAGGAACATTAAAGTAAAATCTCTCGACTAATGGGGGAAGACGCAGCTCACGCTGCATAATCACTATCCTGGTCGACATGGGACTGCCGAAAATTATTCTCATTGCTCTATTCTATAATTTTTCAACAGTTTCCAGTGTAGCCCTAAGAAGTTGAATCAAAGCAAGGCGGCTGAGGTAATCAACAACTGAACGGATAAAAGCAATATAGATGGTCCTTGCAACTAGGATGGAGATACCCGAGGAGTTGTTAGTGAGCTATTGAAGTGGTGTATGTCAGCGGTGGAGACGACCCAACAAGTCCTGGGCAAAGGGATGGTTTGAGGCCTGGCATGGACAACCGGCCAAATATTGACTGGTGGACACAGGTAGCGGTACTGGGAACACATGGGAATGACAGTCCCTCCAATGGTGAATACTGGCCGAGCTAGAGGAAGGCGGCAGGTTAATATTCTGCTCTTATCTGGGGAGACAATAATGCCACAGTGAGAGGAGGCCATAGACAAGGAGTCAATAAACCGCTGGAGATCCCTTGGCGAGGTAGAATGAACACAGATATCATCAGTATAGCACGTAATTGTAGCTCCAGGAATATCAGGTAGAAAAGTGAGCAACCAGAATATTAAATAACAATGGCCTGAGAACATCCCCTCCAGGCGTACCAAGATAAAAACTGCGCAAAGGACTGAGCGCAACACTGAAAAACACACGGCACGGGAAGTCCTGTTTCTGAGTTAGCCCCGAATCCACCTTAGTAGATTACCCTTTATCCCAAAGTCAACCAATTGATCCAAAATGACGTCTCTATTAGCAAAATCAAAACCACTTCAAAAGTCAATGAAGGCCACCACACTGTCCCTGGAGAGGTGAGAGTACAGGGCGACAAGGCAGTGGTGTGTGCTCCACTGTGGAAGAAAACCAAACAGCCATGGAGAAAGGCGATCCTGCAGTCGGTACATGAGACGATTGAGTAAGATTCTCTCCATAACCTTAGATAAACAGGAAGTAAGGGAAGTAGGCCTGAACTTCGCAGTGCCGGGCTTAAGGATGGGTATTATTGTGCTGCTGGTCCAGGCTCGTTGTACACAACCATCACGAAGACAAAGATTGTACAGTCGAAGTAGAGGGTTCCCAGGAACTTGTTGAAGTAGGCGTAGCACAGCATAAGTAATACCATCATCACCAGGGGAAGAAGCTCTACCCCGAGAGAGAGCACGGCGCAACTCCTCCTCAGTTATCTGCTCTGCATCATCGTCATCATCTTGCAACAGAGCAGACATGAACATTGGAGTGAATTTTGTATGAGGATAGGTAAACTCATTGGGGTAGATTGCTCTGACCAGGCATTGACAAGCAGTGGCCAGCGTCATTTTAACCACCTAACGGATGAGGTGCCACATAGAAGCCACACTCGTTTGCTGGTTATGCTGTCTATCAACTACTACCAACACTCAGTGTGAGCACACTTCTGCAGGGCGACTAAAGCGTCCCTAGACATCTGCTAACGATGGAGTAGGTCAGGGGTTGGGTTGGCTTGAAACAAAAGGCCATCAGGTTCAGCCTCCTCCTCGCCTCCTGTATACGTGCATCAAGCATCCATGGCGATGTTGGAAGTGTGGCTGGGAGACGTATTGCCTATAAAAGTCATGAGTAGCAGATACAAGATCAGAGTACAACTGTGCAGCTGAAGATATGTCAAATGTAGGGAATACTTGGGCCATAAATAAGATGTAAGTCGGGCAATATTTAGGGGGCACAGCAATATGTAAACGTGTGGCTGAAGCACTTGATCTAGCTGATAGAGAATAAAGAAACCAAAGAGCGGCGAGATCAGAGAATATATCTGGCATGGAGGAGCACTGGTCCTGAGATGCTATCAGGCCAGACGAGAGGATGTAATCCAGAGTACCTCCCTGGCAATGAGTGGCACCGCCAGTGTCCCAGCGTGTCAGATGATGCTTGCTTATATATTAACGGAGACGAACACCATTACAATTAATAGAGAAAGAACCATCACCCAAGACAGAATGCCGAGCATTAAAATCTCCCATATATACCATACCATGCACTGTTGGAGAAGGGAGAGCCTCAAGAGTGAGTATAGCCGGAGCAGTTAGACATTACATAATTGGAGTACTCCATCCCTAGGTAGAACCTCAAATAGCTGAAAGATCATGTCAGGATCAGAGGAGGTACGGAGAAGGCAATGTGGCAAGGAGCAATGTATATAAGTCCGGAAATCATTCCTTACTTGATGAACATATGGCACATAACCTGATTGGGGAGGAGCTTGCCCAGCAGCGAGCTGCTGTCCTGGAAATGATTCCTGAATAAAAATAACACTGGGATGATGACGAAAACCTTAGACCTTGAGTTGAGTGATCTTAACATAACTGGTGATACCACAAACGTTCCAGGAGACGACATCCAGCTGGCAATCACTAGCGATTTCTGTGTTTGGAGGTAGAAGTCCTGGGAGTGGATTTGGAGAAGATGGACTAGAAGAAGGTACGGACTCGAAAAGCTTTTCAAAGTGAGATGCAACAGTACCCATCCTTTCGGTAAGGTTGAGATAATGGCCTGCTGAGCCTCAACATAGGTGGAGAGTTTGGAGTCTTTAGCAGCCTGAGCATCAACGAGCCCATCAATCCTGGCTTCAGAGGGTGAAAAACGGTTCTTGAGGTCCGTACATCGTGCCATGAGATTAGCGACAGACTTGCAGAGAGCAAGGTCAGGAGGCGAGGCAAGGCTGGTGGGAGGAGCAGGCTGGTGAGGTGATGGTGGCGGTGGCACCATAGTAGAGGCACGAGTCTGAACCTGAATTTGAGCACATCCATGCCACACATTAACCCCTGGCTGTAGGCTTCGTGGACACTTCCATCGAGACGTATCCTCAGGAGGTGAAGGCTCAGAGGTGGAGGCAGCAGGATGTGATAGATTACCCCTGACAGGACACGTCTTGGAATCATGGTCGGTGGCACACCAGGCACACTTCGGCCTGGCAGAACAATACTGGACATTTTGAAGTTTCCTCACTTCACACGGTGGAAGACAGGGGAGGAAATAAGAGGAAATCTCAATTCGAGGTTGGACGGGAAGACTTTAGACAACAACAATACGGTGGGCAGAGTACACACCAGGGTATCCCTCGGCAAGTTCCGGGTCAACATCAATAGGAAACGGGTGAGGAAGTAGCTTGGGAACTTACGAGGCCTCTCGGGTGAGTCTTGAAGAATGAGAGGCAGAGACTCTATCAATGATGTCCTGACGCTTCCAAGAGATGTAGACAAACCTGGAGGTGACGGCAGCCATCTTGACTTCGGCCAGTAAACGCTGCAATAGGAAAGCCCTTTTGACGTCAGACAACCACGCAGCTTTGTGTCTGTAGATGGGTTACCAGAACACAGATCCACAACAGACAAACAACACCAAGAACATCATAGAAACAACAACATACAAACATGAATGCAAAAACAACACAAACAGCAACACAAACAACAATGCAGGTAGAGCACCAGGAGAAGGTCCACACTCCACGAAGGTTGGAGCGAGACTGCATGAAATAAATTAGGCAAGTCATTAATCAGTACAACACTAGATTATGGAAAGTCATGAATCTTAACAGAATTAGATAATTAATTCCAAAATTCATTATAGGATAACTCGTCAGACGGAAAAAATCAAACTAATTAAAAACAATAGGACATGGAGATATTGGAGGTCGAAAATGGTTGGTTGTGATAGAGCGCACTCTCTTCATTAACTTACCTTTTTTTCAGCTTATGGCCTAGTACAATAAATGGGGCAACTACGCAATAATATTGACTGTTCTAAATTTTTCAAGGCTCACAAATTCTCACAATTGCAGGTCTGCATTTGTGAAACTTAGAATAGAGGTTATAATTGCTCTTTGTAATTATTTTCAAGCAAATATGACAATGAGGCCGTATTATATTTTGTATATCATGGGGGAACCAGTGAGTGAGATCAAACCATTTCGCTCAGCGCAGGTGTCACATCTACGAAACGAGACCACCAGCTTAAAAAAAAAATCAACTATAATACTGTATATTATCGAATTATTAATTTAATCATATAATTTTTGGCTTTGATCAGTGTGACCAGTGGTGTACAACAATAATTTTATGTGCAACCATATTCATGCAGGTGTCTAAGCCAATGGGAAAGTCATCTTACTCATGAAACATTTTCTCCCCACCTATACACAAATTAAGAAGTCCAGTGTAGAAACCTTCAGCCATACTAACGACCTCATGTTTCATTGCCGTTATCGCTATATTTATTGACTTTTACCCTAGTTGACTAATAAAAATAATATGTCATAAACTCGAAACACTTTAATTCTTTTATTCAGATGGTCATAAACAGTGACAGTTCATATCTCCAAAGTTGTCATGCCGCACACAACTCTATATTACCCTGCCATCGATGGGATGAACTCGGGCTGTAACTGAGTTTCACTTTAGAAGAAAAGTGTTGATGATCCAAACTTTTGCCGACCATGAACACATTAACAAACATAAACACTGTTGCCATCATAGTTACTCACCTCTGGCAGTGGGGTGGTCCAGGCAAAACGTTGGGCAACTGTAGATAGCTCAGGTAATTTTGTACCGGTTAAGCTACATATATATTCAATATCAATATCCCATGTAAACCTACAATGTACTCACATGTGACAGGATGTAACATAATGTCAGACACAAAAGCGTCTTACTCATCACAGTTCACCCTGGGAACAGGTTCTGATCGTGAGAGCTGAATGGGAACCAATAAGTCTGCAAATATTCATAAGCGTCACTAGATTACAATTGAGGTCACTAGGTTCCGCAGAGTCTTGTTCACTAGGTACAGGTTCACTCTCTAGCCACCATCTAGTTAAGACTCCAAGCTAAACTTGCTGTACAATAATCTTGGTCTCTTCAATAAACTCTATTAAAACTCAGATATTTATCACTTTGCAACACTCAACCACATCATGGTATCCTTGGGCATCCTTCAACCTGAATATTATTGTAAAGTGCGTTTAGCTAGGAGTCTAGGTTTATGGTTAGAGCGATTATTCTTATTAAAATAACACTTATGTGGGGGGTGTCCATATTTCCTGCAGATATTGATTTTAAAAAAATATATAATTAAATGGCTAACAGAAATAAATAAATAAATAAATGCCTTTAATGACCAATTAAGGCAATTAAGGCATAAGAATAGTATGGTTGACTGGCAAGATTGGTATTGTGAAATATGCATGAGTCTGCGCATATGCTCCGGTGAACGCGCAGACCAAAGTGGGAAAGGCAAAAATGAAAGAGTTCTGGGATGAAATGAATGAATGTCTAAGAAAGTTTGAGAGTGGGAAGAGGATAGTGTTGATAGGAGACATAAATGGGAAGGTAGGGAATGAGAGAAGAGGAAATGTATTTGGCAAGTGGGGTGTGAATGGGATAAATGAGAATGGTGAGTGCCTTGTGGATGTGTGTGCCGAGGCGGGGTTGTTCCTCGCCAACACCTGCTTCGAGCACAAACTGATCCACAGGTACACGTGGAAGAGGAGGGATGAGAGGAGAGAGCAAATGAGTTTGATAGATTACATAGCTGTGGATGAAAGGTTAAGGAAAGATGTGATGGATGCTAGAGTGGTGAGAGGAATGTTTCAGTGCTCCGACCACTATGCGGTGTTGGCAAGGATTAGAGTCAGAGCAAAATGGGAGTATGGTAGGAAGGATAGAGTGGGGAACAAGAGGGAAGTGACAAGTGGAAGATGGAATGACAGTGAGTACAGAGAGGTATATAAGAGGAGGGTGGGTGAGGTGCTGGAGGATGCTAGGCTGAGTATGGGGGAGGGAGTGAGAGTGAATGAGATATATGAAGTGTTTAAGGCAATAGTAATGAGAACAGAAGCAGAGGTAGTCGGATATAAGATACAGAAGAGGGGCAAGAAAGGGAGTGCTTGGTGGTCAGATGAAGTGAAAGATGCTGTAGAGAAGAAAAGGAAGGCGTATAGGAGAACATTACAGAGGAATGTGTCAGAGGAAGTGAAAGAGAGGTGGAAGAGAGAATGCAATGTATGTAAGAGACAAGTGAAGAGGATGGTGAGTGAGAGTAAAAGGAGAGTGGATGAGGAGGTTGGCATGAAACTGAGTAAAAAGTTTAAAGAAAACAAGAAATTATTCTGGAAGGAGGTTAAAAGAGAAAGAGGAAAAGGAAAGTCTGGTAGTGTGAGAACGAAGAGAGAAGATGGAGTTACTGTGGGTGGAAGGGGGGAAGTGAAAGAAGTGTGTAAGAGGCATTTTGATGGTCTGATGATTGGGGGACGGGAGGGGAGGCGGTGGTGACATGCATGGGGATGGAGGCAGGTGGTAAACGACAGGATGTACAGGGAGAATTAGGAAGAGAAGAGGTTAGGAAAGCAATAGGAAAGTTGAAGATGAGAAAGGCACCGGGGGTGGATGGGATAACTGCTGAAATGTTAAAGTGTGGGGGGGAGATAGTGGTGGAGTGGATGTTGCTTATATGCACATTAGCTTGGAGGCAGGGATAGGTGCCAGTGGACTGGAGGAGAGCCATAATTGTACCTTTGTATAAGGGGAAGGGGAGTAAGGAGGAGTGTGGTAGCTATAGGGGAATAAGCCTTCTTAGTGTACCGGGGAAGGTGTATGGGAAGGTTCTTACAGAGAGACTGGTTGAGGTAACTGGGAATAAAGTTAGTGAGGAGCAGGGAGGGTTCAGAAAGGGTAGAGGATGTGTGGACCAGATATTTGCATTAAAATCAATAGTGGAGAAATATATTGGGAAGGATAGGAAGTTGTATGCTGCCTTCATGGACTTGGAGAAGGCATATGATAGGGTTGATAGGAAAGCTATGTCAGAGGTGTTGAGAATTTATGGTGTTGGGGGGTCTTTGCTGAAGGGCATTGAGGCCTTCTATGCAAGTGCAAAAGCATGTTTACGGGTAGAGGGTGATATAAGTGAGAGTTTTAATATTGGTGTAGGGCTGAGACAGGGATGTGTTATGTCACCATGGTTGTTCAATATATATATGGATGGTTGTATGAGAGAGATGAAAGCCAAAGTGAATGGTCTGGGGGTGAAGTTGAGGCTGAATGAGGCAAATTGGTCCTTGGCAGCTAGTTTATTTGCGGATGACACTGTGTTGATTGCTGAGAGTGAAAGGGAGTTACAGAGAGTGGTGGACGAATTTCAGTCTGTGTGTAAACGAAGGAAACTGAAGGTGAATGTTGGTAAAAGTAAAGTGATGGTATTTGAGAGAGCAGAAACTGAAGTGATTGACTTTGCTACACCTTACAGAGTGGCTGTACCAACTGGGACGAAGTGTGAGATAACTCTGAGGGGTGAGAGGATGGAGGAAGTGAAGGAGTTTAAGTACCTGGGTACAGTTATGTGTAAACATGGGAGTATGAAAGGAGAAATTAGGGAGAGAGCAATGAGGGGTAGACAGGTCATAGGATAACTGGGGAGGATTATGAAGGGTAGAAGTGTGAGTATGGAAGTGAAAATGGGACTACGAAACAGTATAATCCTGCCAACACTGACATATGCGTCGGAGACATGGACATGGAGTAGGGCTCATCAGTCTAGAATAGGTGCTGTGGAAATGAGTTACTTGAGAGGAGCATGTGGACTTACTAGATGGGATGGAGAAAGTAATGAGAGTGTATATGAGAGGTGTGGTATGAGTGAGAAGGCAAATGGTATTGAATGTGGAGTGGTTGAGAGAGTGAAGCGTGATACATTGAGATGGTTTGGACATGTAGAGAGAATGCAAGGTGAGGAGTTTGTAAAGAAGGTGTATGGAAGTGAAGTTGTGGGTCCTGGTGTGAGAGGCAGACCTCCGGTTAGATGGCAGAACAGAGTGGAAGAGTATGTAAAGGAGAGAAACGTGAGGGGCAGAGGAGGGCTTGACCAAGTAAGGAGGGAGTGTTGGGACAGGGAGAACTGGAGGCACTTCTGCTTTGGCCACCCCCTTGGTGGGAGTTCCCGGAGGGAACGAGGCGTCAGAGCTATAGATAGATAGATAGAATGACCAATTCAAGGTCGACAGGCTAGTGTGGTGCACACACACTCAACACACACATACAAAGGAGTGGCAGGTAGTCACACACCTCAGGTCACAGGTAGAAAGGGTTTGCCCAGGGTACGGATTATTTACTCATCTCATCTCACCTCAGGTCAGGTGTGTAGACACAGACATACAGGCAGCTGCACCCACAAAGAACATTCGAGACATACCTGGTTAAGCCACGCCTCCCAACTCATACCATTGGCTAGGCCTAGATTTAATTACTCTGATTACTAACTCCGCCCACTGTCCTACGATACAAATTGGGGCAGACAACAGAGGGACAGGCAGAACAACTCCAGCAGCAGTACACAGAGAACATTCCAGCAGCCGACTAAGAGAGGACCCAAGAAGACAAGCCAACCGACCCACATTCACCAACTCATACTAGAAGACTAGCCAACCGGCTCATACTCACTAACTCATACTCCTCCTCTA
This sequence comes from Petrolisthes cinctipes, assembly GCA_033782935.1. Classification (NCBI taxonomy): domain Eukaryota; kingdom Metazoa; phylum Arthropoda; class Malacostraca; order Decapoda; family Porcellanidae; genus Petrolisthes; species Petrolisthes cinctipes. The sequence goes on from JAWQEG010001202.1 coordinate 638,292, forward strand.
TGAGTAATACCTTATTCCAGTTACTGTGTACCTATACTGTACTTGTATGTGCTTCACCCCTCACTAATAAACACATGTTGATTTTGTGGAGTTTGGTATACCCTGCTGCATACTGAGATAAAGAATACTACAAATTGGTGACCCCCTGGAGCTCAGTATGGCAGAGGAATTCAAGCTACCCACATTTACCTACAATATCAATGTGTGGTTCTCTCTTCCGGACAAATTACTTCGGCACCGTGTCCTCCAGCTCATGCCACCACAACTGCGCCTGCACTTGGCAAGCATATCTGCTACTACTACACTGTAAGAATTCATCACAAACGCTGACATACTACACGATGCATATATGTCAACGATCTCTACAGCTACTACATCCACCATTCATCCTCCACTTTATCACCTACCACACCTCAGTGATCCAAACGTGAGTACAGTGATTAACGAGTGTACAAATATACTATCATCACACAGTGTAATGAGTGCAAATAGTGTTAACATGGATACAGTGAACGAGCGTACAAATATACCATCATCAGACAGTGTAATGAGTGCCAATAGTGTTAACATGGATACAGTGAAACAAGGCGACCGAGCCAACAGTGAACTCATATTGATTCTACCACAAGTGTTAGATTCAGTGTTAAGGAGGTTAGAAAATATGGAACGCCGCTTCTCGGCACACAGTGATATTAGCCCTCCATCCAATGTGCAAAAATTCAGTGCTCCACCTAGTGTACAGAAATTTAGTCCCCCATCCAAAGTGCATAATTTTAATACCAACTACAAACAACAGTGGTTCAGTGGCCCTCAAGTGTGTTATTATCATCGTAGGTTCGGCAATAAGGCGATAAAGTGTACTCAACCCTGTGCTTTCTTGGAAAGCGGGTGGAGCGGGGGTCAGTAAGAACCCCCGCAGTGTCCTTCATACATCCTATGCAACAACACCTCTCTCCTTCCTCCACTGTCACCACACCAGGCCGTAGATAGCTCCTGCGGATTCAGGACAGGCTATCAGGCATGCGTTTCCTCATTGACACAGGCGCAGCCCTCAGCCTCGTACCTGCCCAGGGGGGGGCATGCCTGCACGATACGATCTTGTGGTGGCTAACGGCACACCTATCGCCACATATGGGATCCAATCACGCCACCTGGCTCTGGCACCCAACCACACCTTCCAGTGGAATTTTCTGGTGGCTGATGTAGGGCAACCCATCCTGGGGGCAGTCCTTCAGCAGGAGGTTGACGGCGCTCTGCACCTGTCACCTTCTTCAGCAAGAGCCTTAACACCTGCCAACGCATGTACAGCGCATTTGATAGAGAGCTGCTGGCCATATACGAAGCTGTGAGGCACTTCCTGGAGGAGAGACAGTTCCATATACTGACAGACCATAAGCCTCTCACATATGCCATGGCACAGAAGGGGGACAACTTCACCCCGCAAGTATCACGACAGCTGACATACATATCTGAGTTCCCAACAGACATTCGCCATATAAGGGGACAAGACAACGCGGTGGCGGACGCTTTGTCACGGGGGGTGTCAACCATCTGAATTCCCACCCCTACCCACACCGTCATCAGTCGTCACCAAGATCCGCTCTAATCCCCCTCCAACTCCAAAACCTAACCAACCCATACCCCCACCCCCACCAGTACCCAACCCTGATCCTCGTCTCCCTCAACACATTCCACTCACGCAAATAACACCCAAACCTACCACCCCCACAACAACAAGACAAGTCAGCACACCTGCTCCTAATCCTCTTCCCTACCAACACAACCCCTGCACCCAACCACTATCCACCCCTAACCTCCCTACACCCGAACAGTAAGTACTCACCAACCCCCCTCAACCTCCACATACCCCAATCCATCCCCCCACTCAAGCAAATCATACCCTCAGTGATTTCAACCCTGAGGGAACCATCTTGCACACAGGGAGACGAGTCAGATGCCCTCAATTCTTTCAATCACCAACATAATCACATCATCATGATTTCAACAAGGCAGATATCTTCACCGTATTCTTAAATGTTTTGCAATACATTGTATCATGCCTATTGTATATAAAAATGCCTTCACTCTATGTTAGCCCAAGAGGCTTAATATTTACATGTATATACTTATATATATTTTTGTTGTTGTTTTTGGGAGAGGGGGAGTTCTGTGGTGCACACACACACACACATATACAAAGGAGTGGCAGGTAGTCACACACATCAGGTCACAGGTAGAAAGGGTTTGCCCAGGGTACGGATTATTTACTCATCTCATCTCACCTCAGGTCATGTCAGGTGTGTATACACAGACATACAGGCAGCTGCACCCACAAAGAACATTCGAGACGTACAGTCACTCATAAAAATCAAGACCCCCCAGGCCAGTCACATTCTTATACTTGTGATATCGGTTCTGGCAACAGTGTACGTGACGTCAGTGATGGCGCTTAAGAGATGAAGTTGATTTGCTCGACACATTTGTAACTAATGATAAATGAGACGAAGCATGAGTTGGGATAATGTTTCGAGCAAACCAACTTTCCTCCAAACACCATCCACACCACCACCACCTCTGATGTCAGGTTCAATGTTACCAGAACCGATATCACACGAGTTTAAAGGTGTCTTTGCCTGGGGGGGGGGGGGGGGGGTCTTTACTTTTATGAGTGACTGTACCTGGTTAAGCCACGCCTCTCAACTCATACCATTGGCTAGGCCTAGATTTAATTACTCTGATTACTAACTCCGCCCACTGTCCTACGATATAAAATGGGGCAGACAACAGAGGGATAGGCGGGACTTTGAGACTGGGTCGTGGAGAGAGTAGACGTATGATTTGTGCTCTCTCCTCTAGCTGCCAGGGCCTGCCGCACCGGCAGTAGTTTTTTTTTTTTTCACCCTTCTGGTGACCACTAGGTTTAGCTAGTATTCATTCCCTCCATAGCTGGTAGAAGATATAGTAGGTGTCTATATCTTTATATTGAGATCAACTTTGCCTCCTGCCTATGGTGGACTCCCCCACTGATAGCTCTGGGTGTGGTTTAACACAGTCGGACCACCTTAGTGTGGGTTGAGAGGTTGATCTCAAATATTAGTTAAGTAGAACTGGTATTATCACTTTCTGGCATTTTCTTTTCCTCTTCCCAATTCCCCCCATCCTTGGGGGAAGTGGTCACTATGTTGCCTTCCCTCCCAACCCCTCCTCCGTATAGCGGAGGAGGCGGCCATGACCGACCACAACCACGAAACGACGGACGAACCGAGACTCGAACACCCCTTGACATAGACGTGAAAAATGCCTCATTTGTTATGTTTCATGCCACTGGTTCGGCCCCACTAGCCGGCCTCAATCCCTTCATTGTTCAAAAGGTAATTGATGGCTGGGCTGGTGAGGTTGAATCAGTTAAAAAACTTGCATCTGGAGACCTCCTAGTAAAAACTTTTAATTCAAAACAAGTAGCAAGTTTGCTGAAACTTCGTCAGATTCACGATTATAAAGTTGAAGCCAAGATTCCTCAAGCCATGAATTCCTGCAGGGGAGTAATCACCTGTCGGGATTTAATGATGATGGAAGAAACGGAAATAATCGAGGAAATGAGGAATCAAGATATCATTGACGCTAGATTTATAACTCGTTTAGAGGATGGTATGAGGAAGAAGACTGCAACACTTATTTTGACTTTTGGCAAAGTTTCACTTCCTGAAAACGTCAAAATCGGATATGAAATTGTTAAAGTAAGACCCTTTATCCCCAACCCTCTTAGATGCTTGAACTGTCAGATTTATGGACACGGTAATAGAACTTGTAAGGCTTCTTCTCCAGTGTGTGGCAGGTGCGCGACGCCTTGCCATGCTGAGGAAAAGTGCACATCAGTGGAGCTCTCCTGCTTTCATTGTAAGGGTACTCACTCCACTTCCTCGAGGGATTGTCCCAAGTGGAAGCTGGAGAAGGAGGTCTGCTCGGTGAAGGCAGTGCGAGGTATCTCCTATCATGATGCGAGGAAGGTGGTGATGGGATCGCAAGCGACCCCATCACCCAATGTCTCGTATGCATCGGCGGTGATATCTCCCACTTCATCGGGGGAGAGAAGGGATAGCTTTTCCTCGGTGGAGTCTGGGAGACTCACCTTTGATGAGGAAGCAATGGATGTCTCCGAACGCAAGAACCAGGAAAGGTCCCCTGGTAGCCACTCGCGAGGCGGCGGGCGGCACAAAAAGACTAAGCGCTCAGGCCGACCCCGTAACTCTTAAACCGCCATGTTCACTGTACTACAGTGGAATTGTAGAAGTCTTGGGAATAAATTGAACAACATATCAATATTATTACACACACACAGGCCAGACGTCGTCTGTTTACAGGAGACAGGGTTGGAGAATCACTCTGACCCAACACAATTTAAACACTACAACGCATACAGGAGAAACGATGGACACGGAGTAGCAATATACACACACAAATCACATCCACAGACACAAATAACATTAAACACTACTCAGGAAGCCGTTGCTTGCAGAGTAAAAATACACAACACCTACATATCCATCTGCTCTCTTTACTGTCCGCCACGCGGCCCCATTGACAGTGATTTATTTCATAATTTATTTGGTCAACTTCACGGTAAAAAATTAATACTGGGCGACTTTAATGCCCACCACTGTCAGTGGGGAAGCTTAGGGACACCACACTCCAACACCCTATCTGCGCTCCTCTTAATTTTAGAAGCAAAAGCTTTTTGCCATCGTAATCCTCGTTTGGTTTTACATATACTGACCAATTTTCATTACAATCGAGCAACAAATAATATTTTTCCCAACACTTTTAAAATTATTTTGTAAAAAATTAACAAAAAAAAACTATGTGTCAGAATTGCATAAGATTTATGTGGACTATCCTCTGATATATAGCAACACTGCTCCAGAGCGAAAAGTCCATTATCACTGTTATAAATGGGAAAATTCCTCGCCTGAAATTGTTGAAATTTTTTTTCGCCAGAAACGTTTGGGAAAAAATTCGCCAAAACAAAAATAATCCTTTAAGATCGAAATCCAAACTACAAACTGTGCTCATATATACGTATATCACGTGTGAATCATATTCATTGACAAAACGTCAATACCCTTCGTGTTGTTTGCTTTTTTAGTGGAGAAATTTGAAAAAAAATACAAAAAAATCACTTTGAAACTAAAATTACTAGGTAATACTTCCATTCTCTTCGGCATGGCCTAGACTATAGAGCATGGAGAAGTGGCTGTATATAGGGGTAACTATTGATTTTTGGTGATTATTTTAATGCAAAAATTTTTTTAGTTTCTGCTTCTCGTTTTTTATGACGTAAGGTAGTGTGGTGTCCCCTTAAGAACTGATGCTCGCGGAGGGCAGATGGCAGACATTATATTACAATCCAACCTCTGCCTCCTGAACGATGGTCAAGCCACCAGGGTTGACGATCGTTCTGGCAACTTTTCGTCTATCGATTTGTCTCTGGCATCCCCGGATATACACCAGGATTATTCGTACAAAGCTAGACTATGGCTCACAGGTGTATGGGTCGGCTTCAGATACAACACTAGGGAGATTGGATGTGTACCAGAATAAATGTTTACGTGTGTGTTTGGGAGCTCTGAAGTGTACACGTGCAGCTAGGATGGAGGTGGAGGCGAACATACCTCCTCTCCGACTTCGACGGGATCAACTCGCACTCAACACCGCTATGGCAACGATCCGGAAGTCGGAGATCGGTAACTTGGCCAGTGCCTCCCTCCAACAACATCACTACCTTCACCACGGAAGATGGAGGCCACTGGCTGTACGGCTCCACCAGCTAGAACAACAACTACAAATAGACCTCGGGGACTGCGACAAGTTTACCATCAGCAAGATACCACCGTGGGAGACACCCAACTTCGGCGTCAACACATCGTGGTTACCATCATCAAAAGAAAAGGCGCCGGAGTTGGAGATACACTACCTGTTTGGTGGTATCATCCGCAGTCACCTGGGGTCTCACCACGTGTACACTGACGGCTCCAAGTCAGATGAATGTGTGGGTGCGAGTGTATGGTCGAGTGAATGTGATATTAGGTACAGATTGCTGATACATGCATCTGTGTTTACAGCTGAACTTTTTGCTATAGACAAAGCCATAGACTTTGCACTAAATTCTCGTCATAATTCAATAGTAATTTTCTCAGACTCCAAGTCAGCCCTTCAGGCAATTAACTCATGTCAAACTATTTCTATTGAAGTCCAGGGTCGCATCATTAATAAGTTGCACTTATGCAACAAGTCCTTCACTCTGATCTGGGTGCCCGGGCATTGTCGTATCTATGGCAATGAACGGGCAGACTTACTTGCGAAATCGGCTGTAGAGCTCGAGGTTACTTGGGACGTCCCTCGGGATCTACAGTGATGTCTATCCCTCGGAAAGAAATCAATTAATCTTCTGTGGCAAGGTCAGTGGACCAGACTTAACATCTCTACCATCAAGCCTCAACTGGGTAATTGGGCCACTGCCAACCGGCACAACCGTTTGGAAGAAAGAATCCTCGCAAGATTAAGAACCAACTGCACCAGGATAACACACCTAGAACCATATATAGACAAACGTTTTCCACCGCATTGTAACACCTGCAATGCGGTGTTATCTATCAGTCATATCATCCTGCATTGTCGGCGATTTGTGGGGGAACGTGCTTCCCTCATAAGTTACTGTGATGCAGTAAAAGTCCCCTTCACACTCTCAGCTCTCTTAGGTGATGGGGATGGTGATGTGACTGATAAATTGATGACTTTCTTGAGGGAGACCGAACTGATCAGAGTGATGTGACTTTTTATTATTATTGTTGTTACCATTTTGTATGTCTATTTTTCAATTATGAATGTTATAAATTATGTTTTGTATATATTGTAAATTATGATGTATTAGCTAAGTTTAGCGATTGTCTGTCTAGGTTTAGCGATTGGCTGGAATAGGTATTAGTCTAGTTAGCTATTGGTTGAGTAGGTACATAGATTAGTTTATTAGCTAGGATTGATTGATTGATTTATTGATGCCATTAGGCATCTGGCAGCGCAACAACAATGGTCATATACCGCCCAACATATAAAGGTCATCTACATCATTAATAAAATATGTACAAAAATTAAATAATTTTCACTACCTCAAAAGGGAGAAGCAGCATGAATAAAACCCACGTCTTCCAAAAGATCATATATTAATGAAATAACCTATTTAAGTTAGATATATACAAGAATTGAAATATTAACGAAAGAAACATTAAACTTTAACTACCTAAAAATTAATAGCCATAAATACAATAAAATTCACAATTTGTGGAGAAGGCCAGCCTCCTCCACATAGGAGAGGGTGTTCCCTCCCACACAACAAGCTTCCTCCCCGAGCACCTGGAAGAGACTGTAAGAACCGTCACCCTTCCGGTACTCGGAGAGGTGCCTACGACGAAGGTCCCCAAGGCTGGGACACTCGACAATAAGATGCCATACTGTCAAAGGGACCAGACAATCATCACAGTAGGGAGGGTGAGCCCTCTCCATTAAAAAGCCATGAGTCAATAGTGTGTGGCCAATGCGGAGATGGACAAGAGCCGTCTCCCACCGGCGGGACAGGCCACTGTAGCTCCACAATCCAAGGCGCTGGCGGATGTCACGGAGCTTGTTAGCCTCGATGGCGTCCCATCTGTCCTGCCAGCAGGAAAGAAATGTAGCATCTATGTAGGGTCGAAGGTCCACTGCAGGAACAGGATGATGCCTGGCAGGAGGCCGGGAATTGGAGACCTCAGCCTTAGCCAGGGCGTCAGCCCGCTCATTCCCATCAACACCCACATGGGCCGGGACCCAACAAAAAGTGACTTTGCGGCCACGACGACCCAGTAGGACAAGCCACTCAAGAATGGCCAACACCAGGGGATGGGTAGAGTTAAAATTGCACAAGGCCTGCAAGGCACTACAGGAATCGCTAAAAATAGTAAACGAAGGCTGAGGGAGAGTAAAAATCACTTGGAGGGCATATAAAATGGCCGAGAGCTCAGCAGTAAAAATGGACATGACAGAAGAGAGCCTGCCTCCACGGCAAAAGTCAGGAAAGACAATTCCAAAGCCAACTCCAGCATCAGACTTTGACCCATCAGTGTACACAGGGAGGGATTCCCTGTGAGTGAAGGCATGTTCTAAAAAGAGGGAACGAGCCACTGGAGGAGGAAGAAATTCCTTCTTGTCTGTAAAGCAGGTGCAAGGGAAAACTTCTGGAAGAAGCCATGGAGCCACCCTGGGGACCCTCACAGGACAAATCTGAAAGTCATCTATGCCCATCTCCTCCATAGCCTTTCTGACCCGGAAGCCAAAGGGCCATGGTGCACGAGAATGTAAAAGGTAGTACTGAGACATGATATCAGATGATACCGCCAAGCAAGGTAGGGTGTCAGGAAGTCGATGTAATCGATTCCAACAACGAACCATCAAGGACTGGCGACAGAGATCAAGAGGTGGCTCATTAGCGTCCACCAGGAGACTGGGGATTGGGGACGACCTGAAGGCTCCGGTCGCCAGACGTACTCCAGCATGATGAACAGGGTCTAAAACTCTGAGACGGGCATCGGTGGCAGAAGAGTACACCTCACACCCATAGTCGAGTTTTGACCTAATAACAACATGGTATAGGCGGAGGAGGGTGGCCCGATCAGCCCCCCAGGATGTATGGCTCAGGACCTTCAACAGGTTAAGAGCCTTGAGGCAAGAGACCTTAAGTGTACGTAAGTGGGGAACCCAAGTCAAACGTTTGTCAAAAAGGAGACCCAAAAAGCGAGTCTCCTCGACACATCGTATCCGATTACCATACATGAATAAGTCCGGATCCGGGTGGATGCCTCGGATGTGGCAGAAGTGCATAGCAACTGTCTGGGAAGGAGAAAATCGAAACCCATGAGAATCAGTCCAACGTGACACCCTGTCAAGGGCAAGCTGCATGCGCCGCTCCGCCACTGACATACAGGAAGCAGCAAACCAGACTGCTAGGTCGTCAACGTACATCGAGTTAGCTATACCGTCTGGAAGGGATGAGGCAATGGCATTAATTGCTACTGCAAACAATGTAACACTGAGGATGCTTCCCTGGGGGACGCCCTCCTCCTGTGCAACAGATGCTGAGTGGGTTGTACCAACCCTCACAGAAAAACTGCGACCACTGAGAAACTCCTTAAGAAAGCGTGGAAGGCGACCCCGCAGGCCATATAAATGGAGTTGCTGCAGGATGCCATATTGCCATGTAGTGTCATAGGCTTTCTCTAAATCAAAGAATACACAGACAAGGTGTTGATGTCGTGCAAAAGCCTCACATGCAGCAGCTTCCAACCTGACCAGAGCATCTGTAGTGGAATGGTATTTACGAAAGCCAGACTGGGACGGAGACAGAAAATCACCCCGTTCCAAGAAGTATACCAGTCTGACATTCACCATCTTTTCAAATAGTTTACAGAGACAGGAGGTCAAGGCAATTGGTCGATAATTGAGGGCAACACCAGAGTCCTTGCCCGGCTTGAGAAAAGGAAGGATGGTAGCAACCCTCCACCCAGAAGGGAAGACACCCTCCAGCCAGATTCTGTTATATACAGCTAAAAGAAATGAGATCGCTTCCTCACCCAAGTGTCGTAACATTGTATATGGGATGTTGTCTGGCCCAGGAGAAGTGTCGCCGCAGAGAGAGAGAGCACAATGCAGGTCTCTCAGGGTGAATATATGGTTATAACTTTCATTCTCGTTCAATGTGAAATCCAGGACTGTACGCTCCTTGGCTCTTAACTCATGCCTGACAGCCAGAGGTCGAGAGTCACGGCTGGAGACCTTTGCAAAAGCCTCCGCCATGGTATTGGCCACTGTCAAACCATCCATGATCTTAATTCCATTGACCTTAAGTACAGGTGGAGAACTAGGAGAAAACTTCCCCGCCATCTTACGGACTCTCCTGAACACTTGGGTGAGTGGAGTTTTAGTATTAATTGAAGACACATAGGCCTTCCAAGATGCACGTCGGGCCTCTTTTAAAACTCGTCTAGCCCGAGCCCTTGCCAGTCGGAAGTCCTCTAAAAGAGTTGGGTCCCCACGATTGCGACGAAGGCGAGAGAAAGCAGCGCGCTTCTCCCGCACAGCAGTGGTGCAGACTGGTGACCACCAAGGGACAGGACGTTTGGGAAAGTAGCCAGAAGTTCTAGGGATAGAGTTGAGAGCAGCAGAGTGGAGCATATCAGTGAAATATGGTACAGCCTCTTCAGAGCTACCGAAATCGGCTACAGAAGAGACCGAAGAAGTTAGCTCTCTAAAAAACTGCCAGTCAGCCTTCTCTGATTTCCACCTAGGAAGACGAGACTGTGGTTCGTACCTGTTACCTTCTAAAAGTATAGGGAAATGGTCACTGCCATATAAGTCAGGCAACACTCTCCAAGTAAAATCCAACAGAGCACTCGGTGAGCAAAGGGAAATGTCAATGGCGGTAAAAGTCCCAGTAGGGCTATTAAAATGTGTCACATCTCCCATATTTAAAACCCCTAATCCCTCATCCTCAATAAAAGAAGCCAATAAAACACCCCTGGGGTTGACCGAACTGTCACCCCACAGAGGATGACGACCATTAAAATCACCCAATAAAATAAAGGGAGATGGAAGGTCCCGTACAAGATGGTTGAGATCACCCCTCTCAACTGTAACACTGGGAGGAAGGTATAGACTGCATACAGTGTACGGGCGGTCCCTAAAAACCTTAACTGCAACAGCCTGGAGCGGAGTGTCAAGCTCCAGGCTCGTGCATGGAATATCTCGGCGAACTAGGATGGCAGAGCCACCATGATGACCCTGCCCTTCAAATGAATTGGAATAAAATGCTGAGTATGCTGGAGGACTGGAAGGAATGTAGTCCCCAAGTATTGTCTCTTGGAGAGAAACACATGCAGGAGAGAAGCTAGAGAGAAGATCGCGCAGTTCCTCCCAAGAAGCATGCAAGTCACGGCAATTCCACTGAAGGACCTTGAACGGTGTTACTTTAGTACTGATTTTTGGGAAGCCTCACGGAGGTACTTCCCACTACCACCTCGACCTGAGGGTTTATTCAAACAATAAGATTTGTCTAATCCTGGGCCACTAGAAGAAGAGCGAACCCGAGGAGTAGCACTTGGGGCAGTAATTGGGACCCGTAGACGAGTCCCTGAAGCATATGATATGTTAGAAGAAGATGAAGGTATATGAGATTGGATATTCTTTGAAACAATTACATTGGTTCTGTCCTGTACAGCAGTGGTATCACTGACACAGGCAGATACATCAACATCCATAATACAGGTGGTAGAATCACTCCGCTGCTCAAGCGGAAGAGAAAGTGAATCTTTTGAAGTCACAACATCCGTGGCATCCACATTAACTTCACGCCCCTCTGATGATCCCGAAGGAAGCTTGCGAGGAGGAACTTCTGTTGAATCAAGAGATTCATCAGAGCCACGAGAACGCTTCTGGTGAAATTGAGAGGAAACTATGGATGAGTCCACAGAGATGGTTGCCTCACAACGTGGAACATCTATAGAGTCAAGTGCCTCAGAGGAACCACGAAGGCGTCTCTGTGGCAGTTTAGGTGACTTAAGTTTCCTTTTGGGAGAGCGTGTGGCAGCGTGAACCTCTACCACATGGACACCTTTAGCTAAAGTCTGAGAATTGTCATCAGTTGAAGGGTCACCAGAATGAGTGTCTGATAAAGTTTCCAAGACAGAGAAACTATTATGTAAAGTAACCTTAGAAACGTTCTCACTAGAGCAAGAAGCAGCTGCCTCTTGAGAGGGTTCAGAGGGTGCTGCAACCAATTTAGGGCGAAGGGAGGAGGCGTATGTCTTCACACCACCATCCTTCTGTCGCCTGAAGTTGAGTTGCCGTCTGGCACTACCTATGCTAATGAATTGAGTATTAGCCAAGTGGAGGATATCCTGCTCAAGTAGGTACATCTTACATTGGCGAGAACGCAAGGGGTGAGAATCTCTGCAGTAAAAGCAGTAACTCTCTGACCGACACTCAGAAGTAAGATGTGAGTCAAGAGCAGAACAATTACCACACCGGGAACGGTTGTTGCAGTTCCTTTTCCCATGACCAAACTCATAACAACAGAAACACTGTAAGGGACGCTCAACAAAAGGCTTCACCTCAAATGAGATGGGGTTAATGTTAATGCGATCTGGGATATGCGAGCCATAGAAAGTGAGGATGATCATATTTTTACTGCCTTTATCTTCGTTACTCGTTGGACACTGTCTGGGCACATAGCGAGACTGTCCTCTTCTGAGAATTCATACAGGTCCTCATTATATATACGCCCCTTGCTATAATTAAATGTTCGATGTGGTTTAATAGATTCAAACATGCTATCAGAAGGACAGGGGAGATTGAGGAGCATCATGGCCTGTGTAAGATCTTTGGCTCTGATTAAAACTCCCTTACCATATTTCTTTATGTGGCCCATTGGTAATAATCCAATTTCTTTCTCAAGATACCGGGAAGCATGGATAATGATACCACGTCCCTCCCTGTAGTAAGCCACAAACCAAAAGGGTGTAGGAACCCGACGTTCCTTTGGGACATGCTCTGCAGAATCATCAAATATATTAGGGCAGTAATCATTGTCACTGTCAACTACATTGATGGACCTTATCATCTGAACTTTACAATGAGTATCCCCCACCGTCAGAGAATCTTTTGCCTCAAATGCTGCTTTGGCAGCAGCATTTGTATTGAAAGTAATATAGCACCGATTAGACCTACAATCACTGTCATATGTGATTCGGATTCGGAGGACTACTCCAAAGCACTTAAAAATGGAGTGGATAGCGCCATAGGTAAAGGATGCGAGTACATTCGTCAACATTAACGTGTCCAAATCGTTAACAGGGTTCTTCGACACAAGACCCGACCTGCTAGGTCTACTCTTATTTGCAGCTTTCTGCATCTTACCACAACCAGAGAGTGACGTCTCGAGGGCCTGGTCGACCACCGCTCGAGGAAGAGATTGGGGCTTTTCTGTATCCATATATCATTGGTTTAGTGTTTTTGGCCCCAGGAGCCAAGAGCTACTACCTACCGGGCAGATGAGGGGACCGAGCGCTGGTCGCCGTGGGCGGGGTACCTCTTCCCCCACGGGGCCACTCGTTTAAAAAAGCAGCCCCAATGGCTCGAAAGTTTGCCCACGACGGTGCTGAGACCCCCTTCCCCAACATCTCCCGGCCCAGACACCCAACCATCCAACATAGGACGGCCCCTAGAGGGCAGTCCCTCCGGAGGGCAGCGCTGTTGGCCCGTACTGGCAGCCTAATGCATGGGAACCATTTAGTCTGGTCTCTCACTGGCGACCTTACTAGCATGGGAAGCCCTCTCTCTTCGAAATCGGGACAGAGCAGGGGCCGGAGCCCCCTCTAGTCTAGCTCGCCAGGTCTCAGAGACACGCAAGCCCCCCCACCACGTCAAGGCGGTTCCCGTTGGAGGGGTTATTAGCTAAGATGTTAAATTAAGAAACATTTTATTTGTATAAAAGTACAAAATAGAAAAATTATTATATATGTTTAGTTTTAAGTTTCAATGAAATAATAATAATAATAATAATAATAATAATAATAATAATAATAATAATAATAATAATAATAATAATATATGCATAAAAATAATATGCAAAAAGTTAAAATTAAAATAATAATAAATAAATAAAATAAGAACAATAAATAAATAAATAAAACATAAAATAAAATAAAATAAAAGGCCTTAATGACCAACACCATGGTCGATAGGCCAGGAAAAAAAAAAAAAAAAAAAAAAAAAAAAAAAAAAAAAAAAAAAAAAAAAAAAAAAAAAAAAAGGGGTGGCAGAACAACTCCAGCAGCAGTGCACAGAGAACAACTCAAGCAGCAGACTAGGAGAGGACCCAAGTAGACAAGTCAACCAGCTCACATTCACCAACTCATACTAGAAGACTAGCCAACCAGCTCACACTCACCAACTCATACTCCTCTATGAGTAATACCTTGTTCCAGTTACTGTGTACACTCGATCAAAAAAGAATCGCGCATTTCCCTCGTGAAACATTCTGACACCTAAGACGATGGCTACTGAAAACGAGCTTGTTTATCATGAGCTGTAGCGATCATTTACAGAACCATCGGACCCCACCTGCGCGATACTTTTTTGAGCCAGTGTACCTATACTGTACTTGTATGTGCTTCACCCCTCACCAATAAACACATGTTGATTTTGTGGACTTTGGTATACCCTGCTGCATACTGAGATAAAGAATACTACACTAGAAAAAAATAAAAACTTGCTCATTCGCCCTCACTCCCAGCTCACCTGCCTGTCCTGCTGCTGCAATACAAGAGTACTTTTCCACTTGGCGTCGCACACGCACACTCGAACGTCCTTCCATACACCACTTTCTCCTTCCTCCAGTACTTTACATGCACTGTATCTACCCAAGGACTGTACATGGGACTACGTGTAAATAAAATGTATATATAACTAGTTTGGGATGTTTAGAAAACCAGTACTCTACTACAGTACTATATAATGGGCATTTGTGTTTGCTTGTTCACGAATTACTCTCTCCATATCCTTTTACCTGGCCTTGTCCCACATATATGGAATCCTTATGATCCAGAGTAGGTTTAAACATCAACAAGACCGAATTCTAAAGCGAAACGGTGCGAGATGGAAACTTTATTATAATATTTATTAACCCCGAAAACTGGGGGATTAGGTGAGATCAGATAGCCAGCCATTTGCGTACTTTTCTATCAGCTTGTTTAAACAGTGCGTAATTACGTATCTGAGGTGGCTTCTTTGTCTCTGTTCACTTGAACAGAGGTTGAATTATTAGACAGCATAGCCTAATTGGTTTTCATGTCGTTCACACTAATATATATACCTTTATCGCGGACCAGTAACTCAGTAATAAAAAAGTATTTAATTCTGCTGTTGTATATACAATATTTATTCGATGTATGCTTATAAGTGAACGTGCAAATACTGATGTAATATATTTTCGAACTGTAGCAACTCGCACTCTTTCCTATTCATCACCCAGATCAAAAGTGTTGAGGAGGGTATGAGACTTATTCTTGGTGGAAATTTCGCCTTCGTGCACAGTAACTACTTAAACATGGAAATCTTGGTGTCTACTCGCTATACTGACAAGTCCGGTTACACACCCTACCACGCCAGCACCACCAAATACCGCCTCTTCTCTGGCAACTCATTCGCAATCAGGTGATGTGTAGAATATATATATATATATATATATATATATATATATATATATATATATATATATATATATATATATATATATACACTATAAATGGCAATCCGTCTCTGTTTGTCCTCTTATAACTCGAAAACGGTTACACCTACATCCAAAACCCATAAATATTCTTAATCACCATCACCAGGCGCAGGTTTTGGTATGACGTAGCATGACGTAACTTGACGTAAAAATTACGTCATCTACTATGAATTCGGTTTAAAAAAAACGGTTTCACTACAATCTGTACAATCATTGGTGGTTCAGTCGTAAATTTATGAACTGTATATTGAGTCGGCACTATACACCCCGCCAGCCAATCAACGGCTAGATGTATCAGCCAGCCCGAGCCAACCACGACGCAAGAAGGCCTTGACAATGACGTCATGAAAAGTTTCTATGTACCAAATATATATTCTCAATATTTTGTTGCCACATGACTAATAGTAGAATATAAAGAGCAGTTAGTGAAGAAGCATAATGGAAAATGTAGTCTCCTATATAATTTCTGAAGCGTGAAACTCGACATACTTCTGTTAATTATTTGATCCTGCATTGCGAATGATAATTGTACTCGAGAGTGACACAAGCTGGCAGATTAACAAGAACAGTGTGTGACTGTGTGTCTCCGAGTCTGATATATAGATGTACAATACCTGTATTATATTATGAAGTTATACAATAGATGAAATAAATACAAGTAGAGTGCAATATAATAGTAGGGCCTAGCACATTGTTTTCCAACATGACTATTCCATTATTAGTTTAAGAACAAAAGGTTAGTAAAAAAAAAGAAGAATGCTGAAATACATAATTATACAATATAATTTTATTAGGAGACAAGCAATGATGACATGCAAAGGGGAGAGGTTATGAGTAGCCTTATGCTTCCGTCTTGCTGCATGGGACATTCCAGTCAAGATCTCACCGCTATATATAAAATTAAAGTCTAATCTAATCTAATATTTACTTTGTAGTATTCATTACTGGAACGGTGTGAAATTACCATAGATGGGGCTATATTACCTTAGATACTGAAATATATGATCATATGAGGATAAAGTAAGCACGTGGCATACTGTACATTAGTGATACGTAATTTTAGAGGTTATAATTATTACTAATTGACAAATGAAAGCTATGATCAGTATGAACGCACGATTTTACATGTACAACTTGCAAAGAAGAACTGATGGTTTATGGAAATTACCTTTGATGGCAACAATTATACCTTAAATTACCCAAAATTACGATAATCTGAAGAAATTACCTCAAAAATGAGAGCTTTGATTAAGACAGTGCGTATCGCACTGCATATTATCTCCCAGCAAAAGTTATACATGGCAACTTTGCCTTAGTCATCAACATTGTTCAGTACGAGTAGCCTAGCTTGTGTCGAGTTTCACGCTTCAGAAATTATATAGGAGTGTACATTTTCCATTATGCTTCTTCACTAACTGCTCTCTATATTCTACTATTATTCATGTGGCAACAAAATATTGAGAATATATATTTGGTACATAGAAACTTTTCATGACGTCATTGTCAAGCACTTCTTGCGTCGTGATTGGCTCGGGCTGGCTGATACATCTAGCCGTTGATTGGCTGGCGGAGGGTATAGCGCCGAGTCAATATACAGTTCATAATAATGCGCCCGGGTTCGATTCCCAGCCGAAACACACTATTACTATTTATGTATTTTATTATTCACTAACCAAAAATACATTAAGTGTGTGTGTGCCTTTCATCTTACCTGTGTGTGTATATTTTAATCTTACGTGTGTGTGTGTGTTTCAATCTTATGTGTTTGTGTTTTAATCTTTTGGTATGACGTAACATCACGTAACTCAACGTAAATATTACGTCATCTACTATGAATCCTCTTAAAAATACCTGTTTCACTAAAATCTCCCTCAATGTTACAAGCACGGTTATTCAGTGGTAGGATTCTCGCCTGCCACGCATGAGGCCCGTGTTCGATTGCCAGCCGATACACACTATTATTATTTATTTATTTTAGTACTCACTAACCAAATATACAGTGTAGGCGGTTGAAATTGGGGTGGTAGCGAAGATGTCAAAAGACTTACAAAAAACATGGACGAAAACAATTGTAAGGTAACTCTCACTAAAAATAAGTACATTAGTATTGTGTGTGTGTGTGTGTTTTAAATCATGCATACAATATTTATAAGTACATTGTTATTGTGTGTATGTGTGTGTGTGTGTTTTTTAAATCATGCATACAATATTTATAAGTACAGTACATTGTTAGTGTGGGTTTTTTTTTTTTTTTTTGTTTTTTTTTTTTACGTGTGCCAGTTGATTGATGTGTAAGGAGCCACCATTAATACCACTACTACTACCACTACTACTACTACCACCTAAATAAGTGAAAAAGTCTGTTTGGCAACAACACACAATTTTACTCCACCTCTTAACCCCATAGGACCGACTTATATATATATTTTTTTTAACCCACAGCCGACTTCTGGAGGTCAATTTTCAACTTTCATGTAGGCAAATTTTGTTCTTACAGAATGAAAGAGCTTGAATTTACACACAAGGAACTGAAAACGGGAGCCTTCTAGGTGTACGCGTTTGCATATGACAGAGCGTCAAAGTCCGAAAATAAATAAAATAGTATCCCCTGAAACGCATGAAAGAAAACCTCATACGCTCTGCGTACATCTTTAAATATGTAAATAAACACCTAAACAATTCGTCTAAGTGGTTTTCAATGATAATAAACGTATTTCAGTGTAATTTTGTCTGTCTAGACTCTTCTGGAGTATAGTAGACAGCAGAGAGATACGAGAAACATAAGAAAACACCATGTAGCGGTGAGGTGGGGTCCTTGTTGGTTGGGGTAGGTCTAGGCACCACCCACCAGACACCACTACCACAGTCAAACCTTTTCTCAAGGACATTATCTTTCCATCGTTACCAACGCCAGCTTGCTAGCTACTCGCTACAGTTTTTTATAGGAATGTCGACATGTCGGTGATTCGGAGAGAACCATTAATTTTTTTATCACCGACTTGTCGGTCAATCGGTCCTAAGGGGTTAAAACGTCCGCGGGAAATCTGATATATGGTATCCGCAAGCCAGCCTACGGGAGAACCAAGGAGAGTTGCCAATTATAAATTTTTCCCTGAACAGCTCCAATATTCTGGGGTTTCTGGCGGGAAATGAAGCAAGGACAAACGGGACCTGGTACTGGCGCGGGCCCTACCTCGCCAATTTCAACCGCCAGCACTGTACATTAATTGTGTGTGTGCCTTGCATCTTACGTGTGTGTGTATATTTTAATCTTACGTGTGTGTGTGTGTGTGTTTCAATCTTACGTGTGTGTTTGTGTGTGTGTTTTAATCTTACATGTGTGTGTATGCGTTTTAATCTTACGTGTGTTTTAATCTTATGTGTGTGTGTGTTTTAATCTTACGTGTGTGTGTTTTAATCTTACATGTGTGTGTTTTAATCTTACGTGTGTGTGTTTTAATTGTACATGTATGTGTTTCAATCTTACGTGTGCGTGTGTGTGTTTCAATTTTACGTGTGTGTTATAATCTTACATGTGTGTTTCAATCTAACGTGTGTGTGTGTTTGTAAAACACACGTAAAAATTATGTCATCTACTGTATATTCGCTAAAAAAAAAACCGGTTTCACTCCCAAACATATATATTCTGAATCAGCACAACTGGCAAAGGTTTTTATGATGTAACATGACGTAACGTGACGTAAAAACTACGTTAAAATGTCAAATATTCTATTTATCGGTTATTACCATAAAGTCGAGCTGCTAAAAACGCGTGCCAAATGTACAGCCATGGCTGATAATGGTGGACCAGTGTCCAAGGAGTGTGGGAGAGCAACTAGACAATGTTCGAACAAGTTATTTTTCCAAACCATTCTCAACGTTGAGAATGGTTAGAATACTCACTTTTTCGAACTCTTTTCAGTTGCTCTCCAACACTCCTTGGACCCTGGTCCAGCACTATCAGCTATGGCTGTACTATATCGTCTTTATGTACTAAAGGCAACTGGCAAGAGGCCTGAGATCGCGGAATATTTTCAACTAACGCAACAAGACTGAAATGCTTTCAAATATTATAAAGTTAATATTGACTATTTCTAAACTCCAGAGTGCATCATTCCCTGGGGGCAACGCCGGGTACCTCCGCTAATATATATATATATATATATATATATATATATATATATATATATATATATATATATATATATATATGGCGGTTATAATGAACACGCTCAGGCAGATGTTGTATTTTATTTAGTTAACAATATCGAACTCTGTACAAGAGATATAATGGTGAAGTGTACAGGTCGGTGGTGAGATGTTGACTGACTTCCTTGCTGCCGTTCCTCCACTCCTCACTTCCCTCTGCTCCTGATTGGCAGGCTCAACCACTCTCTCTGGTCTCTGATTGGTTGATGTTAACAGGAGTCGAAAGTGATTAAGACTGCGGAGCAGCTTCGGTAGTTACTCACTACGGTTCGATGTTCGTGGCGCCACATGACCCCCTCCCCAGAACCGTAGTTCAGCAGGTTAGTAGATTTCCTCGATCCAGATCTTGTGACTCGGGAGGAAGGAAGGGGTAGTTTCTGTTGAGATGTCGGACGACCTCTGCGACGGGGCCTCGCCACTTGTACCGGTGTGTCCAAGTCTATGTGAGCCGGTTTCAGGCGATCAACGGAGACAGTCTCGTGTCGGCCCCCGTAGTCAATGATGAATGTTTTAGGCTGTCGCTGCAACACCCTGAACGGACCCTCATATGGCTTCGCGAGTGGAGAGCGAATCGTATCTCTGCGTAAGAAAACGTAATTATTGTTTTGTAAGGCAGGTGGAACATACCTTGGGGAGACACAGTGACGAGTTGTAGGGACTGGGGCGAGCGTCCTGACTTTCTCTCGAAGACGGGAGAGCACAGTTGCAGGAGCATCTGGTTTGTCTGTAGTTGCTATGAAATCCCCAGGGAGAATGAGTGGAGCGCCATACACTAATTCGGCCGAGGATGTAGCCAAATCTTCCTTTGGAGCAGTATGAATCCCCAGCAAGACCCATGGGAGTTCGTCCATCCAGTCTGGTCCGTTTAGTCTTGCCTTGAGAGCAGTTTTCATGTGCCTGTGGAAACGCTCTACAATCCCGTTTGCCTGTGGATGATAAGAAGTTGTAAAGTGAAGATTACATCCTAACAATTGTGCCATTGCTGACCATAAATCGGAAGTGAACTGCGCGCCTCTGTCTGAGTAGATGTGGGTTGGTACACCAAAACGGGCGATCCAATTGGAGACTAGGGCACGTGCGCAAGTAGTGGTGGTGGTGTCTGAGAGTGAGATTGCCTCAGGCCATCTAGTAAAGCGGTCCACAATGGTGAGAAGGTGAGTTACTCCTCGGGACTGGGGAAGAGGTCCGACAATATCTATATGTATGTGATTGAAGCGTCGGTCTGGTGGGGTGAAGTTTACTAGAGGTGTTTTGGTGTGACGGTGGATTTTTGCAGTTTGACAAGGGATGCATTGTTTTGCCCAGTTGCCAACGTCCCTGCGTAGTCCATGCCATACGAACTTGGCTGCTATCATCGTTTTTGTCACTCTGATGGATAGATGAGTAAGGCCGTGTACTGTGTCGAAAATCCTGCGTCTCCAAGTAGCGGGAATGATGGGTCTTGGATGATGGGTGGATACGTCGCAGAGGAGTGTAGATACCCCAGGTCCGAAACGTACGTCTTCCAGTACCAAACCAGAGATAGCAGTACGGTAGGCAGCCATTTCCTCGTCTTCTTTTTGGGCCTCTGCCAGGGCCTTGTAGTCTATTCCTGGTTCCAAGGCATTTATGGTGGTGCGCGAGAGCGCGTCTGCTACTTTGTTAGTTTTCCCAGCTAGGTGTTGTATGTGTGTAGTGTACTCTGAAATGTAGGCAAGGTGTCTCTGCTGTCTGGCGGACCAAGGATCGGACACCTTAGAAAAGGCAAAAGTAAGTGGCTTATGATCCGTAAAGGCGGTGAAACTTCTGCCTTCTATGAAGTAACGAAAGTGTCGAATCGCTAGGTAAAGTGCGAGAAGCTCTCTGTCAAATGTACTGTACTTTCGTTCTGGAGATCTCAACCGACGACTGAAGAAAGCAATGGGTTGCCATTGTTTATTGACAAGTTGTTCCAGCACTCCCCCAACTGCCGTTTCCGAGGCGTCGACCGTGAGAGCAGTTGGAGCGTTGCATTTTGGATGCACTAACATCGTTGCATTAGCTAGTGCCTCCTTGACACTCTCGAAAGCGATAGAGGCAGCCTCGTTCCACGAGAGTTCCTTAGACTTGCTTGATAGTAGTTCGTAAAGAGGTTCCATAATACTGGCTGCTGCAGGCAGAAAACGATGGTAGAAGGTTAGCATTCCAATAAACTCCTGCAGTCCTTTCACAGTAGCTGGTTTTTTGAAGTTGCGAATGGCGTCGACTTTGTCAGGTAACGGTACGGCTCCGTGGTGGTCGACACGGTGACCAAGGAAGTTAATTGAAGTAAGGCCAAATTTACACTTGGCCAGGTTGATAGATAGTCCATGGTCGTTTAACCTCTGCAATAATTGTCTGAGATGTTCGCGGTGTTGTTGTTTTGAACGACTGGCAATAAGGATATCATCCAGATAGACGAATGCGAAGTCTAAGTCCTGAGTCACCTTATCCATCAGACGTTGGAATGCCTGGGCGGCGTTTTTGAGCCAGAAAGGCATGCGTAGAAACTCAAACAGTCCAAATGGGGTGATGATGGTAGTCTTGGGGACGTCTTCAGGGTGGACGGGAATCTGGTGGTATCCTCGTACTAAGTCTATTTTTTAAAATACCTTGGCGCCGTCTAGATTTGCCTTAAAATCCTGGGTGTGGGGGATAGGGTAACGGTCTGCAGTTGTGGCGTTGTTTAGGCGGCGGTAATCCCCACAAGGTCTCCAGGCCCCAGATGATTTCCGAACCATGTGTAATGGAGACGCCCATGGACTGTCTGATCTACGCACAATTCCCATTTCTTCCATCTTGCGAAATTCTTCCTTTGCTTGTGCGAGCTTATCTGGTGGAAGTCTGCGTGGACGTGCGTGTAGTGGCGGTCCTGTAGTGGGAATGTGGTGCAGTACACCATGCTTGGGCATGGCTGAATGGAAATGTGGCTTGACGACATCTGGAAAAGCTGCCAAAATTCTGGCAAAATCGTTGTCAGAGGCAGTCACGGAACCGAGTTGGGGAGCAGGTAAGTGTGCACAGTGTAGCGTCATGGATGCAAAAGTTTTGTAATCGATGAGGCGACGCCCTTTCATGTCGATAAGCAGGCCGTGTGCACGGAGGAAATCTGCCCCTAGAAGTGGTTGAGAGACGTCGGCGATGGTAAACTTCCATTTGTATCGGTGGTTGTAGATATGTAGGTGGATTGTGCGGGTACCGTAAGTTTTTATGTTGGTGCCGTTCGCTGCTTTCAAAGACACACCTCTTTTTCCTGAACGAGTTTCCTTTCCAGAAGGTGGCACCACACTAATCTCGGCTCCTGAGTCGACGACGAAACGGCGTCCAGAATGGCGATCACTGATGTAGAGGAGTATGTTCGTATGGCCGTCGGCAGCAGTCGCTATCGACGACCGGGTGTCCCGTTTCCCAGATGTGTGCAAGGTGGGCGGCATTTGCGGGCGTCACGACCCCATCGTTGATGATAGTAGCACCACTTATCGTTATAGTTGGTCGGCGTTTTCTTGGTTTCATCGGTACGAGCGCTGGTTGGTCTCGTAATTCTGTTCACGGTTGTGAGGTTGATGGAAGTTTCCTGTTGCTTGCTGTACCACAAAACATCTGCTCGAGCTGCTAACTGTCGAGGGTCGGTGAAAGTCTCATCTGCCAAGATTAGGTGTATGTCGTCAGGAAGCTGTTCCAGGAAGAGCTGTTCGAAGAGGAGGCAAGGTGCATGTCCGTCCATCAGAGCCAGCATCTCGTTCATGAGCATGGATGGTTTGCGGTCGCCAAGGCCATCCATATGTAGTAGTCTGGCTGCCCGTGCACGTCTGCTTAAGCCGAAGGTACCCGTGAGGAGTCTCTTAATGCCTTCGTTCTTATCATCAGTAGGAGGATGTTGGAGAAAGTCGATTATGTGCCCGGCTGTTTCCTGGTCCAGCGAGCTCACCACGTAGTAATACTTGGTAGTGTCGGCAGTGATCTGTCGTATATGGAATTGAGCTTCTGCCAGTTCAAACCACACACTCGGCTGGGAAGTCCAGAAGGTAGGTAGCTTGAGTGAGACTGCGTTTTGTTGGTCTTCTTTGGCCTTGGTGAAATCCAAAAAATGCCGTTCTGGATTCCGGGGTCACCACTGTGGCGGTTATAATGAACACGCTCAGGCAGATGTTGTATTTTATTTAGTTAACAATATCGAACTCTGTAAAGAGATATAATGGTGAAGTGTACAGGTCGGTGGTGAGATGTTGACTGACTTCCTTGCTGCCGTTCCTCCACTCCTCACTTCCCTCTGCTCCTGATTGGCAGGCTCAACCACTCTCTCCGGTCTCTGATTGGTTGATGTTAACAGGAGTCGAAAGTGATTAAGCCTGCGGAGCAGCTTCGGTAGTTACTCACTACAGTTCGATGTTCGTGGCGCCACATATATATATATATATATATATATATATATATATATATATATATATATATATATAAATATATATATATGTATATATATATGTATGTATATATATATATATATATATATATATATATATATATATATATATATATATATATATATATATATATATATATATATATATATATATATATATATACATACATACATATATATATATATATATATACATATATATATATTTATATACATATATATATATATATATATATATATATATATATATATATATATATATATATATATATATATATATATATATATATATCTCAAAGATAAAGGTGTGTTATCCTTATAGGGTACCTCCGCTAGTATATATATATATATATATATATATATATGAGTAGGGGAACAAACAGTGAAGAGTGACTTCATTGTAGAAGTGGTACAACTGTACTGAAATGCAATTAGCGGGAAATTAAGAAATGGCGATATCTGTTATGGCAGAAATAATTATTTGAATGGTTAATGTGAAAATATTGTCAGAAGTGATTGGCCTACGTTTGCGATATGTCAAATCGGCGTTACAAATAAATGAGGAAACTGAAATAAATATTAATGAATCGCATAAAGCAAATTACACCGTTCCAGCCTAGATAAACATGATATCTTAATTCAGTCAAAATATTTGGCGACTCCTTCCTCCAGAGTCGAAAATGTGAATTTGTATTAATTTATAGACTCTAGTGTTATCATGTTAACATAAAAACCACATCCATAAATCTCAACAGTTTGCTGTTTGCAGACCAGGCGCACCCTTCTTTCAGCGCTTCCGTTTAACCCGTCAAAGGATGCTTGAGGCGGGCCTGCTTTCGTTTTGGACAGATGACGTTATGAACACCCACAAGACTCGGGTCAGGCTGGAGCAGCGATCGAAAGAGCAGTCAGAAAAATTGCAAACTATTGTGAGTGGTGAATAGTTGTTGTTGTTGTTGCTTTAGACATTGGATAGACAAAAAAATATTGAATAAGTGAAGAAACTGTGGAAGACACGCAAATAATATGGAATATAAAACTCTTTTTTGTGAAGAACAAGTTACCCAACCCGGAAATCGAACACTAAGTCAGCAAGTGTAACGAGTGTCAATTGCTGGCCTAGGGTTTGATTCCCTTCGACTTTAATGTGTGGTAACTTGTTGAGTGTTCATTGTTTTTTACATGGCACTGTGTGATAATTGGAATCGATTATCTAAGTTTTCATTTTTATTTTTACCTAACAGCTCACACATTACTGCTTTTTTTGTCAGGTCCAAGGTAAAAGACAAGTGGTGCTGGGTGTCGAACAACTTTTGGGGGCCTTCGTGATACTGGTTCTTGGAAATATTCTAGCTTGGCTCTCATTGATCGTTGAAGTATTTGGCATCAACGGATAATTCAACTTTTCCATATCGTACACAATCCCGCGAATATAAGCCATGTAGTGAACTAATGGAGGTTATGAATTAAACTGTGGACTACATTCTGGTTATCTATATCTTTCACTGAAGGAAAAGTAGAAAGTTCAGGTGTTGCTAAATTACTCAAATGATTACTCATGACTACTTATGATTTGTGAAATACGTTAGATTCCTTGTTTAGCAAGGAATATATAGTTATTGAATACCAAAGTGAACAATTATTATGCTATAGTCAATCACAAGGAAAGCCCAAGAAGCAATGCCACATCAGGCTTTCCAACCCACATTATGGTACTCTATCATATACCACACCTGGTGGCAGCGTTGCCATCCAGCGATGTACTGTACTGTATACACGCTGAGTGTGAGGTCACTAATTTAATTTCTCCTTTGGCCACCACCATGGAAGGTACACACACACACATAGTGTGTGTACAATCTTCATTTTACTATGCGGAGGGACAATCACACATATAATTTCATACATTAAGAAAATTGTCACCACGGATAAAATAGTCGCACCTTCCGAAATCCTATCACGTCTTCCCTTCGTACAGACACACACTGTGTGTACAATGTTGAATTTACTATGCAGAGGGACAGAAACATAAAAGATTAATACACATAGACACACAATGCAGAGGGGCAGACACATAAAATACAGATAAAGCGAGAGGAAAGGAGGGAGGAGAGGGAGAAGAGAGATTCAGGTGAGAGAACGCAAATCCCATTCTGACTGACCACAACCATATGTGGCAGAGCTGCTTGGAGGGAGATCACACACCTATCTAAGGTGGGGCACCTTAGACGCCAGTTTCCGTGTGGTTGACTATAGTTCAGATAGACTCTTTCCAATATTATATTGCAAGTAACACTATTGTGTTAGCATAGATAATAATAACTTTGTAAAAATGATCTTGATATTAATTAAATAATTTATGCTTATTTTTCTTTTTAATATAATAGGTTCTTCTCATCATTGATTAATATACACTTACAATAGTAATTATCTTATATTTTTCAATAAGCTATATTGGATTTAATATGTGTCGCATTTGTTGCTGAATAAAGTCTGGATGCAATTGGTAATATATTCCTAAATGCTGTACACAACAGTCCGATCATTAAACACAAATATATGAGTCAATTAATTTTAATTTCTTGCCTGTTATATTAGATAACCAACACCGCTTTAGACTAAACGACTGCAATAGAAAAATGTGATCAATGAATAGCAAAGCCAAAATAAAAATACGAATATTCATACCATAACTTTTACTAACGACAAACTACATACTGAAAGACCACGAATAAGATAGTTAGCTCTATCACCGTCAGAAATATGTTTTAGCAGATAGTTCATTGAAATTAATTATATCCAAAGTACTATCACATCGCCAATTCTGATCATTGTTGTCTGTTCTCATGAGTAAAATAATAGATAATGATTCGAAGCTATGAACCAGAGGAGTGCCAATGAATGTGAAGTACGAAGAAAGAGTGTCAACTACCAAAATAATTTCATATTTCAATTGGTTCAGCTACCGATGCAGTGTACCGATTAAAACTACATATACCTAGTGACTCATACACCATGTACCCTCACATGATCGCTCAAACTAGCTGACCTAGACATAAACGGGTCCATGGGAACCAAGCTTCCTCAGCAATAAGTGACGTTACAAGTCACAAGGTACAGCTCCTGACAGATCAATGATCCACACCCCATCCATCAGCGACTTGGTTTGGGCCTGGTCGGATCTGGTAACAGTTGCAGGTGAAGGGAGGGGGGATGTTAGTGGGAGAGGAGCAGATAAATGTGGGCGGAGCTATATAGGAGGGTAACGAATGATCAGGTACAGAGACGTGTGTCAGGAGGAATGAATGAAGCATACACTGTGAACGGTATCGAATCACCAACAGTTTAAAGCAGGGTTCTTCAATCTTTTTCAGTCGTGACCTAGTTTTTACTATGACATCTGTTACGGTGTGACATATCTTCACTACCCATACAGGGGAAAGCTTAAGCTTATGTCACATCGTCATTATGTATTAGTAGTGTCAACATCTTCACTATTTGTTAGAAGATGTCACTACTCTATGTTGTTGATGTTATTGATGACATTGTATTGTAGTTCCAGGTTACCCCTACATCTACACTATTATGTGAAGATGTTGTATGTTATTATATTCCTAGGGTAGTTCCAGGTTACCCCTACATCTACACTATTATGTGAAGACGTTGTATGTTATTATATTCCTAGGGTAGTTCCAGGTTACCCCTATATTGTAGTATATAATTAGGAATATATTGTAGAGGGGGGAGACAAGATATAAAAGAGATAAAGCTTTAAGGCTTTAAAGGTGTTTGATTGACACCTCCCAATAATATATCTGATTACGTGCCTCAGTCTACCCGGGGCTGAGGACGTAACAGAAATTGGGGGCCTGACCGGGATAATTTTCCTCAGGAAAAATAGGAAAATAGAAAAAAGTAAGATAATCCATTAAAGAAAATGGAGTACGAGCAGGAGATGAAGCTCTTACGGCTCCTCTTGAAGAAAGAGAAGGAGGAGACAGCTCAATTGGAGCTTGAGTTAAAAAAGCTGGAGGCCAGAAATAGAGGCCCAGCTGAAAATAAAGTGAACTTCCTTGTGTCCGAGGAAAAAGAAGCAGAGGAAGAAACTGCTGAAAACACTGAAGAAAAAACTGCTGAAAACACTGAAGGAAAAACTGCTGAAAACACTGAAGAAGAAATTGCTGAAAACATTGATGAAGAAACTGCTGAAAACACTGAGGAAGAAACTGCTGAAAACACTGAAGAAGAAACTGCTGAAAACATTGATGAAGAAACTGCTGAAAACAACACTGAGGAAGAAACCACTGAAAACAATGTGGAAGAAATAAGTGAAGAAGAATTAGAAGAATACGAGGTGGAGGAAGAGTGTGAGGAAGACATCGATAACGAGGAAGATGCTAAATCCAAAGAGAAGAAGAAGGCTAAGGAAACTTCAACCAAGGAAGAAACATCACCCAGGGAAGAAACATCACCAACAGAAGCAATTGAAGAGACTGCAAAGGTTGAGTCATCCGAGGAGAAGACTGATGGAGCTACAGAAAGTGTTAAAAAGGAAAAGGAAAGAAAAAAGGTTGAAAAGGTTGAAAAGGAGGAGAAGGAGGAGAAGAGCAATGAAAAGGAGGAAGAAGGCCACAAGGACAGTGAAGGGAATGGCGACGGCAAGAAGAAGAAAAAGAACTCCATGAAACCAGTTCACAAGAAGACAAGGAAATCAGCTCATCACGTGTCAAGGAGCGCCAACAAGGCCATAGACAAAAAGATTGAGCCAGAAATCGAAGAACAGCTAGGCAAACTAAACCACCAGATGGTTGTGCTTCACCACAAGTTATGGAAAATTGAACCCAAAACAATGAGCAACCCCCAATACCAGGAAACATTCCAGCTCATCAGTAAACTATTGAGGGACGGCAGCAGGCTCGAGAAGCGCTTGTTGGATGAAGATGGTAGTGATGAAGTAGAAGAAAATGATGATGAAGTAGAAGAAAATAAAGTAGAAGAAGAAAATGAAGAAGTTGAAGAAGGAAATAAAGTTGAGGAAGAAGATGGTGAAGTTGAAGAAGAAAGTGATGATGAAGATGATGAAGATTATGAATATTATGATGATGATGATGATGATGATGATGATGATAATGGCGATTATGAAGGTGATGGGGAATTGTGGGAAAAAGATATACAATAGAAAGTGATAAAATATCCACCCTGCATTATAAAGATGTAGATGTGAGCCCTCCTAAGGGAGAACTCACATCTAAAATTGCAAAGGGGGTGTTACGGTGTGACATATCTTCACTACCCATACAGGGGAAAGCTTAAGCTTATGTCACATCGTCATTATGTATTAGTAGTGTCAACATCTTCACTATTTGTTAGAAGATGTCACTACTCTATGTTGTTGATGTTATTGATGACATTGTATTGTAGTTCCAGGTTACCCCTACATCTACACTATTATGTGAAGATGTTGTATGTTATTATATTCCTAGGGTAGTTCCAGGTTACCCCTACATCTACACTATTATGTGAAGATGTTGTATGTTATTATATTCCTAGGGTAGTTCCAGGTTACCCCTATATTGTAGTATATAATTAGGAATATATTGTAGAGGGGGGAGACAAGATATAAAAGAGATAAAGCTTTAAGGCTTTAAAGGTGTTTGATTGACACTCTTCCTCCCAATAATATATCTGATTACGTGCCTCAGTCTACCCGGGGCTGAGGACGTAACACATCATTCTCGCGACCCATACAGAAAGATCTTTTACAAATGATCAGAATTATCAACCTAAGAAAATACAAGGCCAGACGCTGAAACATAATATTTATGATTAAAAGGCATTCTAACCAGAATTATAAACACTGCCTCACCTACTCTCCCTCTCTCTCTCACTCACTCATTCAAGAAGGCTAATATTTGTGCAATGATTTTGTTTTATTTATAATTACATATATGAATATTCAATTATAAAAATATGTTAGGTGGATTCATGTATGAACTTCATATTTATTTTATTGTCACGAATATTATTATTCTATTTTATTCATGTATTTATTTTTGAGCCTGCGACGCAGTTTGGAGGAATTCGGGACCCGTAATTTGAAGAACCCTGGTTTAAAGAAGTGCATACTGCATTAACGTAAGTGGATATAGAAGAGAAGAAATGTGATGATTTGAGGCGAGGGTGAGGGGGAAGAGGGTAAGAAAAATGAAGGTGATTAGTTGAAAAGTAATAACAAACAAATATAATTAGAATATCTCTTACATTATGTCCTTTAAATAAAGGCACTGTCTTTTGTTCACCATCGTAGTGGGATAGACTACTAAATATATATTATCCTTTGGATATTAGACAGCTATCCCTGTATTCCTTTTATCCCTCGTGCTTGCCCGTAGGGGAGTATTGCCTGTAATGATGTGGGCAATACTTTAAGGGTTTTGGCGCCCATTCGGCCCCAGCCACTAGCTTACATTTCTTCAACTGTCCCTCCTATCTTCCTATTTCCTTCTTGCTTGCTGTCACACCTCTCTATCACCTTTTCCTGGTGCTATTTGACCTCTCTGTTGCGCCACCTAATATCAATCAAATCCCTCGTGCTTGTAGTCCACCATATTTATCACCTTCTCCCAAGCCCAGCTGTTTTTTTTTTTTTTTTTTTTTTTTTTCAGAAGATGGTTTAATTTTCTAACTTTTTTAATAATCATATTTGTCAACAAATTCTTTAAGCTATTTACCAGGATTTTTCCTTCTGGGTGGGCTGTCGTCTAGAATTCTCCTGCTCCAGATCTCGAGCTTCGACTCAGGTGGGCTAGGGACTGTGGTTCGCGACTGTACTTGCATCCCTTTCCTATGACGCTATCCACTCCTTTTTTAAGTGTTTTTGAGTGGTTCTTCGTATCCGAATCACTTATGACAGTGACTGCTGATCTAATCGGTGCTATATTACTTTCAATACAAATGCTCCTGCCAAAGCAGCTTTTAACGTAAAAGATTCTCCGACTGTGGGGAATACTCACTCTAAGGTTCAGATGATGCAGTCCGCAAATTAAGTTGACAGTGACAATGACTACTGCCCTAACATCTTTGATGACTCTGTAGAGCATGTCCGTAAGGAGCGTTGGGTTCCTACACCCTTTTGGTTTGTGGCTTACTACAGGGGGGGCGTGGTAACCTTATCCATGCTTCTAGGTATCTGGAGTAAGAAATTGGATTACTACCAATGGGCTAAATGAAAAAATGCGGCAAAGGTATTTTAATTAGAGCCAAAGATCTTACAGAGGGCATGTACTCCTCAATCTCCTCTGTCCTTCTGATGGCATGTTTGAATCCATCAAACCACATAGAACATTTAATTATAGCAAGGGGCGTACCGTATATATAATGAGGACCTGTATGAATTCTCAGAAGAGGACATTCTCGCTTTGTGCCCAGGTAGTGTCCAACGAGTAACAAAGATGAAAGGCAGTAAAAATATGATCATCCTCACTTTCTATGGCTCGCATATCCCAGATCGCATTAACATTAACCCCACCTCTTTTAAGGTGAAGCCTTTTGTTGAGCGTCCTTTGCAGTGTTTCTGTTGTTATGAGTTTGGTCACGAGATGAGGAATTGCAACAACCGTAACCGGTGTGGTAATTGTTCTGCTCTTGACTCACATCCTACTTCTGAGTGTCAGTCAGAGAGTTACTGCTTTTACTGCCGGAATGCTCACCCCTTACGTTCTCGCCAATGTAAGTTGTACAATTGACTCCACTTCCGCGTTTACCCCTCAGCCCTGCCAAAGTGCTGTAAAAATTTGAATATCGAAACACGTGTGATCATGATGCGAACCACTCACTGCCGAGTGAGATGGCAAGAGGGGTTGGGTTGGGGAGAGTGATTTTGAAACATTGTAGGTGCATGAAATCATCTCGGTTTCTCGGACAAAGCTCAAGTCAACACTGGTGATTTGTTCACTCATACTGGCGTCTGTAAGTTTAGCCTAGACATTAATTAGTCCTGCCATATAGCATGGATTGAATTTGTGTATAAAATATCACGTAGTTTCTTTTCAGGTCCTATTTTCATAATATTTGATTGATCATTTTAGGAAACATGCAGAATGATGATAAAGTGGTAAAAGGAGAGTGAGGAGGGAAAGTGGAGAAGTGCTGGGAAGTCGAATGGAGTAAGAAAGAACATGGTGGGGGAGAAGAGACAGAGTGATCGTCGAGTAGTTAAGACTCTCCACTATAAAACATTATCCTCTGGTATCCAGTAACACAAAGTAATTCATAAAAAAATAACTCGACTGCTGCCGAGTAAAAAAAAAAAATAACCTTGCTTGTAATATCTTACAAGACTAAGTGGTGGAAGGATTGTTTATATTACATGGTAATATTTTTTCCATGTTACCATTTTTTAAATAGTTTAGTGTCCCAGCGGACTCAAACCACTACCATTAAATTCTTCAATTGTCCTTTCTTTACTTTCATTTTCTCCATGCTTGCTGTTCCTCCTCTGCATCTCTTTTTATCTTGTATTAGTGTCTTCCTGGACCAATGTGGTTTTCTCTCTTCTTCATTTACTTCACGACTCTCAACCCCGTATGGGAGTAGGCTATTGCCTGTAGTGATGTGAGCAATATTTTAAGAGTTTTGGCACCTTTTCGGCCCCAGCCACGCCCTTTTAGTTCTTCAACTGTCCATCTTTTCTTTCTAGTTCCTTCCTGCTTGCTGTCTCACCACTCTATCACCTTCTCCTACCTCTATAGGACCTTGCTGTTATGGCGCCTAATATTTATTAATTAATCAATCAAAATTCCCAAATTCATCCATTACGTTGAATTCAGAAATATCATACTTATAAGTGAAATTTCCTCCTATTCTTCCCAAATTAGGAGACACCTAATACCTGACAATACGAGAAAAGAAAGCCGGATGAATGTGTGTTCAGCTGGTATAGCCGTGTGTGAACGCTCACACTGCAATATTGACGAGATATATACCGGTATTAGTTCATTACACAAGTTATTAAAGGAACGTTTATCGTCCTCAAAATACTCTCGCATGAAATACTACAATTGTCTACCATGACAAAACAGAGCGATGAGAAAATTATAATCATGAAAGCTGCACGGACTCGACTTATAAGAGTTATGGATGTTATAGTAATGATTACTCTCCCTCCCTTTCCTAGTATCAGGCTGGGTAAAAATTACTGCATGACTCCCTAATATAGCAATAATTAAATCATTAGTACTTACTGATGTGTCAATTGTTTTGCTACTTGGATTTCGATGCCAGAAGATAACTTAATACGGTGACAATCGTCTTGCTTTATTACCTCAGGTGCATACGGTAATAATTTTTCTCCCTCCAATACTACTACTCGATCGCTGTTGAAGCTTTCCCTCTCCAACCCAACCACTCTTTCCATTCCACTCGGCAGTGAGTGGTTCGCATCAGGATTACACGTGGTCTGGGATTCAAATTTCTGTGTGACTCAACATTGGCAACGCTAAGTGGTGAACGCGGAAGAGGAAACAAACGGTACCTCCTTGAGCAGGATATCCTCCACTTGGCTAACACCCAATTCATCACGATTGTTATTGCCAGACGGCATCTCAACTTCAGGCGACAGAAGGATGGTGGTGTGAAGACATACGCCTCCTCCCTTCATCCTAAATCGTTTGCAGCACCCTCTCAACTCTCTCAAGAAGCAGCAGCATCTTACTCTAGTGACAACGTTTCTAAGGTTTCACTACATAATAGTTTCTCTGTCTTGGAAACTGTATCAGACACTAATTCTGGTGACCCTTCAACTGATGACATTTCTCAGACTTTAACTGATGGTGTCCATGTGGTAGAGGTTCACGCTGCCACACGCTCTCCAAAAAGGAAACTTAAGTCAACTAAACTGCAACAGAGACATCTTCGTGGTTCCTCTGAGGCACTTGACTCCATAGACGTTCCTCTTTGCAAAGCAACCGTCTCTGTAGACTCATTCATAGTTTCCTCTCTATTTCACCAGAAGCGTGTTCGTGGCTCTGATAAATCTCTTGATTCAACAGATGTTCCCCCTCGCAAGATTCCTTTGGGAACATCAGAGGGGCGTGAAATGAATGTGGATGCCTCGGATATTGTGACTCCAAAAGATTCAGATTCTCTTCCGCTTGAGCAGCGGAGTAATTCTTCCACCTGTATTTTAGATGTTGATGTATCTGCCTGTGTCAGTGATACCACTGCAGTATAGGACAATACCAATGTGGTTGTTTCAAAGAATATCCCTGTTTATCTACCTTCACCTTCTAACATTTCAGATGCTTCAGGGACTCGTCTACGGTTCCTAATTACTGCCCCCAGTACTACTTCTTGGGTTCAATTTTCTTCTAGTTTCCCAGGATTAGACAAAACTTATCGTTTGAGTAAAACCTCAGTTCAAAGTGGTAGTGAGAAGTCCCTCCGTGAGGCTTCTCAAATATCCGTACTAAAGTAACACTGTTCAAGGTCCTTCAGTGGAATTACAGAGGCTTGCGTGCCTCTTGGGAGGAACTGCACGTTCTTCTCTCTCGTTTCTCTCCTGCATGTTTTTCTCTCCAAGAGACAATGCTTGGGGACTACATTCCTGCCAGTTCTCCAGCATACTCTGCATTTTATTCCAATTCATTTGAAGAGCAAGGTCACCATGGTGGCTCTGCCATCCTAGCGATGTTCCATGCACGAGCCTGGAGCTTGACACTCCGTTCCAGGCTGTTGCAGTTAAAGTTTTTATTGACCACCCCTACACTGTGTGCATTCTATACTTTCCTCCTAGTGTTACAGTTGAGAGGGGTGATCTCAACCGTCTTGTACGGGACCTTCCTTCTGCCTTTATTTTATTGAGTGATTATAATGGTCGTCATCCTCTGTGGGGTGACAGTTCGATCAACTCTCGGGGTTTTATTGGCTTCTTTTATTGAGGATGAGGGATTAGAGGTTTTAAATTCAGGAGATGTGACGCATTTTAATAGCCCTATTGAAACTTGTACCACCATTGACATTTCCCTGTGCTCACCCAGTGCTCTTTTAGATTTTACTTGGAGTGTGATGCCCGATTTATATGGTAGTGACCACTTCCCTATACTTATAGAAAATAACAGGTACGAATCGCAGTCTCGTCTTCCTAGGTGGAGATTGCTGACTGGCAGTTTTTTTTAGAGAGCTTACTTCTGTTTCATCTGTTGCAGAGTTTGTGGCTCTGACGAGGATGGAACATATTTTACTGATATGCTCCACTCTGCTCCTCTCAACTCTATCCCTAAGACTTCTGGCCACTTTCATAAACGTCCTATCCCTTGGTGGTCACCAGTCTGCACCACTGCTGTGCGGGAAAAGAGCGTTGCTTTCTCTCGCCTTCGTTGCAATTATAGGGACCCAACTATTTTAGAGGATTTCCGACGGCCAAGGGCTCGGGCTAGACGAGTTTTAAAAGAGGCACGACGTGCATCTTGAAAGGCCTATGCGTCTTCAATAATACTAAAACCCACTCACCCAAGTGTTCAGGAGAGTCTGTAAGATGGCGGGGAAGTTTTCTCCTAGTTCTCCACTTGTTCTAAAGGTCAATGGAATTAAGACTATGGATTGTTTAACAGTGGCCAACACCATGACGGAGGCTTATGCAAGATACTCCATCCGTGACTCTCGACCTCTGGCTATCAGGTATGAGTTTGGAGCCCAGGAGCGCACAGTCCTAGATTACTCGGGGAACGAGAATGAAAGTTATAACATTATATTCACCCTGAGAGACCAGCACTCTGCTCTCTCTCTCTGCAGCGACATTTCTCCTGGGCCAGACAACATCCCATATGCAATATTGCGTCACTTGGGTGAGGAGGCGATCTCATTTCTTCTAGCTTTTTATAATAGAATCTAGCTGGAGGGTGTATTCCCTTCTGAGTGGAGGGTTGCTACCATCCTTCCTTTCCCCAACCGAGGCAAGGACACTAGTGTTGCCCTCAATTACTGACCTATTGCCTTGATCTCCTGTCTCTGTAAACTATTTGAGAAGATAGTGAATGTCAGATTAGTATACTTCTTGGAACGGGGTGATTTACTGTCTCCGTTCCAGTCTGGTTTTCGTAAACACCTTTCCACTACAGATGCTCTGGTCAAGTTGGAAGCTACTGCATGTGAGGCTCTTGCACGACATCAACACCTTGTCTGTGTAGGCTATTCTTTGATTTAGAGAAAGTTTATGACACTGCAACGCAATATGGCATCATGCAGCAACGCCATGCATATGGCCTGAGGGGTTGCCTTCAACATTTTCTTAAGGAGTTTCTCAGTGGTCGCAGGTTTTGTGTGAGGGCTGGTTCAGCCCTCTCAGCATCCATTGCACAGGAGGAGGGCATCCCCAAAGGGAAGAGTACAAAGTGTCACATTGTTTGCAGTAGCAATTAATGCCATTACCTCATCCCTTTCGGACGGTATAGCCAACTCAATGTACAGTACGTTGATGACTTGGTGGTCTGATTTGCTGCTTTACGTATGTCAGTGGCGGAGCAGTGCATGCATCTTGCCCTCGACAGGGTGTCGCGTTGGGCTGGTTCTCATGGGTTTCGATATTCTCCTGCCAAGACAGTTGCTATGCACTTCTGCCGCATCCGAGGATTTCACCGAGATCCGGATTTATTCATGTATGGTCATCGGATATGTTGTGTTGAGGAGACTTGCTTTTTGGGTCTCCTTTTTGACAAGCGTTTGACTTGGGTTCCTCACTTACATTCACTTAAGGTCTCTTGCCTCCAGGCTATTAACCTGTTGAGGATCCTGGGCCCTTCGTCCTGGGGAGCTGATCGGGCCATCATCCTTCACTTATACAATGTTCTTATTAGGTCAAAACTCGACTATGGGTGCGAGGTGTACTCCTCTGCCACGGATGCCCGTCTCAGAGTCTTAGACCCTGTTCATCATGCTGGGGTATGTCTGGCAGCAGGAGCCTTCAGGTCGTCCACAAACCCCAGTCTCAAGGTGGACATTGTTGAGCCACCTCTTGATCTTCGTCGCCAGTCCTTGATGGTTCGTTGTTGGCATCGATTACATCGGCTTCCTGACTCCCTTCCCTGCTTGGCGGTGTCATCTGATATCATGTCTCAGTACTACTTTTCACATCCTCGCACACCATGGCCTTTTGGCTTCCGTGTCAGGAAGGCTATGGAGGAGATAGGCATTGATGACTTCCAGGTTTGTCCTGTTCTGGTCCTTAGGGTGACTCCAAAACTTCTTCCTGAAGTTTTCCCCTGCACCTGCTTTTCAGACAAGAAGGAATCTCTTCCTTCTCCAGTGGCTCGTTTCCTCTTTTTAGAACATGCCTTCTCTTACAGGGAGTCCCTCCCTGTGTACACTGATGGGTCAAAGTCTGATGCTGGAGTTGGTTTTGGAGTTGTCTTTCCTGAGTTTTGTAGAGGGTGCAGACTCCCTTCTGTCATGTCCATTTTTTCTCTTCTCCAAGTAATTTTTACTCTCCCTCAGCCTTTTTTTTACTAATTTTTGCGATTCTTGTAGTGCCTTGCAGGACATGGGCAATTTGAACTCTTCCCATCCCCTGATGTTGGCCATTCTCGAGTGGCTTGTCCTTCTGGGACGTTACATTATGTTGGGTCCCGGCTCATGTGAGTGTCGCTTGGAATGAGCAGGCTGATGCCCTGGCTAAGGCTGCGGTCTCCAGTTCTCGGCCCCCTGCCAGGCATTATCCCGTACTTACAGTGGACCTTCAACTCTACATCGATGCTCCCGTTCGTTCCCACTGGCAGGACGGATGGGATGCCATCGGGGCTAATAAGCTCCGCCAGCGCATTGGTCTGTGGAGCTACAGCGGCCTGTCCCTCACGTGGGAGACGGCTCTTGTCCATCTCCACATTGGCCACACACTATTGACTCATGTTTTTTTAATGGAGAGGACTCCCCCTCCTTTCTGTGATAATTGTCTGGTTCCTTTGACAGTGCGGCATCTTATTGCCGAGTGTCCCAGCCTTGGGGACCTTCGTTGTAGGCATCTCTCTGAGTACCGGGTGGGTGACAGTTCTTACAGTTTCTCCTAGGTGCTTGGGGAGGAGGCTTGTAATGTGGGAGGGAACATCCTCTCTTATGTGGAGGAGGCTGGCCTCCTCCACAAATTGTGAATTTTATTATATTTATAGCTTTTTATATAGTTCAATGTTTTTTTATTTTGATTTTTTTTTCACTTGAGTTAATCAGGTTCTTTTAGTATAAATGTCCCTTTTAGTTTATATGTTCTTTTAATCATGCTGCCTATCCCATTCGGGGTGGTGAAGTCTGTTAGGCGTGTGAACATATTTTAACAATGATGTAGATGACCATTTTATGTTGGGCAGTATATGATCCTAGCTGTTGCGCCTTCAGATGCCTTCTGTTACTATTTTAAGCGATTCCTGTAGTGCCTTTTTTTTTCTTTTTTTTTATATATCTTTCGACACTGGACATATGCTTCATCAAGCCCGTTACCGTGGCCCAGGTCAACTGCTACTCACACACACACACACGTCACGACTTCCGAACTGGTACCCAGCCACAGAGGGAGGGAAGTGAGGGTAATTCCCAAATACTGCAGCTGTTATGGTACCAGTGAGAGTGTTTTACGACGTTCGGTGGCCTTATAGTTAGTGCCTCAAACTCAAATTGGAAGAGTAAATATTCTCAGGCCCTCACATGAGAGGATCGATCTCCCGACCTCCAGGTTACGAGTCCAGAACACTAACCACTCGGCCACCTCCCCTACAGACCTTGGGCAATATTAACTCTTCCCATCCCCTGGTGTTGGCTAATCTCGAGTGGTTTGTCCTCCTGGGTCGTCGAGGCCGCAGAGTCACATTTTGTTGGGTACTGGCTCATGTGGGTGTCGATGGGAATGAGCGGGCTGATGCCCTGGCTAAGGCTGCGGCCTCCAGTTCTCGGCCTCCTACCAGGTGTCATCCCGTACCTGCAGTTGACCTTCAACCCTAGGTAGATGCTGCCGTTCGTTCCTGCTGGCACGACAAATGGGATACCGTCGGGGCTAACAAGCTCCACGACATCCACCAGCGCCTTGGTTTGTGGAGCTACAGCGGCCACTCCCGCCGGTGGGAGATGGCTCTTGCCCATCTCCGCATTGGCCAGACACTACTGACTCATGGGTTTTTAATGGAGAGGGCACTCCCTCCATACTTTGATGATTGTCTGGTCCTTCTGATAGTACGGCATCTTATTGTCGAGTGTCCCAGCCTTGGGGACCTTCATCATAGGCACCTCTCCGAGTACCGGGTCTTACAGTCTCTCTCAGGTGCTCAGGGAAGAGGTTTGTATTGTGGGAGGGAACACCCTCTCCTATGTGGAGGAGGCTGGCCTCCTTTACCAATATTTACTTCTATTGAGTGGGAAATCACAGTCGCTTGCGAGTGTGTGGTGTAACATTCACAAAAGAATGCAGCTCATGGTAAGCATTTAACAAATTTCCTTCACTCCGGTTGGGGTTAAAACAGTAATCGAAATTGTGGATAATTTTTATTGAAACATATATATGTGGCCTTTCTTAAAAAAACATTTATAACAAAATTTCTTTTTCCAGCTGCAGGATTTAACTCTTGAAGTAAGTGTTTAGACTTCCTTACTTGCTTCATGGTTGCTTGCATGCCTGCTATCATTATTTACACTGTGTAGCAAATGCCTGTGTAGCACATTGGTGTTTACTATATAATTAATGAACTAATGTTGGGATGGAATAATGTAAAGTACTGTCTGTCTATTTAGCTATCTATATAGCTCCGACGCCTCGTTCCCTCTGGGAACTCCTTCAGAGGGGATGGCCACGGCAAAAGTGTCTCCAGTTTTCCCTGTTCCAACACTCCCTTCTTACTTGGTCAAGCCTTACTCTGCCCCCCACATTTCTCTCTCTTACATACTCTTCCACTCTGTTTTACCATTTAACCGGCGGTCTGCCTCTCACACCAGGTGCCACAACTTCACTTCCATACACCTTCTTTACAAACTCCACACCTTGCATTCTCTCTACTTGTCCAAACCACCTCAGTGTATTACGCTTAACTCTCTCAACCACTCCACACTCAATACCAATTGCCTTCTCACTCATACCACAACTCTCATACACACTATCATTACTTTCTCCATCCCACCTTGTAAGTCCACATACTCCTCTCAAGTAACTCATTTCAACTGCACCTATTCTAGACTGATGAA
The DNA here is from genome assembly GCA_033782935.1 of Petrolisthes cinctipes. NCBI lineage: Eukaryota > Metazoa > Arthropoda > Malacostraca > Decapoda > Porcellanidae > Petrolisthes > Petrolisthes cinctipes. The sequence continues at coordinate 678,497 of JAWQEG010001202.1, forward strand.
CCATACTCCATGTCCATATGTCAGTGTTGGCAGGATTATACTATTTCTTAGTCCCCTTTTCACTTCCATACTCACACTTCTACCTTTCATAATCCTCCCCAGTGATTCTATGACCTGCTCTCTCCCTGTACCCAGGTACTTAAACCAAAGAGTATGGAATGTAAAGAGGGGACACTCGCGACCGCCCCTATGGGGAGAATGTAACAGTGGCGCCGCCCGACGGCATGCGCGGTAAACTATGCGTCAACACCAATGCCCAATGCTATTTGTCTTGTTGTTATCGCTTATGAAGATTGGAAAAATACTTTTCAATTTACATTATGCACATACATATATCGATGTACTTACCTGTAGCGCTTCCTTAGTAATTTCCAGATGCTTTTTTTTTTTATTAAAGTAGCCTACATTTTAACTTGTCACTGACATTTGACACGCTCACGTCCCTACTGCTGTAATCCTGTGTTACACCATATCCCGAGGAGTCCAAGAATACTTCCCCAGTGTCTTTACATGGCGTAAAAGGCTATTAAAAAGTCCCAATTTATACAATTACTTTATTCTCTAACCCACCGTAATGCTCGACACACTCACACACACACATCAAATCCACTGTCATTCAGATAGGAATATGGCAGTCTTATAACTACCACTGCCACCAGTACAACCACCATTACAATAAATTCTCCAAGCAATCCTGATTGAGTCTATTAGTTAGCAAGTAAGACAGCTTGTACTCTGAATGTAGCTCATCCCAAAACTGTATCAGACCATTTATGTTCATCTGCCAACCAAGGAAACAAGGCAGTTTACGAGGACCCAATGATTTAGTAAATTCCTTGTGACCTGAATTTACACTAAACGCATGTCTTATTTTAGCAGCACTGGTACGAGATCCACTATTAAAACTGTTGAATAATTAGTCCATCTTTTCAACAAAGTCTGTAGTGTACTGTGCTTCTGCTGGTAAAGCATTAAAAGTGCATAGAGTCCATATTGCAGCAAAAACCTGTGTACAGACCATGTTGTTTACCACGCCAGTGACGCCACAACTCGAGTTTTACGCACTTCTCACTTGGCGAGCCACCGTCGCTAAAATATCACGGGAGCGGGCAGAGTGTCCCCTCTTTACCTTCCATACCCTTTGCTTAAACTCCTTCACTTCCTCCATCCTCTCACCCCGTAGAGTTATGTCACATTTAGTCCTATAGTCAATCACTACGAAACTGGCGGCTGGAGGTGGGGAAACTGCCCCAAGCAGCGTTGCCACATCTGGTCTCTCAGAATGGGATTACCCAGAGCCCAGGGCAGTAGATTATCAGTCCCTCACCTGAATCTCCTCCCTCCCCCCTTTAGCCTACTTTTTCTGCATCTGTATTTTATGTGTCTGTTTGTCCCTCTGTATAGTGTTGTGCTTCTGAATTATTATCCATTTTTTTATTATTATTATTATTTTTAAGTATGTTTACTATTTGTAAATTTATTCATAATTTGTACATACCCCTTCCTTTTACCTTGTTTAATTAATATGTTCTATATAGGACAAACTGGAAAAGACCTTTCAACCAGGGTCAAACAGCGTAAATATAGTGTTATGACCGGAGAAGAATCTAATGCTTTATTTATTCATATGAGAGACAATAATCATTGTATTGACTGGGATAATGCTTCGTCAATCATGTCTTGTAATTCATCCGTAAATGGAAACATCATAGAGTCAAGTTTGATTAAACACACAGAAAATATTAATATGAACTTAAACAATGGTATGTACAAGTTGGATAGTTTCATTATAGACAAGATTGTTAATAAGATAAGTCCAACTGCTATTCCTTAATGACTGAGGATAATCTTAGGTTTAGAGATCATGTCAGGTTTAATGAGGGTTGGGTCAGGTAACTCCTTGTAGCACCATATGGGTGTGTATTGTTTTGAACTCGAAGTGGCAACACCTTCAGGTTGCCAGTTAGTTATTAAATGTATCGGTATATAAGGTGTCTCTCTGCAACTATTCTTCTACATTCTGTATTTCCCTTGAAGATGTGAATACACGAAAGCGCTTGGGACTCCGTGTTTATTTTTCCTTCCTTGTGGATTTACGCATATTTCTGGAGTTCCTTCTCACAAATATGGGGCCAGTGTGGGTGGTGAACAGGGGATGTTCTTCCTTCCATTGTGGAGTCTAAAGGAGAAGTGACCTGATTGACCTCATTAATTTTCTGACCCCGCCCTCAGAATTTAAAGACTATATTTATAGAATCAGTGCACCACTGTATGAAAACGTTGCCATTTGGTGTGGTTTTTGATAGAGTGATGTGGGTTGGAAAGCCAGATGTGGCAGTACTGCTTGGGGGAAATCCTCGCTCCTGCCCCACCTCCAGCTGCCAGTTTCCTAATGGTTGACTATAGTTGGTTGATTGGTTGATTGATTGATTTTTGATGCAACTAAGCATCTGGCGGCACAACAGCTAAGGTCATATACCGCCCAACATAAAATTGTCACCTACAAAATTAATAAAACATGAACACCCAAAAGGGATAGGCACCATGATTAAAAGACACAAACTAAAAAGCACATTATTACTAAAAGAACCCGTCAACATAAAAAAAAAAAAAATCAAACAATCTAAAAACAATAAATATCATAAAATCATATTTTGTGGAGAAGGCCAGCATCCTCAACATAGGAGAGGGTGTTCCTTCCAACACTACAAGCCTCCTCCCCGAGCACCTGGGAGAGACTGTAAGAACCGTCACCCACCCGGTAATCGGAGAGTACGTAAGAGGAGAACCGAAGTCAAACGTTTGTCAAAAAGGAGACCCAAAAAGCGAGTCTCCTCGACACAAAGTATCCGATGACCATACATGAATAAGTCTGGATCGGGGTGGATGCCCCGGATGCGGCAGAAGTGCATAGCAACTGTCTTGGAAGGAGAATATCAAAACCTTGAGAACCAGTACAACGTGACACCCTGTCAAGGGCAAGCTGCATGCGCCTAGCAGACTGCTAGGTCATCAACGTACATCGAGTTGGCTATACCGTCCGGAAGTGATGAGGCTATGGCATTAATTGCTACTGCAAACAATGTGACACTGAGGACGTTTCCCTGGGGGACGCCCTCCTCCTGTGCAACAGATACTGAGTGGGTTGTACCAACCCACACAGAAAAACTGCGACCACTGAGAAACTCCTTAAGAAAGCGTGGAAGGCGACCCCGCAGGCCATATAAATGGAGTTGCTGCAGGATGCCATATTGCCATGTAGTGTCATATGCTTTCTCTAAATCAAAGAATACACAGACAAGGTGTTGATGTCATGCAAAGGCCTCACATGCAGCAGCTTCCAACCTGGCCAGAGCATCTGTAGTTGAAAGGCGTTTACGAAAGCCAGACTGGGACGGAGACAGAAAATCACCCCATTCCAAGAAGTATGCCAGTCTGACATTCACTATCTTTTCAAATAGTTTTCAGAGACTGGAGGTCAAGGCAATTGATCGGTAATTGAGGGCAACACCAGAGTCCTCGCCCGGCTTGAGGAAAGGAAGAGTGGTAGCAACTCTCCACCCAGAAGGGAAGACACCCTCCAGCCAGATTCTGTTATATGAAGCTAAAAGAAATGAGATCGCCTCCTCACCCAAGTGTTGCAACATTGCATATGGGATGTTGTCTGGCCCAGGAGAAGTGTCGCCACAGAGAGAGAGAGCAGTATGCAGGTCTCTCAGGGTGAATATATGGTTATAACTTTCATTTTCATTCCTTAAAGAAATCCAGGACAGTGCGCTCCTTGGCTCTTAACTCATGCCTGACAGCCAGAGGTCGAGAGTCACGGCTGGAGACTCTTGCAAAAGCCTCCGCCATGGTATTGGCCACTGTCAAACCATCCATGATCTTAATTCCATTGACCTTAAGTACAGGTGGAGAACTAGGAGAAAACTTCCCCGCCATCTTACGGGCTCTCCTGAACACTTGGGTGAGTGGAATTTTAGTATTAATTGAAGACACATAGGCCTCTTTTAAAACTCGTCTAGCCCGAGCACTTGCCTGTCGGAAGTCCTCTAAAACAGTTGGGTCCCCACGATTGCGACGAAGGCGAGAGAAAGCAGTGCACTTCTCCTGCACAGCAGTGGTGCAGACTGGTGACCACATAGGGACAGGACGTTTGGGAAAGTAGCCAGAAGTTTTTGGGATATAGTTGAGAGCAGCAGAGTGGAGCATAACAGTGAAATATGTTACAGCCTCGTCTGAGCTACCAAAATCGGCTACAGAAGAGACCGAAGAAGATAGCTCTCTAAAAAACTTCCAGTCAGCTTTCCCTAATTTCCACCTAGGAAGACGTGACTGTGGTTCGTACCTGTTACCTTCTAAAAGTATAGGGAAGTGGTCACTACCATATAAATCAGGCAACACTCTCCAAGTAAGATCCAACAGAGCACTGGGTGAGCAAAGGGAAATGTCAATGGCAGTAAAAGTCCCAGTAGGGCTATTAAAATGTGTCACATCTCTCGTATTTAAAACCCCTAACCCCTCATCCTCAATTAAAGAAGCCAATAAAACACCCCTGGGGTTGACCGAACTTTCACCACACAGAGGATGACGACCATTAAAATCACCCAATAAAAGAATGGGAAAGGGAAGGTCCCGTACAAGATGGTTGAGATCACCACTCTCAACTGTAACACTGGGAGGATGGTATAGACTGCACACAGTGTACGGGTGGTCCATATAAAACGGCAACAGCCAGGAGCGGAGTGTCAAGCACCAGGCTCGTGCATGGAATATCTCGGCGAACTATGATGACAGAGCCACTATGGTGACCCTGCCCTTCAAATGAATTGGAATAAAATGCAGAGTATACTGGACGACTGTCAGGAATGTAGTCCCCAAGCATTGTCTCTTGGAGAGAAACACATGCAGGAGAGAAGCTAGAGAGAAGAATTCCTCCCAAGAAGCACGCAAGCCACGGCAATTCCACTGAAGGACCTTGAACAGTGTTACTTTAGTACGGATTTTTGGGAAGCCTCACGGAGGTACTTCCCACTACCACCTCGACCTGAGGGTTTACTCAAACAATAAGATTTGTCTAATCCACTAGAAGAAGAGTGAACCCGAGGAGTAGTACTTGGGACAGTAATTGGAACCCTGAAGCATCTGATATGTTAGAAGAAGATGAAGGTATATGAGCTGGGATATTCTTTGAAACAATTACATTGGTATTGTCCTGTACAGCTGTGGTATCACTGACACAGGCAGATACATCAACATCCATAATACAGGTGGTAGAATCACTCCACTTCTCAAGCGGAAGAGAAACTGAATCTTCAAGTCACAACATCCGAGGCATCCACATTAACTTCACGCCCCTCTGATGATCTCGAAGGAAGCTTGCAAGGAGGAACTTCAGTTGAATCAAGAGATTCATCAGAGCCACGAGAACACTTCTGGTAAAATTGAGAGGAAACTATGGATGAGTCCACAGAGATGGTTGCCTAACAAGGAGGAACATCTATGGAGTCAAGTGCCTCAGAGGAACCACGAAGGCGTCTCTGTGGCAGTTTAGGTGACATTAGTTTCCTTTTTGGAAAGCGTGTGGCAGCGTGAACCTCTACCACATGGACACCTTTAGCTAAAGTTTGAGAATTGTCATCAATTGAAGGGTCACCAGAATTAGTGTCTGATAAAGTTTCCAAGACAGAGAAGCTATTATGTAAAGTAACCTTAGAAACGCTCTCACTAGAGCAAAAAGCAGCTGCCTCTTGAGAAGGTTGAGAGGGTGCTGCAACAAATTTAGGGCGAAGGGAGGAGGCGTATGTCTTCACACCACCATCTTTCTGTCGCCTGAAGTTCAGTTGCCGTCTGGCACTACCAATGCTAACGAATTGGGTATTAGCCAAGTGGAGGAGATCCTGCTCAAGGAGGTACATCTTACATTGGCGAGAACGCAAGGGGTGAGCATCTCTGCAGTAAAAGCAGTAACTCTCTGACCGACACTCAGAAGTAAGATGTGAGTCAAGAGCAGAACAATTACCACACCGGGAACGGTTGTTGCAGTTGCTCCTCCCATGACCAAACACATAACAACAGAAACACTGTAGGGGACGCTCAACAAAAGGCTTCACCTCAAAAGAGGTGGGGTTAATGTTAATGCGATCTGGGATATGCGAGCCATAGAAAGTGAGGATGATCATATTTTTACTGCCTTTCATCTTTGTTACTCGTTGGACACTGTCTGGGCACATAGCGAGAATGACCTGTTCTGAGAATTCATACAGGTCCTCATTATATATACGCCCCTTGCTATAATTAAATGTTCGATGTAGTTTAATAGATTCAAATATGCTATTAGAAGGACAGGGAAGATTGAGGAGCATCATGGCCTGTGTAAGATCTTTGGCTCTGATTAAAACGCCCTTACCATATTTCTTTATGTGGCCCATTGGTAATAATCCAATTTCTTTCTCCAGATACCGTGAAGCATGGATAAGGTTACCACGTCCCTCCCTGTAGTAAGCCACAAACCAAAAGGGTGTAGGAACATGACGTTCCTTTGGGGTATGCTCTAGAGAGTCATCAAAGATGTTAGGGCAGTAGTTTTTTTCACTGTCAACTATATTGGTGGACCGCATCATCTGAACTTTACAGTGAGTATCTCCCACAGTCAGAGAATCTTTTGCCTCAAATGCTGCTTTGGCAGCAGCATTTGTATTGAAAGTAATATAGCACCGATTAGACCTACAATCACTGTCATATGTGATTCGGATTCGTAGAACTACTCCAAAACACTTAAAAATGGAGTGGATAGCACCATAGAAAGGCGATGCAAGTACATTCGTTAACATTATCGTGTCAAAACTGCTAACAGGGTTCGTCGATACATCACCAGATCTGCTGGGTCTACTCTTATTTGCAGCTTTCTGCATACTACCACGACCAGAGAGTGACGTCTCAAGGGCCTGGTCGACCACCGCTCGAGGAAGAGATTGGGGCTTTTCTGTATCCATATATCATTGGTTTAGTGTTGTTGGCCCTACGAGCCAAGAGCTACTACCTACCGGGCAGATGAAGGGACCGAGCGCTGGTCGCCGTGGGCGGGGTACCTCTTCCCCCACGGGGCCACTCGTTTTAAAAAGCAGCCACAATGGCTCGAAAGTTTGCCCACGACGGTGCTGAGACCCCCTTCTCCAACATCTCCCAGCCCAGACACCCAACCATCCAACATAGGACGGCCCCCAGAGGGCAGTCCCTCCGGAGGGCACCACTGTTGGCCCGTACTGGCAGCATAATGCATGGGAACCATTTAGTCTGGTCTCTCACTGGCGACCTTACTAGCATGGGAAGCCCTCTCTCCCCGAAATCGGGGCCGAGCAGGGTCCGGAGCCTCCTCTAGTCTAGCTCGCCAGGTCTCAGAGACACTCAAGCCCCCACACCATGTCAAGGTTGGGTTGACTATAGTTGGTACTCACACTTTGTAGGGTATGACAAAGTCAATCACATCAGTTTCTGCACTCTCAAATACCATCACCTTACTTTTACCAGCATTCACCTTTAGTTTCCTTCGTTTCCACACGGACTGAAACTCAACCACCACTCTGTAACTCCCTTTAGGTACTGTACTGGATATAGGTAAATGGGTTAATTTTTAGTGGGACGTCATTCACTGCCATGTCTTTGCTGTACTGTTAAGAATCGCATTTAAGGGTTACATCAGTCCACGATTATGTACTGTACAGTTGTATAATAACAGTAATTTAAGATTAGAGTAGTCTACAACTATTTTCAAGATAAACTCGATGTTCTGTTATTCTTTTGTTGAAGGTTGCATTTATGAAAACATATGGTCATTATATTCATTCCAGACTGCTAACTTGTTTCTTTCCTCCTACAAAGATCCCAGATGTTACATAGGAACAGCTGAAGAACAAGCTTAAGAACCTTAAACCACTCAGCTGTTCAGAGCGTACAGAGAGGCCATAAAGAAAATGAGCAACCCTCAGGTTAATTAAGGAGCTCCCCCATTACGATCTCCTGTACTACCTGTATGGCGAGAGACCCCTGGATAGGCCACAGACAGTTTCCTGTGGTCCTGCACAAACACAGGAGGGTGCTTCCTCTCATGAGGGGGAGCTGTCGGCTGAAGAGGAAGAGGGTGAACCACTTCACCTCCCTTCACGGCCAAGTGGCTTTGCACCGCGGGTGAAGAGATGTCGTGTGCGACCTCCATCACATTCAGAACTGATGGAAAAATGCATATAAACTTAATAAATGAAGTAAAAGAATATAACGCAACTAGTCTTGCTAATCAGAAGAGATGCTTTTAAAGAAGCACAAATTGTAAGAAATGATTTGTTGAAGAGTATTTTCAAGATTCCTGTTGAACACAAGGACCCTCAGAAAGATGAGGAAAATTAGGCTACACCCTATAGGAGAGGTTTTCCACTGTGCTTTAGGTTATCAATAACTACAGGTAGCCATTACGGCAGAGTTGACATAAGTATTTTTACGAAGGTGATTGGTGTGCTATGAAACCCCTGCCATACGGGGCTGCTCGGCCAGACAGCTTGAGGAACTTCAACACAACCCCTGCCATAATGGTTGCCTATAATGGCTGAAGACCTAAAACACAATGGAAGACTTCTCCAATCTTTGGGTCATTCTCATTTTTTCACAATCATCATTCCTACATGTGTGCAGTTTTCTTTGATTATGCGAGTGCTGAACCAAGTACTGTACTATATCTACAGGATGATTCGAAAGAAACGTTACCCTGACTACATATTATAATATTTATTACATGTATATTATACGCTGTACATATGCATTTAAGACATGAAATACAGAACATATTTACAGTGTTTAAGAAGCCATAGCAGATCATATTCACATCATATGTTCAAACTGTAATCCATTTTCATGAATGCAAGCTCGTACCCTTTTTACCATGTTAGCAGATATTTGTGTAGGGTTGCTACAGTAATGTTTACAATTGCATTTTCAATGTTAGTTTTCAGTTCGTCTTATGTGTGTGGGTTATTCTGATAGACCACGCCTTTCAGGTGACCCCATAGAAAGTAAATGGGAGATGTAAGGCGTGGTCTATCAGAATAGCCCACACACATTAGACGAACTGAAAGCTAACATTGAAACTGCAATTGTCAACATTAGTGTAACGTTTCGTTTGAATCACCCTGTATAATGCATATATATTTTTGTACTTCGTGTGATATTGTACCTTAATTTTGTTTAGATAAGAAAATGGATACAGCATTATGTTGGATACTAAGAGTATATTTTGCAAAATAAAAGATGCATTTAATACTTCATTGCCTACTTATACTGACCTTCAGTACACACACACACACACACACACACACACACAATACTTGACATAACATACAATACATCCATGACATTCAAACAACATATCACAACCATCAAAAACAAATGGATGCAAATACTTAAAAAACCCTCAGATCGCTTGCCAGCACAACATTTGGACACAACAAAGAAACCACAACCACAGTGTACAAACAATATATCCGATCAGTGATGGATTATGCAAGCCCTGCCTGGGAATCAAACCTCACTGAGACTCATCTCAACACCCTTCACACCAAACAGAATAGAGCCCTACAGATAATCACAGGCTGCACAGCTACCACACCTACACCATAAAACCAAAGTCCTCAAAATCAAGGGTGATCTCGACATGAGAGGCACACAAACACTTTAGTCCATGAGCTGGGCCTGGAATTTCAGAGTTTGAGTACCAAAAAGGTGAATAATTTTCATGTCTACTTTCAGCAAAGTGGATGTCTGAAGTATTGGGAAATTGTTGATGGATATCCAAGAAATGTAACTAATCACCTTTTTGGCAGCCATCTCTAGTAAGTATCGTAAAATTTTCACCAAAAATCAAGAATACAGTAAAAAATCATAAGTCTTCAACAATTGATCATAGAGGCTTCTAGTTGGTCTCATCTTATTCGTTTGTTCATTCTGCATCTTTTGGTGTATAATACATGCAACCTAGGACACATATTCGCTTCATAATATGAGAAAAGTAAAGGAAAAGTAGGCTAATTTGTAGTATTTTGTTTCGACAATAATATAATTATCTTTCGGCTCTACTCAACAACAATTTACAAACTTTCGAATATTTTGGCCCAATCTCACGCTTGAGAACAAAAACAGGTCATACGTATCTATGTCTGTTATTGTCTGCCGATACCAAGCGTCCCCAATATGGTCTTCGTATCCTAATCCTGCACTTGGACGACAAGAAGACGCCTATGGGTCGGTGAAAGTGCGCGAGCAGGTTGAAGTTGAATTATGGTGGGGGAAAGATGGGGATGAGCAAGGCTGTGGTTGGGTGATGATGGGTAGAGGCGGGGTAGAAGGTGAGCGAGGGTGTGGTGGGGTGATAGGTTGAGGTAGTCGTACTGGCGAGGTGGGGGAGTGTATGGGTTGGTGAGATGAAGTTGATGGGGTAAAGTGTGTGAGTGAGTGTGGCTGTACTGGTGGCCTGGGAAGGAGAGGTGCGGGGTGTGAATGTGATTGCAACATGATAGAGTGATGAGGTTGCGAGGTTGGTAGGAGCGGTGGGCCATAGTGAGAGGTTGATGTGGGTGGATGAGGTAGAGTAGTGAGATGCGTGTATGGGTGGAAGTGAGTGTGGTGGTGTGTTGTCGGTGTGTGGGGTGGTGTGGGCTGGCTTGACCCGGTCTCAGGATGTGACGTAGGGTTTACCCGCTTCCTGAATAGTAACGGTAGCGTCCGTCCTGGAAATAACGGGATGAGGTCTAGTGTAGGGTTCTTGAAGGGGTACCACCCAGTTACTGCGAGGGGTGGTAAGTTGTGGTCCTCTGTCGTCGGGTGCCCAGTAGTGTCTGTGGGTTATTGTATTTCACACATGTCAGCTAGTACAGTATGTATAGATGTAGTTAACCACAACATTTGCATACAATAACATATACCTAACTGGGGAATTGCATAACCATTGATAACAGGTACCCAAGCCCTGTTATCATAAATGTACACGCGCAGCAGACATGCGCAGTAGACAACAACGAGAGTTACAGTCACAGCTAAGCAGAGCGAGGTTCACAACTTTACACTCTATATTTACATTGTTCCTCTTCCTATGTATCCTGTGTTTCCGTGCTTAATATACATCAGAAAGAACATACGAGTTTTACAGAACCTGATATACATTAACAACCCACAGTGTCAGCATCTCCTGCCACGCCCTTGATTCAAACTGCGTCCCCTGGTCAGTTACAATGATGGCAGGTGGTACAAAGTTAGCGACCCAGTTGATGAGGAAGTGGCGGGCCGTACCTTCAGCAGTGATGTCGCTCATAGGCGTGGCAGTACACCAGCGTGTCATCCGCAGGTGATGAGGTAGCGTGAGCTGCAAGAATGTTGCAGAGGTCCTACGATGTCCACGTGATGAACTGTATGGAACCTGATTGTGGGAACGAGAAACTCATGCAGCGGTGTGGCATCCAATCTTCATCCTTTGGCAGGGTATGCAGTAGGAGGCCCACTCCTTTATTTGTTTCCTCATAACGGGTCAGACTGCACGGCGGCTGATGAGTCGGAGATTACCTGCGACACCTGAGTGGGTTAGGGAGTCGAAATGAATAAATACTTGGGCCCTGAACTGCGTAGGGATATATGGGCGTGGATTGCTGCACGAAGTGTCACAACAGAGCATAGTGATAGCGTCTGGGGCGGCCAAGTATTTGAGTTGGAGTCCCGTGTCACCAGTGATGAAGATGTTGAGGTGTGCGTCCGTTTCTTGGGCTGCTGCGATGGCTGGGAAGTCCAAAAGTGGCATCTGTCAGATAGTAGAGATGTTAGGTAGTGCAGGGGGCGCTCTTGACAAGGTGTCGGCTACGGTGTTATCCTCACCCTTCACATGGCGGATATCAGTACTAAATACCGACAAGAATGCCAGGTGTCGTGTCACCCTCGGAGACCAATTGGTGACCAGCTGTTGCATCGCAGTAGTGAATGGCTTGTGGTCGATGCGGATGTGGAAGCTCCTGCCTTCCAGGAAGTGGCAGACGTGTCTGACAGCGTCGTAGATGGCCACCAACTCTCTATCAAACACACTATACTTGTGATGTGGTAGTTCCAGGCGCTTACTGAAGAAAGCGATAGGTTTCAGTACACCGTCCACTTCCTACTGCAGGACCACCCCAATAGCATCATTTGAGGCATCTGTGTAGAAGGATGTTGCAGCATGTGGAGTAGGGTAGGCAAGGAGGGTGGTGTCCACCAGTATCCTCTTGATGGAGGTGAACGCCTCCTCGGTGGCTGTAGACCATACTAGCTTCTTCTGCGATGTATTTTTAAGGCCCTTCAGCAGGTCGTGAAGTGGAGCGAGAGCAGATGCGGCATGGGGGATAAAGCGGTGATAGTAGTTCACCACCCCTAAGAATTCGCGGAGTTTTCTGGCGGTGGTGGGCAGCAGGAATTTTCTGACGGCCTCTACCTTCTGCGGTAGTGGAGTGATGCCGTTGGGTGTAACTCGGTGGCCAAGGAAGTCCAGTTGCTCCTCCCCTAGGACACACTTCGAGGATTGCACCTTCAGGCCGTATGGTGCAGGCGACAGAAAAGTTCCCTTAGGTGCTGCTGGTGTTGAAAGTGGGTATCTGAAGCAACTAGGATGTCTTCTATGTAGGCGACAGTGTCGTCCAGACCATGCAGCACCTTATCCATGAACCGTTGAAACATGTGCGGCGTTGTGTAATCCAAAGTTCATGGGGACGTGATTGCCGTTTTCTTGATGTCCTCGGCAACTGGAATCTGGTGGAAAGCTCGGACAAGGTCATTCTTTGAAAATACCCAACACCCTTGGAGCTTGGAGTGGAAGTCCAGGATATTGGGCACCTGTCGGGGATGGTGGCAGCCAATGTGCTGTCAGACGGTCTTGCAACTCCCTGTTGGATCATGATGTGGAACTCCCTCTTTGCTGCCTCAAATCTCTCGGGGGGCATCCTCCGAGGTTTGGCGAAGACAGTGGGGCCAGTCGTTGTGATGGTGTAGCGGATACCTGGGTCGTGTGTGATGTGTGTTGGTAGTGGAGAGTAGGTGAGGAAATTTGTGTATTATGTGTTCGTAAGAGTTGGTGTGTATTATGTGCGTGATGGTAGGTGTGGAGTGTCGGCAGTGTTTGGTGGGGATAATAGCTCCTGACGGTTGGTGGATGAGTCGTTGTATCTTGGTGTCGATCAGGAGATCGTGTGCAGTGAAGAAGTCAAGACCCAGGATGGGGGTCTGAACATCCGCCACGACGAATGGTCATACTAAGTATTCCTGCTGAAGGAGAGTGATGCCCCTGCTCCTCGTGCCGTACATCGCGATGGGTGACTTATTGGCAGCGAGGTCATATGCCGTAGAAGCCTGGCACTCTCTATCCTTAGTCATCAAAGGAACAACACTAACCTCGGAGCCATAGTCGACGAGGAAGTTGTCCCATGATTCTAAGTCCTTCACCCACAGGAGAGTGCGAGCGGTGTGATGAGGTGTATGTGTATGCTTGCTGACATGTTGTTGGGCCAGTGGTAGTGGAGCAGTGGTGAGGTTTGCGGCTGTGTTGTAGTTGGTAGTAGATGGTGCGTGGAGATGATGGTGGTGGTGTGTAGGTATGTTGCTGGGAGGCCCTGAGATGGAAGTTGTTGAGCGGGCGGTAGCGTGGAGGGCATTGTCTTGCCACCGCCTTGTTCGTTTCCTTGTGTCAGTCTGACAGGAAAGCGGAAGAACCCCAGTTACAAGGGGGGTGGGAATTGCGTGCAACATGGCCGAACCTCTGGTGGTATGTGCATATTTTCGGGTTCTGCCACTGTTGTGGTGTGTTTGTAGGTGTCTGTCGAGTAGCAGGGGGCCGTTTGCAGGCTGGTGGTGCCCACTGGTGTTGGTGATGTGGTTGTGGTGCCTGGAGAGTGTCAATTTTGTTGTTGAGTTCTTGAATGTGTTGAGAAATAGAGTTGTACATTGGTGGTGTAAAGTCTAGATAGTGTTGTTGCGGTGGTGTAGGTGTGAGAAGTTGTTGGTGAGGAGGTGTAAGTGGGTGTTGGTATTGAGATAGAGGTTGTATGTGTTGATGTTGAGGAAGTGGTATGGTGTGTTGTGGTTTGTGTGTAGGGAGAAGGTGTGGTTGTTGAGGTGGTGGTAGAGTTGGTTGAGGTGGTGGTAGCGGTGTTTGCTGTTGGGCTGGCGGTAGAGGGGTAGGCACGGTGCTATGCGTTGGTGGCGTGGCGATAGTGGCGGTCGTGTATTGTGTGGGCCTCGTGTGTGTACTGTCAGCATAGGTGGTCATCAGGGCATCAGATAGTTTTCCGTACTTCCAGAGGGGTAGGTTAGGTTGCACCTGGTGGTGCGGCTGGATATCGTTAGGCAACAGCTTGGAGTGTCTCCCTTTCAGAACATCGTCGTTGAAGGGCCCATGCAGCTGCACGTCCTCCAACACCTTGAGGTATTGTTGTGCCATCATGCAGTGGGTTAAGATGATGTCAGCCTTCAATTCGTCGTAAATAGTAGTCTGGTTGAAGGTCGAGATGATTGGGGAAAATGAAGAGGAAACCTCATGAGGAAGAGCACGAATGATGGCTTGGTAGAGCTGGTCCTGTGTGTATGTTTAATCACGCCATACTGCTTCCAACTGGAGAAACCAGGCGTGGACGTCATAGTTATAAGTAGGGAACATGTAGAGTAGCCGGTTGTATAGAGGCGTGTGGAGGAGAGGTAGAGGCATGTTTGGTGAGAAGTGTGTGATGAAAGTAGGGGTAACCATAGAAAATGGGTGAAAGTGAGAGAGAGAAAGGTGTTGTGGTGTGAGTGGAGGCGGTACGTGTGTGGTACCAAGCACTTGAATTTCTGTTGAATTGGGAGGAGAGGTCTTGCGCACTGGGGAAAGGTGTGTGGGCTGTGTGTGGGGAGCACGTGGAGGGCAAAGAAAAAAAATGGAGCAGATAGGGGTAATGAAGGGGTAGCCATGGGGGTAGGGTAAAAAAAAGAAAATATGAAGGAAAACGGAGCACGGGGGTGCAACATGGAAGGACGATGGACTGGTAGGGGAATGGGTGAGCACACACAAAGGGACAAAGGAATGGTTGGGAAAAAATAGGAGTGTGTAGGAGGAGACGAGGGGGCGAATAGGGCTAACAAGGGTTGAAGTACAGGTAAGATAGAGATGGACAAATGGGAAATAAGATAGCGGGAAGGGGAAGCACATGGGGTTGGGGTAGAAATTAAGGGGGAAGCAAAGGTAATTAATGAATGAGGACTGGCAGGCGAGGAATAACTTTATGAGGCAACTTGGGGACACAAAGCGACGGGAAACGGGGAACACGTGGTGATGGGGAACAAAGGGTATATATAACTCACAGGGTACTAGAGGTCGAGAAATGAAGTAATGGGTATACAATATGGGGCACACAGGGACGGGAGGAAGGGGTAGCACATGGGGTTTGATCGATTGATTTTTCGATGCAACTAGGCATCTGGCGGCGCAACTGCTAGGGTCATATACCGCCCAACATAAAATTGTCATCCACATAATTAATAAAACATGAACACCCAAAAGAGATAGGCAGCATGACTAAAAGACACACAAACTAAAAAGCACATTATTACTAATAGAACACGTCGACTTAACTAAAAAAAAAAAAAAATCTAAAAACCATAAATATCATAAAATCATAATTTGTGGAGGAAGCCAGCCTCCCCCACATATGTGTGGGTGTTCCCTCCCACACTACAAGCCTCCTCTCCGAGCACCTGGGAGAGACTGTAAGAACCGTCACCCACCCGGTACTCAGAGAGGTGCCTACGACAAAGGTCCCCAAGGCTGGGACACTCGATAATAAGATGCAGCACTGTCAAAGGGACCAGACAATCATCACAGTAGGGAGGGTGAGCCCTCTCCATTAAAAAGCCATGAGTCAATAATGTGTGGCAAATGTGGAGATGGACAAAAGCCGTCTCCCACCAGTGGGACAGGCCGCACTAGCTCCACAAACCAAGGCGCTGGCGGATGTCGCGGAGCTTGTTAGCCCCGACGGTGTCCCATCTGTCCTGCCAGCAGAAACGAACGGTAGCATCTATGTAGGGTCGAAGGTCCACTGCACGAACAGGATGACGCCTGGTAGGAGGCTGAGTATTGGAGACCGCAGCCTTAGCCAGGGTGTCAGCCCGCTCATTCCCATCAACACCCACATGGGCCGGGACCCAACAAAAAGTGAATTTGAGGCCACGACGACCCAGGAGGACAAGCCATTCAAGAATGGCCAACACCAGGGGATGGGAAGAGTTAAAACTGCACAAGGCATGCAAGGCACTACAGGAATCACTAAAAATAGTAAAAGGCTGAAGGAGAGTAAAAATCACTAGGAGAGCATATAAGATGGCCGAGAGCTCAGCAGTAAAAATTGACATGACAGAAGGGAGCCTGCTGCCACGGCAAAAGTCAGGAAAGACAACTCCAAAACCAACTCCAGCATCAGACTTTAACCCATCAGTATGCACAGGGAGGGTACTCCCTGTGAGTGAAGGCATGTTCTAAAAAGAGGGAACGAGCCACTGGAGGAAGATATTCCTTCTTGTCTGTAAAGCAGGTGCAGGGGAAAACTTCTGGAAAAAGCCATGGAGCCACCCTGGGGACCCTCACAGGATAAATCGGTAAGTCATCAATGCCCATTTCCTCCATAACCTTCCTGACCTGGAAGTCACAGAGCCATGGTGTACGAGAATGTGAAAGGTAGTACTGAGACATGATATCAGATGACACCGCCAAGCAGGGAAGGGAGTCAGTTGAGTCAGGAAGTCGATATAATCGATGCCAACAACGAACCATCAAGGACTGGCGACGGAGATCAAGAGGTGGCTCATTAGCATCCACTAGGAGACTGGGGATTGGGGATGACCTAAAGGCTCCAGTTGCCAGACGTACTCAAGCATGATGAACAGGGTCTAAAACTCTGAGACGGGCATCTGTGGCAGAGGAGTACACCTCACACCCATAGTCGAGTTTTGACCTAATAAGAACATGGTATAGGCGGAGGAGGGTGGCCCGATCAGATGCGGAAGAAGTGCATAGCAACTGTCTTGGCAGGAGAAAATCGGAACCCATGAGAACCAGTCCAACGTGACACCCTGTCAAGGGCAAGCTTCATGCGCCACTCCGCCACTGACATACGGGAAGCAGCAAACCAGACTGCTAGGTAGTCAACGTACATCGAGTTGGCTATACCGTCCGGAAGGGATGAGGCAATGGCATTAATTGCTATTGCAAACAATGTGACACTGAGGACGCTACCCTGGGGGACACCTTCCTCCTGTGCAACAGATGCTTTGTGGGTTGTACCAACCCTCACAGAAAAACTGCGACCACTGAGAAACTCCTTAAGAAATGGAGTTGCTGCATGATGCCATATTGCCATGTAGTGTCATACGCTTTCTCTAAATCAAAAAATACACAGACATGGTGTTGATGTCGTGCAAAGGCCTCACATACAGCAGCTTCCAACCTGACTAGAGCATCTGTAGTGGAACGGTGTTTACGAAAGCCAGACTGTGACGGAGACAGAAATTTAACTCCGTTCCAAGAAGTATACCAGTCTGACATTCACCATCTTTTCAAATAGTTTACAGAGACAGGAGGTCAAGGCAATTGGTCAGTAATTGAGGGCAACACCAGAGTCCTTGCCCGGCTTGAGGAAAAGAAGGATGGTAGCAACCCTCCACCCAGAAGGGAAGACACCCTCCAGCCAGATTCTGTTATATAAAGCTAAAAGAAATGAGATCGCCTCCTCACCCAAGTGTCACAACATTGCATATGGGATGTTGTTTGGCCCAGGAGATGTGTCACCACAGAGAGAGAGAGAGAGAGAGAGAGAGAGAGAGAGAGAGAGAGAGAGCATAATGCAGGTTTCTCAGGGTGTATATATGTTTTATAACTTTCATTCTCATTCCCCGAGATATCCAGGACAGTGCGCTCCTTGGCTCTTAACTCATGCCTGACAGCCAGAAGTCGTGAGTCACGGCTGGAGGCTCTTGCAAAAGCCTCCGCCATGGTATTGGCCACTGTCAAACCATCCATGATCTTAATTCCATTGACCTTAAGTACAGGTGGATAACTAGGAGAAAACTTCCCCACCATCTTACGGACTCTCCTGAACACTTTGGTGAGTGGAGTTTTAGTATTAATTGAAGACACATAGGCCTTCCAAGATGCACCTCGTGCCTCTTTTAAAACTCGTTTAGCCCGAGCCCTTGCCCGACGGAAGTCCTCTAAAAGAGTTGGGTCCCCACGATTGCGACGAAGGTGAGAGAAAGCAGCACGCTTCTCCCGCACAGCAGTGGTGCAGACTGGTGACCACCAAGGGACAGGACGTTTGGGAAAGTAGCCAGAAGTTTTTGGGATAGAGTAAGAGCTGCAGAGTGGAGCATATCAGTGAAATATGTTACAGCCTCGTCAGAGCTACCAAAATCAGCTACAGAAGAAACTGAAGAAGTAAGCTCTCTAAAAAATTGCAAGTTAGCCTTCTCTAATTTCCACCTAGGAAGACGAAACTGTGGTTCGTACCTGTTACCTTCTAAAAGTATAGGGAAATGGTCACTGCCAAATAAATCGGGCAACACTCTACAAGTAAAATCCAACAGAGAACTGGGTGAGCAAAGGAAAATGTCAATGGCGGTAAGAGTCCCAGTAGGGCTATTAAAATGTGTCACATCTCCCATATTCCCTCATCCTGAATAAAACGAAGCCAGTAAAACACACCTGGGGTTGACGAACTGTGACCCCACAGAGGATGACAACCATTAAAATCACCCATTTCACCAGTGTGAAAACCTTTTCCGTCGGGGGATTTGCGTCGGACACCTT
Source organism: Petrolisthes cinctipes (assembly GCA_033782935.1). NCBI lineage: Eukaryota > Metazoa > Arthropoda > Malacostraca > Decapoda > Porcellanidae > Petrolisthes > Petrolisthes cinctipes. The sequence continues at coordinate 697,383 of JAWQEG010001202.1, forward strand.
GTGTTGCATATCGTTTGTCATCTGACTTATCACATCAGAATAAGTCTGGTTCCAGCCTCGGTGTGAACGGGGCCTTACTCGAACAGTGTAGGTGGAAAGACATATTTTCATTACTCCTCTTTTCCTGTAATTACCATATAGGTACGCAAAAACGACAGTGACATTATATTTCATATGGCTGTGTTGAAAAATGTGATGTTGACATGTTTTTTATAGGGAAATTAGAGTGTGAAAATGTACTTAGATATGTATATAGATTATAGAGTGTAAAAGTGAATTTTGAATTAATGTCAGTCTGAGCTGGCTACCTATCCTACAGATGTCACTTTAGTCTTCACACCTGAGGCGTCTCTCTGTCGTCCATCGGATACAAAGATTGCTTGGGTGAAACCAAGATTTGGTGCGTGGTACTGTTTTTGTCAGCCAAAGGGACACGAAGATGCGTCAAGTGTACAGCCACTGAAACCAAGACCGTCTTCGTATCCAAGCAAACAAAGGCGTCTTTTTGTCATCCAAGCGCAGGATTGGGATACGAAGACCGTCTTGGGGACGCTTGGTAACGGCCGACAAAAACTGACATGGATTCGTACGACCTGTTTTTGTTGTCAAGCGTGGGATTGGGCCGAAATATTCGAAAGTTCGTAAATTGTTGTTGAGTAGAGGCGAAAGATAATTATTATTGTCGAAACAAAATACTACAAATTGGCCTACTTTTACTTTACTTTTCTCATCTTATGAAGGGATATGTGTCCTAAGTTGCATGTATTAGTGGATAAGTGTACGACAATAAAGTCAATAATTACCCGAAATTTATAGGTGAAGACAGTATACCTTTAATTCACAAAAGTTTTTGTCAATTTTGACTCCTAAGAACCTCTACATTCCTATTCTATGCAATAATATCACTTTCGTGTGCCATCAGGAATGACCGTATAATTATGTACTCTAAATCTGCTCTAAACTGCAATTAGTTTCATGGAAACCAATTTTGTGCTGAAGTGGCTCTATTTTACAGCCTTTTGCTCTTAACATTCATCATATGTATAATATTTACTTATTGCGGTTCGTCATTGTTGTTACATTGCTATTTCTACACATCTCGGTAGTCTCCAAAACTCAACACTCATCAGGCAAGCTGCCCCAATCACTGCTCTGGACCTGTCTTGCTTGGATACGAAGACGGTCTTAGTTTCAGCGGCTGTACACTTGACTCGTCTTCGTATCCCTTCGACCGACAGAAACAACCTCATACCCCACAACCTGCACCAATCAATAATCCTAACCAGGTCACGATCCAATGACTGAGCAACAGAAATCCTGACACCAGGGGTCGGCACAGCAGCATTGAGAGTGGAGTCATCTGCATAACCATACAGGTCATTCTACAAGATGTTAAAGAGTTCAGAGGTATACAGTAGGAACAACAACGGTCCTAAGACACTACCTTGGCGCACCCCAGACACTATTTCAACTCTTCCACTCCGCACACCATCCACAACAACATATTGGGATCGAGCAGTGAGGAATTGCGACAAGACAGACAGGACTGAATCGCCAACACCAACAGAGCGAAGTCTATAGATGATAGCCAGGTGGTTTACCCTATCAAACGTGGTAGAAAAGTTAAGTTGCACCAGTCTAGCCTCACGACCCAACTCCAATGCATTCTGCAGTACATGAGAGACACACAGAAGTGCATCACACGCGCCAAGGCCCTTTTGATACGGAAACTATGAGGGTGGGAATACACCATTACATTCCATGAAGTTACTTAAACGCACAACCACCAGCCTCTCAAACACCTTAGACAACACAGGAGTGATGGAAATCGGCCTGTTATCGCCAACTGAAGGTGAAGGGGGCCCTTGGGAATTGGAGTGACATTTCCAGATCTCCAACATTCAGGAAAACTACCAAGACGAAGTAGGCTCCTGAAGACAACACTGAGGCGGGGAGCTAGGACATCAGCCGTCTGTTTAAAGAACAGAGGAAACATTCCCAAGGGGTCAATACCACCATAAGAGTCCAACTCATGAAGGAGTTTTTTTAACTTCCCTTGACCTAAAGGCAAATGAGGAGAAACCAGGACAGGGGTGACATGTGAAGGGCAACTCTACAGTCTCCCTAGACTGCTTGCTATCAAAGTGAGCTGCAAGCAATGCAGCCTTGCCACCGGGCTCATACACCAGGCTGCCACCGTCACCAACCAAGGGGGGGAGTGAAGAGTCAGACCCAAATACAAGCACTCTTCAAGGTAGACCACCATTTATGTGGGCTCCGAGCATTCAGCAACACATCCCTGGCTCCAATATTGAACTGTTGTTCTGCATCCGCATAGACACCATTAGCCATTCTTTGGCACTCAATAAACTCATCCCACTTTGCTCTGCAACGATCATACGCCCACATACGATTGGCACCCTGCTTAAGATCAAATGCGGCCCTACACTCATCAGTAAACCAAGGTTTATCATTATTGCGAACATGAATGATCTTCTTAGACACATATTGCTCAATTACCTCAGACAAATGCTGATTCAGCAACTCTACCGGATTATCAGCAACATACATTAAATGCCATGGAAACCCACACACAGCACCACAAACTGCATCCCAATTAACACGATTCTTCAGAAGCACTTCCCTCCTCACACACAGGTTCGGAACTGATTGGGCAGTGGAAACCTTAACAGAGAGAGAAGAATGATCTGAACGTCCAATTGGTGCGACCACAGCTATATGTAGCAATAACGAATATCTTCATATTGCAGTCCCCTCAGTGGCTGAAGCTTAAGGCGCCTGACTCCTATGTGAGTGGTCGCAATTCAAGCCCGAGGGGGGGACATACCGGCGGGATTATATGGTTGTAACTACCAACTTTGCCGTAATTAAAAGAAAAAATAATCTAATTTAATCTTCATACTGTATGCGGCATATGTTGTTGTCCCTAGCGCACAGATTGATATTCCCCGTATCTAGCGTTACCTAACAGCTTAAAAACGTAGTGTGATTAAGATAAGAGAGTAATTTTAACAAGTTTGCTTGGGATTTGATATTAAACTTTTAAGCAATTCTAGTTTTTCTGTGTTATTCCAAACAGAAATAAGCAAAATATTTAAATATTTTGCTTATTTTGTTGCCATACTCCGACAATATCCACCTTATGATGAGATAAGATTTTTGTTTTTTATATTACGGCAAGGTCCACTGTATGAGTTTGTGATATTTGGGGTTCAATAAATAAAGTTTACACTGGAGACAATAGTTTTTATTATTATGATAGTCACAATGGTTTCCAGATAGACATCCAAGCCACCCAAACGTCTCTCCCGTCACACCCTATAAAAGAATAACAACCAGTTGCATCCTGCAAATTTCCTGAAATAATTATATTTTTTTCGTTATCACACTCAGTGCTTCCTGGTGTTCATTGAATAATAATAATAATAATAATATTTGAAATAATTACTCACATTTGACAAAAAATTATGTTATCTTGAGCGAATGCAAACATTTGAGTTACAAGAATAAACATTAGCCACAGTTATTTAGTATGACTGAAATAGTATAGAATACTGCATTAAAAGTTTACTACCAAGAAAAATAGGCCTGCGCTTAGTAAAAATGAGTATATCTAGAAGCGAGTCCATCCGCCGTTTTTCTCGATGACCGCGTGCAGGCGATCAAGCATGGATATTACTAGACTCTTTGCAAGGTCTTGGTCCCCTCTGAGAAGTTCCCACTGCGTCTTGGTGTGGTCCAGTAACTAGGCAGAAGTCCTCTCCCTCTCCGGTTCCCAGGTATTTACAATAGAACCCCACAGATTCTCTTTGGGGTCCATATTGCATCCTTTGCTAGGCTAGTCCAGAACTTGTAAATGCTGGTTATTGCCTAGCCACTGCTGAACAACCCTGGCAATGTGGATGGGACACCGGTCATGAATGAAAATATTGGGACCGGGAGAGAAAGGAAAATTCTTCTCTCTGTGGGATGGTAAGAAACTTTTTTCCAAGAAATCTACATATTTGAGAGCAGTGAAAGCGGCTGGTGATCTCGAAGATGTCACCAATACCGTGTAGGGTCAAGTAGCCCCACACGTTTTCGGTGACTCAACCACTTTGAGCCTCCTCAAAAATATGTCTACCGTCATACCTGCGGGATACAAGAAACACCGAAATTCGATGTTAGCCAAGCTTAATAATCTGATAAATTTAATTCCTCTTTAACAACCCTAAAAGATGCAAGATGCATTGAGGTTCTAACGTTTTTATATGAGTTTCAAACCCAACCACATCTAGCGATAATATCCATGCATATTTATACCAATGGGTTAACCAATATGTACACACAATATATCGTATACTTTCATGTAAACGAGTTTGGTCGTGTTGTTATATGACATTTTGGAATTCTAATACATAGCCTGAATTTATTATGAGCAACAGTACTACCCTGTGATTATTTTCAACATGTTCGTAAGTTATATAACTATATATATATATATATATATATATATATATATATATATATATATATATATATATATATATATATATATATATATATATATATATATATAAATATATATATATATATATATATATATATATATAATTTTTGCGTATAAGCGGACAGAGAAGAATTATGAAACAATTGGTGAATTTTTAATTCTCACTGTATTAATATAGAGGACGTCAAAGGGAACTTAAAGTTAAAAAAACAAGCATGATAAGTAAGTATTATAACTAAAAAGCAAATAACTAAAACCGTTATAACTAAAAAGCATTATAACTAAGTAATTATAAGTGTCATCACTGCAGGAAATCCATTATAGCCTTACACAACATGGGATTTTATGCAGAAGAGATCGCTATCAAAATGCTCTATGGTAACTAAAGTTTTCAAGTGTGTGCTGGCGAACTTTTTGTTTTGCCATTTGACAGTTTAGGATTGCTGATGCTCACCAATTGATAGCCACATCTGATATTTACATTTTACTAGTGCTTGGATTAGTGGTTAACACCTGGATTTCATAAGCTGAGTATTGTAGGGTTCAGTATATTTAATATTGTAGAATATCAACGAACAACAAGGTCACAGCATGACAAAGCAATGGGATATGAAAGAGGTGATAAGAAAGAGTAAGGTCGCAACAGATTGTGTAACTGTATTGTAATAAATACTAAAGTTACTAATAACTTCTTAATCTTACCTTGTAGCTTTTGCCTCCCCCATAAATGTATCTTTCCATGGTTGCTGGAAGAGAACGACTTTTCATCAGTGAAAATTGTCCTCTCCCAAAACTCCATCTCCTTGCCTACATACCGCTGAGCAAAGGCGAGCCTGGCAGCGCGGTGTGTGTCGGTGAGATGTTCTTTCTTGGCAACCACACGGTGGTGGATACCTGCCTGACGTAGCCTACGGCGTACCGTTTCTGCGAATACATCTAAAGATGACTCTTCCCTTAGTGCCTTGGCATTTGTGAACGGCTAATCTTCAGCTGTCTGGACAATCCGACGGTCTTCCTCTTGACTCGTGACCTTGGTCTCCTCTCTGATTATAGCAATTAATCAGGCCATTAATTACACACTTTCTTGTGTTCTACAACAAAGTGATCATGTAGACGATCTAAATAAATATCATAGTTATGTTTTTTTATCCAAATTCAACACTGAAATCATATGTTCTGTAGCTTAAGATAGAATATATAATGAATAAACTCTTATCACAATATATGCTTTACACACTGCGGAGCTAGAAGTAGTGTAGGACTGACTGTTGGATCACAGTGCATGTGGGATGATATGAAGGTTCTTCTCGAGTCCCTACCTTGAGATTTAATAAGAAGTGTCATATCGGGGGGGATAAGGGACCAGTCTCATAGGTGCATGTTACTTGCGGATGACATTGTTATATGCTACACTACTACAGATCAGCTTGAGAGACAGGTTAGAGGTCGGGAGAAGGTGTATGGAAAACCGAGGACTGAAACTGAGGAGGAAGAAGGCGGAATACCTGAGTTTCTGTGAAGATAGTGAAGTGGGAGTTAGCATGTTACCTAAGTAGTTTGAACAGATTTTTTTTTAATACCTCGGATTGATACTGGCTGAGAGTGGCAACCTGGATACAGAGATCACATATAGAATACAAGAGGGATGGAAGAACTGGAAAAAAATATCTGGAGTTCTATGTGATAAAAGAATACCCGTGAAGGCGAAGAAATAATTTACCTAACAGTGATAAGATCGGCGTTGTTATATAATTATATCCCGAACGTGGGGCTCAAAGAAACAACAGGAAAAGAGATAAGACATATACAGAGATGAAAATGCTAAGGTGGATGTGTGATGTGACTAAGTTGGGCAAGATGAGGAATGAATGAATTAAATGAGTGAAACTTCTAAGAAAGTGCAAGGACGTAGGCTCTATTAGTCTAATGGTATGGGCATGTGATGAGAAGAGCGGATGAGTATGTGTGAAGGAGAGAGATGAGAATGCAGGTGCAGGGCACGAGAAATCCAGACAGACCGAAGCAGAGATTGACGGATAGTATAAGGGCCTATTTGAGAGAGAAGATCGAGGTGGAGGCATCTTGGTCGAAACGTATACCCCGCATAGAAGCGAGAAAAAGACTAAGTGAAAGAAGAATATGCTTTACACACTATGAAATTTACAAGAATATTTAATAAAGACACTTAAGTTAATCTAAATATTTGAGACCAACATACCCAGGTCATTTAAATTTCTGGTGTGATGCCAAACCTCGATCCACCTCCGGACACAAGATCTAGAGCACCCCAGTCGCCCTGCGATGCCCCTACTACTTATGCCCTCCTCATGCAGCGCAACGATGCGGGCACGCCTAGAAAGCTGCGTATCGTGTTGGTTCATGACGATGGAGCGTGCAGGCAGGAAATGATCTTTTCAGCACCATCGACCGTCCACATCGCCTTCAGTCCTCAGGTATTGAGTTTCTCTCATATTCATAGAATGTGATTTCGTCTCTGAATTAACTCCTCGATGACTAACAGCGCATTTATGGTGGCCTCTACTATTTGTTCCCTAAGTTTTTCTATAAGCTCAGTCCTAATATGAAAAGCTATAACATTTACGGTAGCCAAAATATACGAGAGAGACTCCATTTCTCCATTGCCTCAGACCGAGAAATTTCCCTTTTCCTTCCCGGGTCAGTGATGCTCGTTTATGATCGTTGTCCAGTTTACATGGTCAGAATAGTTCGATGATGGTTACATATCCTGGTCTGGTCTACCAAAGCCTGTGGGTATACCCAACGAACACTAAATATCACTTTTAAACTCGTAGCCCTGTCAGATTTTGGTAACTATCTTCAAAAATTCTTTACCGATTAGAGTAATTATCACCTGCTGAGTACAGAAAACGTTGTTTTTTTCTTTTTTTTTAACATCAACCTCAGGCCAGAAGGCCGTCAGCCTTGGCCTTGAGACTCTTCCAAGGCCCCAAGATTGATTGCGTGTAGCTTTGAGACGTTGAGTGCTTCACAGGTTTATTTATACACATCCCTTCCTGGAGAAGGCAGCTATACCGTAGCTCACAGCATCTTGAACATGGTATGGCATTTTCTTCTATGAGTTGACTCCAAAGCATATACACCGTATATTGATATGACAAGGGAACACTGCTCATTACATGGAACAAAAAGATAGATATAGGAAAGGAGGAACAGCATACTAGGGGGAAATAGGAAAAGAGTACGGGTATCTAACCACACACTCTCTCTCTCTCTCTCTCTCTCTCTCTCTCTCTCTCTCCGAAGGGAGGGTATTGGCTACATAATGCATTGTAGGTAATACTATTATATATATATACAGTATATATATGGTGTTTTAAGATTGCACCGATGCAATATGAGGAAAGCAATAATGTTACCTTGGTTGTTTTGTTGTTACATCGTAATATTATAAACTTTATGTAACCTTTAATGAAAATGTAAATAAAATTTAATGCCAAAATATAAATGATAATAAAATAACTGTTTATATTTTCATACTTTCATTAAGAGTCTACCCATCTCTCAACTCCCAATTCATCCACCCCTCAAAACCCCCAATCCCCCAACCAGTTAATGTTTCGAGCAGAGTTCAGAAGTAGTGTTTCGGGGTCACTATCTCGCCCAGCGTTGGCAGTGCTGGGTGGGCCTCAGTACACAACAATAAAACATCTGTCTTGCGGGCCTCTCTCCTTCACTCGCGGTCACTATGTAATGTTACAGGAGCAACAATCTAGCATTGTTAGCTGAGACTGATAGTCGGTAGTTTCCTCCTGTAATACGCCTGAGTATCATCCCAAACCTCAGGTGTATCAACTATATATACAGGTATATAATTATATACGGTAGGGATAATATGTGTGTATATATATACCTGTGTGTATATATCTTTGTTTCCATGATACAGATATGTATGTGTTCGACAGTATACGAGACGAGGGGGCGAGTTTAGGGATGGTTCAGTGGGTAGCTGAGAGGAGTCAAGAGGAATGTTTTAGTCGGTTTCGAGGGGTTCAGGATGTGTTGAATGATAAGGGAGAAGGACGAACCAGGACTCCGAGGAACCGGCTTTCCATCAGTCTACTGCCGCCTACCCCTCTGTCCTACGACTCTGCCACTAACACTTTACCCAACACACACACCCAACATACCCACATTTGTCCCTCCCCTCCATATATTTGTTGTTACTTGGGAGAAACGTAATTATCTGGAGTGTACTCAGCCTATTAGTGAAACCATTTATATATTCTGTTACTCCCGTAGAAGGCTCTATACTAGCCGGTATATAATTGGATTATAACCCCCCATCAGCCTGGATGGGGTGAGGCCCCCATTGTGATTGTTGATAGGCTCCCAACTGGACTATCCCTGCTGTATTTTAGGATAGTCCAGGTGCGACCCATACCGTAAGTTAAGTTTAGTATTAAGTTTTAGTATTTAGGTGAATATATTACCTTGGGCTCTCGGCTGGACTGTCCCTCTGAGCTGGAACATTCCAGGTGCGACCCTTAACCTAGATTAAGAGTGGGTCATATGGTTCTTACAAGGTAGTGGGGGATTTATTTCTTGTTATCCCAGTTGAGTTACTAAGTTGGGTTACATTTGCCTGTTATTCTTTGGATGGTGTTAATAACTAATTAAATATTACATACGGTACTGTTATCATTCTTTGATTATTAATATCCGTTGCGCTAAAAAGGTGGGCCTGACTTACCCAGAGAGGAAAATAGTGAAGACCCTGTCAGTTTTATATTCCTTTTTGATGGTATCATAGAAGTGGTACTACATCCCTCTCTGGGTTTAGACGGGTCCGTAACAGTAAACAACACATTTGACGGCTAATAGCTTGTAAACCACTCACGCAACATAAATAAATGATATAGGAAATTGAAGTACAATCCTTTAACTGTCTCCTGATGTACTTGTGAAGACTAAATGGACATCTTTACGATGGGTAGGCAGCGCAGAATGACCACAACTCATAATTCACTTTTACACTCTACTTACACAATATTTACATTTCTAAGTGCTTTTGCACTCTACTTTTGTTATGAAACATGCCAGATACACATTTTTCAACACAATAATATGAAATATATCACTGTCGTTTTTACGTACATATATGGTAATTACAGGAAAAGAGGAGTGATGCAAATATGTACTTCCACCCTCACTTTTTTTCTTTATTTTTTTTTTCTTTTAAATTTCTGCCGTTCACCTCTTTATGGGGTCTTAAGGCATCAAAGTATTTTCACAACTAATAGTAACAAAAGCATTAGTTGTAGTAGTAGCAGTAGTAGTTGTTGTAGTATAGTAGTTGTAGCAGCAGTAGTGTCAGTGTTACTGCTTTGTTGTTGTTGATAATTCTCTTGCCGATGGCTCAAAACGCCTACATTTCTCTCGGAACAGGAAGACATCTTGGTCCCGGTGTTTTTCTGGAAGAGGTCGATCCGAGGTGAGGCGGACAGCCACCACCAAGCGGCTCAAATGTCGGACTGTCCGTCCTCCTCCTCCTCCTCCGGCATTCCCCTTCATCCTCCAGTTCCCTCTCGCTCTCGGTGGGGGTGGAGGTCCTGATCTCTGTCTCCATCTCCATCTCCTGTGGTGGTGGTGGTGGATATGGTGGTGGTGGTGGTGGATATGGTGGTGGTGGAGGTAGTGACGGTATTGGTGGTGGTGATCCTCCTACGTTTGCACGGCTGAGCGGACGAGGAAGCAGCAGACGGGGTCGAGGGTGGTCAGGTAGGAGGTTTTAATGTCACATTATGCCACTCCCCCCCCCCCCACGGTCAGCCGGCTTGTTGTGTCTTTTCCTGGTGGTTGTTGTGGTAGTGGGTGGTTGTAACTTGGGAGAAATGGCGATCGGTGGTAAGCTATTTCTCGAGGAGGATGTCGGAGAAACGACCTAGCCCTTCTGCAATTAAGGTTGCAGACGGTGACGATATCTGCATGCTGCTGCCATCGCTGCGGTGGTTGGGCATGGAGTGAGCCAAGGAGTTTATCATGTGACCATCTAGTTCGGCTACGTTGGTAGCCTCTACGCCCTTCCTCCCTTCCTCCACAGTGAAGGACACCTCCTATACGTCCCTCAATGATGGTGGTGAGGTAGTGGCAGCAGAGAGAAGGATGCCCCTCCTGTCGACGAAGTAGTCATTGCTGTCAGCTGTCACAAAACCATATTCCTTCAAGAAGTTGATCCATTTCACCTTGACAGCGAGACAGGGGGCAGAGGAATGCTCGGTTCACATTAGCCCGTATGTACGGATCCGACATCCGTAAATGACGTCACGAACTGTACGGATGTAGGGCTACAAAGGAGATAAGCTCCGTCCCGCGCTACGGAGCCGTTTGTTCGGGCAGTATCATATATCCAAGGATACTCGCGACCCACCATGCTGATAAGAGTTTCGTCCTGGTCGGGAGACGACCAGGAAATAAGAGGCAAAAGTGAAGTGAAGAATGGTTACTAGAAAAAAATGTTCTAAGAATATCAAGTCCTTAACTTTAGGCTGGAGTTATTAAATCTATATTATACTTACGGTATGTGCTATGGCATAATATACATATCTGTTAATTATTCACGCCATTCATGTACTTTGGAATAAACGTATTATCATACCTGATAACAATAGTTGGTGTTGATATAGCAGGTGAATGGTGTAATGCACTGTCTGCTCTAATTCTCACATTGTTTTGTCTACAACTGGGTCGATTGCAGTACCCATGAACAATATTTGTATCCTCACATAAATTGACGTACATTTAACAAATGCAAGTTAATATTTATATTTGAATAAATTTACACCTTTATTTGTGCACAAATACTTGAATTTCACATTTTTTGATATGATGAAAAGTCAATAACATTATACACGGACAACACCGCCGCCATGCTTCCGTAAAAGACGACTTAAGTTTATCTCTGCTGGATCCATTCCATTTTAACGCCGGCTGTCTGTATACTGTATACGGCCGTTCGTGACGTCATTGACGGATGTCGATCCGTACATACGGGCTAATGTGAACCGGGCAGAAGTGGTGTTGTCGGGTGAAGGTGTTGCTGGGCTCATGGCTTGTAATGGAGTGACCCTCACAGGCCTCACTGTTCGAGTAACACTGACTGGTGGATAGTGGTGGTAACTGGGACCTGCTGGGAGTGGTCCCTTGGCTCTCACTCACATTAGCCCGTTGGGACGGATCCGATATCCGTTATTGACGTCACGAACCGTACGGAGGTAGGGCTTCAGAGGAGATAAGCTCCGTCTGTTTTGATTTGCGTCACGGAGTCGTTTGTTTACAACAAAAAGCAAGCATGATTTCTGTTTTTCATACGAAACTGCTCCACAAAAGTGCTATTTGCTCCAAGGTTGCCAATGGTTTAAATCCATCTATCATAATAGGTATCATAAATTAAAACATGCTCAATGATGCCCAGTTTGTTTGAATATGGAAGAGATGTTCGCTTTCCTCCCTCAAGCTTCTTGCAAATTCATGTACAGGCCCAGTATGAAGTTGTAATTATGGCATGAATCAATATACTGTAGGCTAGGAAAGGTATGATATCCTAGTTGACTTTTGCTTGTTATCTATTAGTAGTTAGAATATAAACTCATAGAATCCAGTGTGGGTTGGTGAATCGTATAAACCAAAAATAACCAAACAAACCTAACCTGGGTATCAAAGTACTATTATTAATTAAGGTGTTAAGGTATTATTATTCTCTGTTAAATTATATGTTAAAATTATTTTTGAAAGGCTGCCAGGATATTTTTACGTTGTTTTACCCCCAAAACGTTTCACACAAACAGAGCAATGCTTGTATCAATGTCAAATTTAGAAGAATGTAAAAGGAGTTGTCCATGAACAGGAACAAATTGTGAAATTAAGCCATAACTACTGTGACTTGTCTGCTCCAAGTACACACGTGTGTTTTGTTTACAACTAGGCTATGCGGCGGTGCCGTGCTTTCATAACCAATGAACAATATGTTTATCCTTACATAAATTGATGTACATTTAACAAATACATTCTAATAATTATAATATTTGAATAGATTTTCACCTTCATTTTTGCACAAATAATTCAATTTCATATTTTCATGATATGATAAAAAGTCAACAACATTATACAAGGACACCACCGCCGTCGTGCTTCCGTAAAAGATTACTTGAGTTCGTCTCTCCTTGATCCGTTCCATTCAACGACGGCTGTCTTGCCCGGGATGGTAGACGAGCCCCAGTTCACAACGGATGGACTCATACACGGCCGTAAGTGACGTAATTGACGGATGTCGGATCCGTACAAACGGGCTAATGTAAACCAGGCATCAATTTTGCCAGCCCAAAACTAGCCTGTTAGGGACTGTGCAAATTGAAAAACTACTTTGACGAGAATTCATGTCACACACAGTGCTCTATACTTGTTGCTAGTGTCGAAAATTGAAGGCGATACATAGTGTATTTTATTTTTAAGAAGAGCTATTTACATGAGTAGGTGCTCCTCAACATGGCCATGATTCATTGATCATGAGAAAAGGGATTGGTTCGGGTCTTGCCTAATATCCAAAGGATAACAATCAGTATCCCACTATGGGGGTGAACAATAGACAGTGTCTTTAAGTAGTAGATAAAATGCAATATAATACAGCAGATATTCTAATAAATAATTGTTTTAAATCTATTTTCAACTTCTCACCCTCATTTGTCTTACCCTCTTCCCCCTCACCATCATCGTCACTTTCTTTTATCCACCTAATGTAGGATGCAATTCTTTAAACTATCGCTGATTCGACACCATATCAACGGTGCATCCTAATATATGTTGTTTGATCTGTCCGGAGCTGTACATGAAGAGACAGCTACAGGTTATACTTCAATATCATGTATTATATTCATGTAAGTTAAGTGGTTTGCATGCTATTTAGCCATCAAAAGTGTTGTTTAGGTTTTGAGTGTGGGGCAGGAAAATGGGCCTAGTTAGAGAGGTAGCTTCTGGCTTGCGGTTAGAAGGTTAAAGAAGTTAGGCATTTCAACAGCATGTTTGCTGAAGCCTGTGCTCCGAGAACGAGTGATACTACTGTAAAAGCGTAATTTTGTCCCCTTACTTTAATATTACTATTTTTACTATATTTTTGGAGGAAAACAAAAACCCACTGCCTTTAACAAAACAAAAAACCACCAGTGTATGCTACTACTCTATCCTATAGCTGTATCAACTTAGTCTGGTAAAAACAAAACAAGATACCGATGAGAAACAGGACGTGCCTTGCTAATACCAAAAATAAATCATACAAAGGACAAGTCCAGCTCCTCTCCAAATGCTGCCACCACCAGACCAAAGTCGATCAGAGGAACCAAGTGAGCACACACCGGAAGGGTAGCGTAGCGTTAGCTTATTTAGGCGCGTGAGTAAGCAACCCAGACTACAATTTTAACGGGGGTACAATCAGTGTTGTGAATTGAGAACTAACATAATATCTATAAAGGAACACAGTCTATTTGTTATATCGGTGACGGAAATACTCAACTAATTATAATCCCGTTTATTTTATAAAATTATGGCACGAGTACATTTAAATAATACAATAATAATTTTTGTTCCCCCTCTCTTGTTAATATCTCCTACTCTGTTCTGTCAACTAGGACAGGAACAATTCCGTGTCTCGCCAGTTGACAGAGCTAACACACATAAATAAAAAAAAAAAAACAATTATTACTATGAAATATCCCCCCTCCCTTAATACAGTTCCTACTCCCTTTTCTGTCTACTAGGACAGGAACAATTCCGTGTCTCGCTAGTGACAGAGCTAAGTACATATAAAAAAAGATATTACATGAAGTGTCCCCCCTCCCACAATATCCCAAATAATTCCTAATAATAAATTTTTCCCCACAAGGCCGAAATATAGCCAATACAATAAAAGGAAATCACATCCTAATCTCAATATTATAATTATGAAAATATAAAATTGCCAGCAAATGTTCGTAATTTTCTTTTTACCATGTGGGTCACTATACAACAAGGGAGATCACTAATAATGGCTGCCACCCCAGCAGATGAAAGGAGAATGAGCAAAAAACCATACATTAGTTACCATGTCTGAACGAGAACACACAATATTCTTTAGTTATTTAAATTCCATCACTGGACTAATTGATTCACCACTCACTATATTCTATCTATCTATCTATCTATAGCTCCGACGCCTCGTTCCCTCCGGGAACTCCCCTCAAGGGGGTGGCCACGGCAGAAGTGTCTCCAGTTCTCCCTGTTCCAACACTCCCTCCTTACTTGTTCAAGCCCTCCTCTGCCCCTCATGTTTCTCTCCTTTACATACTCTTCCACTCTGTTCTGCCATCTAACCGGAGGTCTGCCTCTCACACCAGGTCCTACAACTTCACTTCCATACACCTTCTTTACAAATTCCTCGCCTTGTATTCTCTCCACATGTCCATACCATCTCAATGTATTACGTTTCACTCTCTCAACCACTCCACACTCAATACCAATTGCCTTCTCACTCATACCACATCTCTCATATACACTCTCATTACTTTCTCCATCCCATCTAGTAAGTCCACATGCTCCTCTCAAGTAACTCATTTCCACAGCACCTATTCTAGACTGATGCGCCCTATTCCATGTCCATGTCTCCGACGCATATGTCAGTGTTGGCAGGATTATACTATTTCTAAGTCCCCTTTTCACTTCCATACTCACACTTCTACCCTTCATAATCCTCCCCAGTGATCCTATGACCTGTCTACCCTTCACTGCTCTCTCCCTAATTTCTCCTTCCATACTTCCATGTTTACACATAACTGTACCCAGGTACTTAAACTCCTTCACTTCCTCCATCCTCTCACCCTTCAGAGTTATCTCACACTTCGTCCCAGTTGGTACAGCCACTCTGTAAGGTGTAGCAAAGTCAATCACTTCAGTTTCTACTCTTTCAAATACCATCACTTTACTTTTACCCACATTCACCTTCAATTTCCTTCGTTTACACACAGACTGAAATTCGTCCACCACTCTCTGTAAATTCCTTTCACTCTCAGCCATCAGCACAGTGTCATCCGCAAACAAACTTGCCACCAGGGACCAATTTGCTTCATTCAACCTCAACTTCACCCCCAGACCATTCACTTTGGCTTTCACCTCTCTCATACAACCATCCATATATATATATATTGAACAGCCATGGTGACATAACACACCCCTGTCTCAGCCCTACACTAATATTAAAACTCTCACTTAGATCACCCTCTACCCGTACACATGCTTTTGCATCTGCATAAAAAGCCTCAATGCCTTTCAGTAAAGGCCCCCCAACTCCATAAATTCTCAACACCTCTGTCATAGCTTTCCTATCAACTCTATCATATGCCTTCTCCAAGTCCATGAAGGCAGCATACAACTTCTTACCCTTCCCAATATACTTCTCCACTATTAATGTTAATGCAAATATTTGGTCCACACATCCTCTACCCTTTCTGAACCCTCCCTGCTCCTCACTAACTTTATTCCCTGTTACTTCCATCAGTCTCTCAGTCAGAACCTTCCCGTAAACCTTCCCCGGTACACTAAGAAGGCTTATTCCCCTATAGCTACCACACTCATCCTTACTTCCCTTCCCCTTATACAAAGGTACAATTATGGCTCTCCTCCAATCCTCTGGCACTTCTCCCTGCCTCCAGGCCAATGTACATATAAGCAACATCCACTCCACCACTACCTCCCCCCCACACTTTAACATTTCAGCAGTTATCCCATCCACCCCTGGTGCCTTTCCCATCTTCAACTTTCCTATTGCTTTCCTAACCTCTTCCCTTCCTAAATCTCCCTGTACACCCTGTCGTCTACCTCCTGCCTCCATCCCCATGCATGTCACCACCGCCTCCCCTCCCGTCCCCCCATTCATCAGACCATCAAAATGCCTCTTCCACACTTCTTTCACTTCCTCACTTCTACTCACAGTAACTCCATCCTCTCTCTTCATTCTCGCACTACCAGACTTTCCTTCTCCTCTTTCTCTTTTAACCTCCTTCCAGAATAATTTCTTGTTCTCTTTAAACTTTTCACTCAGCTTCATACCAAACTCCTCATCCACTCTCCTTTTACTCTCACTCACCATCATTTTCACTTGTCTCTTACACACATTATATTCTCTTTTCCATCTCTCTCTCACTTCTTCCGGCACATTCCTCTGTAGTGTTCTCCGATATGCCTTCCTCTTATCCTCTACAGCATCTTTCACTTCTTCTGTCCACCAAGCACTCCCTTTCTTGCCCCTCTTCTGTGACTTATATCCTACTACCTCTGCTGCTGTCCTTAATACTCTCATCTTAAACATTTCATACACCGCATTCACTCCCACTCCCTCCCCTATCCCCATCCTTACATCCCCCAGTGCCTCACCCACCCTCCTCTTATATTCCTCCCTATACTCTTCTACATCTAATTTCCCACTAGCCACCACCCTCTTATTCCTCACCCCTTCATCCCTCCTACTATACTCCCACTTAACCCTAACCTTCATCCTCACCAACACCGCAAAATGGTCGGAGCAATGGACCATTCCTCTCACTACTTTTGCGTCATACACATCCTTCCTCAACCTTTCATCCACTGCCACATAATCAATCAAACTCTTCTGCTCTCCTCTCTCATCCCTTCTCTTCCATGTATACCTGTGGATCATCTTGTGCTGAAAGAAGGTGTTCGCCAAGAACAACCCTCTCTCAGCACAGACATCCACCAGATATTCACCATTCTCATTTGTTCCTTCTACACCCCATTTACCCACAATATTCCCCACTTCCTCACCTCCCACCTTTCCATTCATGTCTCCCATCATCACTATTCTCCTTCCATTATCAATTCCTCTCAGACATGCATTCAGCTCTTCCCAAAACACTCTCATCTTCTCTCTCCCTGTCTTACTCTTTTCATTCACTGGTGCATAAGCACACACCCAAGCATACTTCACCAAGCCAATCTTTCCAGTCATCCATACAATCCTCGATCCATTCCACCCATGTCCATCCACTCCCTTCCACACCCACGGAGACACCAACAGCGCACACCCTTCCTTCCCTCTTCCTTTACTCTTTTCATTCATGCCCGTCCATACTACTCCTCCCTCCATTCCCTCCCACAGTCCACTCTCCCTTCCTTCCTGACACTCAACCACTCCACATCCTTTCACGTGTGTCTCCGTCACTCCCATCACATCCACTCTTCCTTTCTTAAAACATTCTACAATCTCTCGCCTCTTGGTCCCATCCGTCATTCCATTCACATTCATAGCTACCACTCTCATACAATCCCTCTTCCCTACTCCCTCTACAGGGCAACCCGGAGACCCTCCCCCGCCAGTAGCCATATCTGTCCACTCCCCCATTGGGGGACCACTGATGGCTGGCAAGGCCAATGCAGTGCTCATTCCCGGAGGGACACGGGCCGTCGGCATTGTCAAAAGCTAAAAACAAGGTCATAAATTTAAAAGAAATTATCACAAAATTATCACACTACAATATATATTATGAGAGCTAGTTTTGAGCTCTTACCTGCCACCCCAGCAGACGAAAGGAGAATGAGGAAGATACAAGGCGATGTACCGCCTCTTCTCCTCCCCCTTCACTCCCTCCTTTAAACAAAGTAGTGACCAAACGTATTTCATTTTCTGGCATTTCTATCAGTTCCACCCTTACTGGTGTATATAGTTACATAACATGATTTACACATATTATTGTGCTCAAATACATTGCCTTCTTCCTTGTTTAAAGTTTTATATTACTGTAGTTTACATATACAAGGCATGTATTGTTCCGCCAACAAGAAAAGGTACTCTCCCGACTTTAGACCCTAACTAATCTAATTAATTTCCTAAGTAAGTTACAATTAAATTGCAGGTAACAGCATAGGAATGTTAGCTTCGTAATTATACATTATAATTATAAATGCAGGTTATTCCCTGTATCCAATTAATTATTTTACATTCACCTCTTAACCACCACGTATTTCTCTATCCCTATCAATCTACCCAAGTTTCAATTATTCCTCTATTTCTCCTATTTACCTAACTATAATAATTATTTCTATTATTCATCTATAACCTCTAACTATAAACACTATTCGTACCTTTTCTCATATCAACATTTTTAGAAGAAGCCCACCACCAAGATTATTCGTCAGTGAGCTACTCCCTACAATCTTACACTAAAAGCCTATCCTAATACCCGTAAATATTCTAAATAACAATACAATTAAAAATAGGGGTGTTACACTACGAAACTTGCATGAGACGGCATGAACAGTCTCGCTCCAACATTGGTGGAGTGTGGACGTTCTCCTGGCGCTCTGCCGGCATTGTTGTTTGTGCGTTCTTGTTTGTGTGTTGTTGTTTCTGTGTTGTTCTTGGTGTTGTGGCTCTGTCTTATGTTTTGTTGTGGATCTCTGTAAGTAAGTAAGTAAGTAAAGTTTATTGTCAATGACAAATTACAGGTAATATTAAGGTATAACATTGTCTAAGGATAGGCTTAAGCCTGTTGAGCGGAAGCTCCTCGACAGACATTTTTTCAAATGTTTTACAAAGTGTTGGTTGGTCTAGTTTTAGCCTAAAATAGAAACATACAATTACAGAAATATATAAAAACTTAATTTCAATTCCTATTTACAAACTATATTGTCAATAGTACCCATAACATTTTAACAATAATAATAATACTGGTAGTAGTAGTGATAGTAGTAGTAGCAGTAGAAGTAGTAGAAGTAGTATTGGTATTATTATTAGTGTTCGTAGTAAGAGGTGGCAGTGGTCTTGATAACTACTAAGGATTTAAGAGACATTGCAAGCTCGTTTTTTTCAAAATAACTCTGTAACGAACACTCGTATCAGTAAGAGAGTTCGCTAGAGTTTTGTACACACAGTGTCCTAATATATAAGAGTATCATGAATCACTAATTGTAAATTATAAAGACTCGTGCCTATACCAAGAGGCATAAACTGGATTTGCCAGACATGGAAACGAACACAAATAGTGATGTGTTGTCTGTGACGTATGAAAAGCTCCACCCACACTCTCCCTCCTTTTCCACTTCCACCCCCTTCTTCTCTCTGTCTCCTTAATTTCCTCATCTGCCCTCCCCCAGCCCCCCAACGTCTCTCTCCCTCTCCCACTCTCTCTCCCTCTCTTCAATTACGGGCAGTGACGCATGCATCATACTTATGAAAATAAGGTATACATTAATAATTGGTCATGGCTTTGTTTCATGACTTTGTTGCTGATAGGCACACATTAAGATAATAAAGGCTGGAGTAGGACACTGTGTCAATAATAACCACCAATACTATCGGTAACGCAATGGCTTGGTGGTATGGTTGTAACACAGGGTTTCGGTTCTTTTGATCCACAAGGATATTCCCGGTGCTCCCAACCAAAGACCCTGCGCTATCACAAATAAAAAAAAAATATTTGGAATCGTGTTCACCGTCTTCGACATCCCTCAGGTGGCAGGGTATATTGCAGAAAAACTAATGTTCAAAGATAAAAGACCCAGTGATTTATTATTTTGAGACCAATCAATTTACATATATAACAATAAATGAAAAAATATATATATAATTATTACAATGACAAAGCTTTCACAAAAGAAAAAGAAAATTAAGGTTTGATTAATACTGTACTTACCCCCCTTATTAATTAACTAAAATTTACCCAATAGATTTAATACAATTATTTCAAATACTATTTTCCCCCTTACTCTACTCCAAACTTCAATATTACAAAACAAACTAGATCAGAACACAGCCTTGCACCTTGACACTAAACGAAAACAGAAATGATTTGGACTAGAGACCAGAAATGTTCTTAGTTTTCCACAATTAAGCACAAGAAAAAAAATGAAATATATAAATACAGCTAATACCACTTGCAGCACACCACTGGAAACCGAACCCCTAATTACTAAACCAACCCCCTCCCAATTGTGAATGGAGCTAGACCTCGCAATCACAATCACCTACCATTATACACCTGCCACACACGTGGCATTACCAAAAACAAGACACTGACCAACTAGGGCTTTTACCAAATACCATTGCATAACTAGTGGCTCACCAAAAATAATACTGTACAACTTGTGCTTTACCAAAAATAATATTCTTATGCCTGACACACTAAGACCTAAAATAGTTCACCAACAGATTAGGCAAGTTCCCATGTGGACAATATGGCATCACGAGCTGCTCGAGTTGAGAAAGAAGAGTAAAGAAACTAGTGCTCTACCAGTGTTACCAAACCGTCATTATGAGATTATGCTAAACTTGCTGTGAAAATATGCTAACTACGCCCAAAATATCGTAAATGTAATATAAAATTATGCTAAAATTATGCTAACTTCTTATTAGCTAAACATATTACACTGAGTGATATATCATAACAACAAATTAATGTATGTCACTTAACATAATTTAATGGAAAATTTATATAACTCCTGTATTTACTTGTATTAAATGAATGTACAGTACAACAATCTTGCAACCCAGATAAGTTATCTGTCGAGGAACTTAAACAATAATATTGTAAACTACCATCTTTCCTCAAAATACATTAATGACTCCAATTAGCCAGCTTCACATAATTATTTTGTTGGTCATTACATTACTACAATAGCCTATAATAAATTATACTGTACTTATTGGTGCCATTGAATATATACATTTACTTACCCATTGCTTTGATCATTTCTTCTGATGGCTCAAATTTTATACACTCGCAAATTAGACCATCATCGATGTCTGTGCTGTCACTACCCCTAAAGCTTTAATTCCCTCTCCCTGGCGGCCATATAAGGATAATAAACATGAATGCAGAGTACGAAGTGTACGAGAACTGAAAGGAAAACCGTTGGCGCAATGTACAGTCGGCGGCAGAAGTCCTGTCGCCTCAACTGCTTCACCGAAACATGCAGTGTTCATGGACTCAAGAAATACACTCGTTTTCTACACCTACTAATCTCGAGTCTATGAACATCGCGTGCCTCGGTGAAGCAATTGAGGCGACAGGACTTTTGCCGCTGACTGTACAGCTCCGGACAGATCAAGGGTCCACACCCAATCTACCAGCGACTTGGTTTGGGCCTCATCTGGGGTGGAATCCAAAGAGATTGTTTAGCGACGCGTCGCTAATACCGATGTCGGTGATAACTAACTACACGCCCTGATCCAAGAAGCCTCTGCCCGCCTGTTGTTAGGAGCGCGGTAACTGGTACACGCCTCTGATTGGCTGGAGTCATCAATAACGTCATGGACACCTCGTAGCCAATCACGAAGCGTGTGACATTGCGCGTTTGTTTAAAAACCGCGATCAGCTGGCAGCTGTCAAAATAAGTGTCTTCGTATCGCTCTACTGAGTGTACTCGACTTTTTCATTTCAAACACAGCAGGAACGTCCACAGTTTTTATTTAGTATCTGAAAATAGTTTTTGGAGTCATACGAAATGTAAATAATGAAAAGGTTATGAAATGCTTATTGATTTTATGCACTCTTTGTATGGTAATTACATTAATCATTCAGTATACAGTACTTGGTTTTAGCATTTCATTAATTATTAACATACTTGTATTTTGTTTAAAACAATGATGTATAACACAGTACTGTATTTGTAGCTCTAACTGTTACAACCAGTCAAGCGCCAACTACCCTAAAATTGAGTTATTAATAGAAATTACTTCTACAATTCCTCTTCTATCTAATGAACAAATGGATATCATCTTAGCTTACATATAGACATCTGTAGAATGTGTGAAATACAACAGAGTGTCGGCGAGTGACAAATGCAGGCAGTCGACAAGTCAGTCAGCTGAAACAAAGATGTTGCCACTGCTCGCTAATTAATATTATTTACTTCGTGCTCTACGTGATTATTTTATTAGCCGTTATGAACGCTTGCTATGTAGCATAAAAACATTATTGTACATTTTTATTGCAAAAACAAACTTGTAAATCCAATTAGTTATCACAAATCGTGGAAAAAAGATAATTAAAAAGAGAGGAAACGATGGCGATGCCCACCGGCCCGGTCGGACCAGCCCAAACTCTCGTACTGCGTTTAAAAATGTCTAAATAATTTATGCTTATGCTATGTGTTTCACTGTATGATAAGGGAAGTGTTATTACTTCAATATTTCTTAGTAAAATTATGACAATACATCGAATAAGAAACATAATTAATTAAAGTTAATAATAATAATTGTGAACTCACAAATTGCACGGGTAGGGCGGTAGGCACTAGGCAGTGACTCGACTCACTCGAGTCAGTCAGACAGACACACACTCACTGAGAGAGAGAGAGTATGTGTAGGGGTAGAGGGATTAGGAGGATGGGTTGGTAAGAAGGGAGGATAGGGAACTCACAGGGGGATGGTGGGAGTATACAAAGTAGGAGGAGGATAGGTTGGTAAGGAGGGATGGTTGGGGTAGGTGGAGGATGGGTTGGTAAGAAAGGAAGGTAAGGGTAGGGGGAGGATGGGTTGGTGTGGAAGGGAGTGGATGGACATGGGTCGAGGATTGTATGGATGACGGGAACGATTGGATGGTGAAATATGCGTGGGTGTGTGCATATGCACCAGAGGATGAAAAGAGTAGGACGGAGAGAGAGAAGATGAGTGTGTTTTGGGAGAAATTGAATGCGTGTCTGAGAAAGATTGATAATGGAAGGAGAGTGGTGATGATGGGAGATATGTATGGAAGTGAGGAAGTGGGAAGTATTGTGGGTAAATGGGGAGTAGAAGGAATAAATGAGAAGGGTGAGTATCTGGTGGATGTCTGTGCTGAGAGGGGGTTGTTCTTGGCAAACACCTTCTTTCAGCACAAGATGATCCACAGGTATACATGGAAGAGAAGGGATGAGAGAGGAGAGCAGAAGAGTTTGATTGATTATTTTGTGGCAGTGGATGAAAGGTTAAGGGACCCTGTGATGTATTCAGAAAATTGGAGGTTTGCGAGTCCTTCAAATTTTGCCACGAAACATCACCCATATTGAAGGAGCGTGTTTCGTGGCATAGTCAGGAGGAATCACAAGCCTCCAAGCTTCATACAAGATCACAGGGTCGATGCAAAAGTGGTGAGATAAATTATCCAATGCTCCGACCATTTTGCGGTGTTGGTAAGGATGAAGGTTAGGGCTAAGTGGGAATATGGTA
Source organism: Petrolisthes cinctipes (assembly GCA_033782935.1). Lineage (NCBI taxonomy): Eukaryota > Metazoa > Arthropoda > Malacostraca > Decapoda > Porcellanidae > Petrolisthes > Petrolisthes cinctipes. The sequence continues at coordinate 721,118 of JAWQEG010001202.1, forward strand.
GGAGGGATGAAGGGGGGTGAGGAAAAAGAGGGAGGTGGCTAGTGGGAAATTAGATGAAGCAGAATATAGGGAGGAATATAAGAGGAGGGTGAGTGAGGTGCTGGGGGATGCAAGAATGGTGATAGGGGAGGGAGTGGGAGTGAATGATGTGTATGAAACATTCAAAACTTTAGTGTGTAAGACAGCAGCAGAAGTGGTGGGGTACAAAGTATAAAAGGAGGAAGAAAGGGAGTGCATGGTGATCTGAAGAAGTGAAGGATGCAGTAGAGAATAAGAAGAATGCTTTTAGGAGAACCCTGCAGAGAAATGTGCCAGAGGAGGTGAAAGAGGGAATACAATGAGTGTAAGAGGAAAGTGAAGAGGACGGTGAGTGAGAGCAAAAGGAGAGTGGATGAGTGGAGTTTGGGAGAAAACTGAGTGAGAAGTTTAGAGAAAACAAGAAATTATTCTGGAAGGAGGTGAAAAGAGAAAGAGGAGAAGGAAAGTCTGGTAGCGTGAGAATGAAGAGAGAGGATGGAGTTACTGTGAGTAGAAGTGAGGAAGTGAAAGAAGTGTGGAATAGGCATTTTGATCGGTTGATGAATGGGGGGACGGGAGGGGAGGCGGTGGTGACATGCATGGTGATGGAGGCAGGAGGTAGACGAGAGGATGTACAGGGAGAATTAGGAAGGGAAGAGGTCAGGAAAGCAATAGGAAAGTTGAAGATAGGAAAGGCACCGGGGGTGGATGAAATAACTGGAGAGATCCTGAGGTGTGGGGGGGAGGAAGTGGTGGAGTAGATGCTGCTTATATGCATATTGGCTTGGAGACAGGGAGAGGTGCCAGAGAACTGAAGGAGAGTCATAATTGTGCCTCTGTACAAGGGGAAGGGGAGTAAGGATGAGTGTGGTAGCTATAGGGGAATAAGCCTTCTTAGTGTACTGGGGAAAGTGTATGGGAAGGTTCTTACTGAGAGACTGATAGAGGTAACTGGGAATAAAGTCAGTGAGGAGCAGGGAGGGTTCAGAAAGGGTAGAGGATGTGTGAACCAGATCTTTGCAATAAAATCAACAATGGAGAAATATATTGGGAAGGGTAGGAAGTTGTATGCTGCCTTCATAGATTTGGAGAAGGCATACGATAGGGTTGATAGGAGAGCTATGACAGATGTATTAAGGATTTACGGTGTTGGTGGGTGCTTGCTGGAGGGGATTGAGGCTTTCTATAGAGAGGCAAAAGCTTGTGTGAGGGTTGAGGGTGATTTGAGTGAGAACTTTGATATCAGTGTAGGATTGAGGCAGGGGTGTGTCATGTCACCATAGTTGTTCAATATTTTTATGGATGGGTGCATGAGTGTTGAAGGCAAAGGTGGAGGGCCTGGGTGCGAAACTGAGGTTGAATGGAGTAGATTGGTCCTTGGTTACAAGCTTATTTGCGGATGACACTGTGCTGCTGGCCGAGAGTGAAAGGGAGTTACAGAGGGTGGTGGATAAGTTTCAGTCCGTGTGTAAGCAAAGAAAACTGGAGGTGAATGTTGGTAAGAGTAAGGTGATGGTATTTGAGAGGACCAAAACAGAAGTAATTGACTTTGCTACACCCTATAGAGTGGCTGTACCAACTGGGACTGAATGTGAGATAACTTTAGGGGGTGAGAGGATGGAGGAGGTGAGGGAATTCAAGTAACTGGGAACAGTTCTGTGTAAACATGGAAGGAGAAATCAGGGAGAGAGCAGTGAGGGGCAGTCAGTTCATAATATCACTGGGAAGGATTATGAAGGGTAGAAGTGTGAGTATGGAAGGGAAAAAGGGACTGAGAAATAGTATATTCCTGCCAACAGTGACATATGCGTCAGAGACATGGACATGGAGTAGGGCTCATCAGTCTAGAATAGGTGCTGTGGAAATGAGTTATCTGAGAGGAGCATGTGGACTTACTAGGTGAGATGGAGAAAGTAATGAGAGTGTATATGTATGAGAGGTGTGGTATGAGTGAGAAGGCAGTTGGTATTGAATGTGGAGTGGTTGAGAGAGTGAAGCGTAATACACTGAGGTGGTTTGGACATGTGGAGAGAATGTAAAGTGTGGAGTCTGTAAAGAAGGTGTATGGAAGTGAAGTTGTGGGACCTGGTGTGAGAGGCAGACCTCCGGTTAGATGGCAGAACAGAGTGGAAGAGTATGTGAGAGAGAGAGAGAGAAGTGTGAGGGAGGAAGGGGGGATGGAGCAAGTGAGGAGGGAGTGCGGGAACAGGGAAAACTGGAGACTCTTCTGCCGTGGCCACCCCATTGGTGAGAGTTCCCGGAGGGAACGAGGCGTCGGAGCTATAGATAGATAGATAGAACAGGACACATAACAAAACACAGGACACACACACAAACACAAACACACACAACAGGACACATAACAAAACACAGAAGGAAACACACATACATCTGTGATGTATGTGGTGGGAAGGATATGTCACGGTGGGACAGGGTAATGAATAGTGGACAGTTGGGAGGACAGGGTGATGGAAAGGACAGGGGACAAGGTGAGACAGTAGACAGACAGGGAAAGGTGGGGTAGGTGGGAAGGACAGGGTGATGGAAAGGACAGGGGACAAGGTGGGACAGTAGACAGACAGGGAAAGGTAGGGTAGGTGGGAAGGACAGGGTGATGGAAAGGACAGGGGACAAGGTGATACAGTAGACAGACAGGGAAAGGTAGGGTAGGTGGGAAGGACAGGGGACAAGGTGAGACAGTAGACAGACAGGGAAAGGTAGGGTAGGTGGGAAGGACAGGTGATGGAAAGGACAGGGGACAAGGTGGGACAGTAGACAGACAGGGAAAGGTAGGGTAGGTGGGAAGGACAGGCGACAAGTTGGGACAGTAGGCAGACAGGGAAATGTAGGGTAGGTGGGAAGGACAGGGGACAAGTTGGGACAGTAGACATACAGGGAAAGGTAGGGTAGGTGAGAAGGACAGGGGACAAGGTGGGACAGTAGGCAGACAGGGAAAGGTAGGGTAGGTGGGAAGGACAGGGGACAAGTTGGGACAGTAGACAGATAGGGAAAGATAGGGTAGGTGAGAAGGACAGGGGACAAGGTGGGACAGTGGGAAGGGAGGGAAAGGTTGTAGGTATGGTTTGGAATGCAGTAGAGAGAAGTAAAACAGGGTAGGGTGGCGGGAAAGAATGAAGGGAAAAAAGAGAGAGAGAGAGAGAGAGAGAGAGAGAGAGAGAGAGAGAGAGACTGAACCCCCCACCGCCATTATCTGCTTAGGATATGGGCTAGGACAGAAGAGAAAATAGAAAGCTGTATTACAGGACAAACAGAGTAGACAATACGTGTAGTGTACACGACACATACCAAAACACAGAAGGAAACATTATAACACACATACACACACACATAACAGGACACATACCAACACAGGGTGGTGGAGTGGTATTGTATTGAAGCATGAGGTGGGAGGATTAGCGGGCAGAGCGGGAAAATATTACAATAATGACTGGTTTATAAATGACTTTATTGTGGTGTCCATAGAGAAGGAGCGAAAGGTGCAGCAACCTGATTATTTCAAGTTATTTTAGTTGTACAGATGCAGGTTGTTATTGATGTAAATCATTTAATTTACAGTACGGCATGGTATTTATTTTTATATTAATGAAGTGTTCATGTTATACTGATCATTGATTTTGCATCCAATATTATAATTATTTGGGGGGGACGTGGAGGCAATCAGAGGGATATCTTATGTGTTGCAGGGAGTGGAGAGTCTTGTGATTAATTTACTCACCATGGGACGTTACACAGGAGCAGACAAACAACAAAGAATGCAATGATGAGCAAATCACATTCAATTAAGTAAGACTAAAATTATTTTAAATGAGACTTGCTTACCCTTAGCCTGTGCTCCAATTTTTTGTAATGCTGTATCTCTTGTTCTTTTGCTACGGAGATTACAGCAACGTGAAAATACAAGCTTTATTCCTGTGTATTATAGGCTACACACCAGAGAGATGCTTACACTGCATCACCTTTTTTTTTTTTCGAGTGAGTAGTCAAATGTGAAGAGTATGTAGTATGTAAACATCTTTGCACACACACACACACACTCTCTCTCATTGTATTATTATAATACAGCAATATAATACATTATACAGCAATTATAATATTATAACATTAGTTAATATCGGTTCTAGAGATTGAACGGTTCTTTGCCAGCAGCCTTAGTGGGTGGGTGGCAGAGGAGGGTAGGAAGGAGTGGGAGAGAGGGGAGGCGAGTAGGATGGACCGGGGTACAGAAGTAGGAGGAGGAGGAGGAGGGAGGAGAGGCGAGGAGTTAAAAAATTTGCTCTGTGTCTGTGTCTATCAGACTCTATCTGGCTGCCTGCCCGTGTGGAGTAATTGATGCATGATGACTCAGCAGTTCCTCTGCTTACCACTCATTTATAACAGTTTAACCTAGAAAACTCACATACATAGAATTGCGGCTGTTAAAAGCAATAGAACCGTTGAATCGTACGTGTGGCAGCGACCGGCACCACCCCACCTGCACCCGGCAAGGCGACAAGGCCGAGGCTAGACCGCGGGAAATTATGAGAGTATCATAGTCTTTTAAACTTTTCAAAGTTATTCTGTAACGTACCTACATCTAAACTATACCCATAGAATGCTTGAACAATGTAGTTTCTTAATCGAAATAGTATATTTTATTATTATTTACCAATTCTCCATTATAATCTAATATATCAGTACGAGAATAACTTTTCACATTTTCTCCATGGTACTCGTATTTATTATACCTGTAATATCTTTCTTAATAGGGAACTGAACACTTTTTGGCATATATCAGTTGAAAGCTAAGAAAATTTGGCCTCTAATGAAGTCTGAAATACCACAGTATATGTTATAGTGTGGTGATATCAAGTTGATGAAGTGAAGTAACGGTCAACAGATTATTCGTGTTTACCTTACGCGTGACATTATTACCTATACTTTAAAGGCAATTATCTCGCTTAAGTAGGCGTGGCGCTCGACTGGTTGTAACACTCAGCCACTCATTTACAGTAGTGTACTGTGTTCTATTTTCGTAGCACTCTGTGCTCTGCCATCTAACTAATACCCAATATTCTAATCCTGTTCCCACCTCATGTCAGTGCTTATAGTGGTGAATCCATGATCCATTCTCTGAAGATCATTTAATAACATTGTTTATTCTGAACACACAGCAGAATACGTATTGTTGAAACACTTCCTCCATGCACAAGAGGACATTAGGGACATCCTAGAAGTGATGATGGAGTCAGCAGGAAGCCACAGCTGCTATTAGAGAAAGTGCAGCAGCACAGAGACAAGCAGCTGAAGCCATTATAGTGCTGGCTTCTATTGTAAGAGTGTTTATTGAGAAATAAGGAAAATAACTTTGGATCAGGATGTGTTGCATACAGTATGCTACTAATTTGGCTAGGAGCATACAGTGTTGTCATGGTAGGGAAGACAGTAATAGCATGCTCCTAGCTAAGTTAGGAGCATACTGTAAATAACACTGAACTGCATACAGTCACACATTCCAGCAACACAATAAACATTCTAAGATCCCATTGGAAAAACCATCTAATCGTAATGTAAATATAACCGATAACACCAACTTAGAAAATAGATATACAGTATATATATAGTTTGGTGATTCTGCATGCCAATATTGTACCAATGTTACCAAACATTCAGTCACATGCCACATTAAAAAAACATATAGCAAAACACCAACAGACACAGACATAATAAGTTGGTAAATAAATACACTAGTAACCATGACATAATTTTATTTTTTTAAACCCCCTTTCGACCATAAAACTCCGGTATGATCTCGTCACGTGTCTGTCTACCCGTGCCACCACGATCACCAGCTCCAACTACATGGGCCTCAATAGGCATGTCCTCTTCTGGTAGATGCTGGAAAATGAAGGTATTAAGGGATTTTAGAAATCACTGAAAAACATTGATATATTAAGACAAACTTCAGGGTTGAAGCAGTGCAATTACAGAGATTGCATTGTACAGTATTATAATAATTACTGTAATTGAAGTAATTACTGGTGTCTCATTGTACTTATATAGTAGCACAGTAAGGTAAGTTAATGCTACAATAAATACTAAGCCACAGTGTATACTTACATTGTTAGGATCAGAAATACTCCTACTGACACACCGGTTGTGCAGCAGGAGACAAGCACTCACAATCTTTGCAGATCTCAAAGGAGTGTACTGTAATTCTCCACCAAACCGATGAATACATCTGTTAGATACCATTTATTAGAGGGATATAAAAGGAAAATGTAACAGTGGATTTTATGGACCAATGTGAACAAAAAGTAATCATATGAAATACATTAATAAAACGAAATTTTCATTTCATTATAAAGTCAAAAGATTTAGAAACCTTCTTGCCAGTGATTGGAAACTCTTATGAAATTAGAATTGAGGTTTGGAGAGGGAGCAAATTATAACTATATATAGAGTTTGCTTGTGATTTGTTGAAACCGAAGGGATATTAAGAAGTCACTTCCTAACCTGAAGCGATTTTTCACAACTCCTAAGGTCAGCTCCACAATGACCCTTGTTCTTACAAGGGCCCTGTAGTAGAGTTCTTCTGCCTCATTTGTGGGATTGGTGACTGGGGTCATGAGAAAAGGCTCCAATGGGTACCCACTGTCACCTGCAACACATTGTTACCAGAAAGATGAACTATTTATACATACTGTACATACATATATAACCAAACATAAACTCACATGGGAGGAATATGTATATCATACAGCCTTAGAACTGTACACTTGTTAAAACATCTCCTGATACCAACCTAGGAGTAAGTAGTGCCCAAAGTGCCTCTACTAAAGTGTTGCCTCAAGTTGCTGTTCCTTCAAATGTAGGCATCATAAGTGGATCCTGCAAAGTGACACATGTATTAAAGCATGTGGTTCTACTTCAAATGTTATGCCAAGAAGCCCTCACATATATATAATGTTTTAATACACTTGGCAACCCTAGTGTAAATGGGAAGACTTTTTATATCAAACTTGATTTTTAAAGAGATATAACCATGCAGGTTTTGGGAAATTTTTCATATACAAGGGTATGCAATAATATAGACCATATACTAAACAGTATCTTACACAAAATTTCTTATTTACACACATTATTTAAATCTAGGTACATGAAATACAGTACAGTACCTGGAAATCTGGCAGAATAATTGATGATCAAGCCATTTCCATCACAAATAACTTGAAAGTTTAGTGAATTTAATCTTTTTCTATTGACGTACAGTACATGGCCTCATCAATACTTGGAGCCTTGATGGCAACGTGTGTACCTGCATACATAGCATAAACATTAATATATTGTGTAACAATAGGATCAATTTTATCTGTCTGCCTCATACTCTAAACAAAGGAATGACATAGTATATACAGGACTGTATACAGGTACAGTATTATATAAGCCAAACCAATATAATTCCTCAAGAGGAAAGTACACAAGGCAAGGTTGAAGTTAATATTGAGGGTAAAAAACTGTTACCTCTCTTACACCTTGTATGTTGTAGAGCCAAGAATCACAACAATGTTGGTGGGGGGAGACTGATCATTTATTACGAAGCATGTCTCTATATGATTGGGTTCTAACTACAAGGAAAACAACTAGCATTATGGATTTCATCAATAAAACTATGAAGCTTACCATCTATAGCTTCAATTACTCGTGGAAAATTGGTGACCCTGCTGAAGGCTTGGGCTGATGTTTACAACTGTTGTGGTGTTGATGGCATATTAATTTCCTCAGCAGCCTTGGTACTCATGATGTTTGTTATTCTGGTGAATATTCTGATGATGCTTGCTTGTGTTGGACCAGAAATAATCGTTATTTATTCAATATGTACTCATCAATGAGCTGCGTCAGCTCATGCCGAGTTAAGTGGTAGTGCCTTATCAGCTCGTTGTCATTGAGAGCTAGAGGGTCCAGACTGTCTCGAAAGCACCTCTCTCTCCTTAGAGCCCTTGCTGCCATGTCAGCCAACACGTAGTCCATGGTGAAGTAGCCTCAGTCCGCTGACTGGCAGTGTGAGACCAGTCACCGATGTACAGTACAAGCAGTACTTGAAATGTTGTCTAGCATGCTTTTTACGTGTTTAACGGCACTTTGTTTACATCTTGCCGTCTTTAAATATATATTGATATCAATTTCCACTGTAATCAATGAGAAATATTCACTAAATATGATGATATCTGAGCCCATATGGTGCACGTCGTTAACTTCTACCAGCTTTTACTACACCTCCCGAGGTGTTGTTATTAACGACGTCGCTAACGCGCCCGTGACGTCATAATTTTGCTTCTTGGATCGCGTCGGTAGTGGCCGACGTCGCTAACTCGAGTTACCGACGTTGTTAAGTTTCTTGGATCCGGCCCCTGATCTGGTAACAATTGCAGGTGGAGGGAGGGGGGGATATTAGTGGGAGAGGAGGAGAGAAATGGGGGCGGAGCTATATAGAAGGGTAACGAATGATCAGGTAGAGAAGACATGTGTCAGGAGGAATGAATGTGTGAACGGTATCGAATCACCAATAGTTTAAAGCAGGGTTTTTCAAACTTTTTCAGTCGTGACCCAGTTTTTACTATGACATCATTCTCGCGACCCATACAGAAAGATCTTTTACAAATGACCAGAATTATCAACCTAAGAAAATACAAGGCCAGAAACTGAAACTCAATAATTATTATTCAAAGGCATTCTAACCAGAATTATAAATAGAATTATAAGCACTGCCACACCTACTCCTCTCTCTCTCTCTCTCTCTCTCTCTCTTTCTCTCTCTCTCTCTCTCTCTCTCAAGAAGGCTAATATTTGTGCAATGATTTTGTTTTATTGATAATATAATTAAATATATGAATATTCGATTGTAAAAATATGTTATGTGGATTCATGTATGAACTTCATATTTATTTTATTGTCACGAATATTATTATTCTATTTTATTCATGTATTTATTTTTGTGAGCCTGCGACCCAGTTTGGAGGAATTCGGGACCCGTAATTTGAAGAACCCGGGTTTAAAGAAGTGCATACCACATTAACGTAGGTAGATATAGGAGAGAAGAAATGTGATGATTTGAGGCGAGGGTGAGGGGGAAGAGGGTAAGAAAAATGAAGGTGATTAGTTGAAAAGTAATAACAAACAAATATAATTAGAATATTTGTTACATTATATCCTTTAAATAAAGGCACTGTCTTTCGTTCACCATCGTAGTGGGATAGACTACTGAATATATATTATCCTTTGGATATTAGACAGCTATCCCTGTATTCCTTTTATCCCTCGTGCTTGCCCCGTAGGGGGGTATTGCCTGTAATGATGTGGGCAATACTTTAAGGGTTTTGGCGCCCCTTCGGCCCCCGCCACTAGCTTACATTTCTTCAACTGTCCCTCCTTTCTTAATTCCTATTTCCTTCTTGCTTGCTGTCACACCTCTCTATCACCTTTTCCTGGTGATATATGACCTCGCAGTTGCTCCACCTAATATCAATCAAATCCCTCGTGCTTGTAGTCCAGCCTATTTATCACCTCCCAAGCCCAGCTATTTTTTTTTTTTTTTTCGGCAGAAGACGGTTTAATTTTCTAACTTTTTTAATAATCATATTTGTCAACAAATTCATTAAGCTATTTACCAGGCGTTTTTCTTCTAAATATGCATTTCCTTCAAAATAATCGATGTTAAACTTAAATAGGCGCCGCTATATGGCGTTTTCAATAAACTTGGTCTAATTTTATGCATAGGCTATATATATTACAGTATCTCTCAAGTAACTGGCAACCTTACACATCCTCCATACTGTCTTATCCCTCTCTCGCTTGCCCTTCCCTCCTTTCTTACCGTTTATCTTTTCTTTCTCATATTTCTAACCTTCTCATTCGTTCTTAAAAAGTTTTAATGACATAGGCCTTTCTCCCTTATCACTTATAGTCCAATTATATGATTCGAAAAACTGCGGCTGAGATTATGTTGTTGATCGCATTTTGGTTCTCAATATGTAGAGGTTGATTGATTGATTGATATTAGACGCCGCAACAGCGAGGTCATATAGCGTCAGAAAACGGTGATAGAGAGGTGAGACAGCAAGCAGGAAGGAAATAGAAAGAAAAGAGGGATAGTTGAAGAACTAAAAGCGAGTGTCTGGGGCCGAAGGGGCGCCAAAACCCTTAAATTATTGCCCACATCATTACAGGCAATACCCCCCTACGGGCAAGCACGAGGGATAAAAGGAATACAGGGATAGCTGTCTAATATCCAAAGGATAATATATATTCAGTAGTCTATCCCACTACGATGGTGAACAAATGACAGTGCCTTTATTTAAAGGATATAATGTAACAGATATTCTAATTATATTTGTTTGCTATTACTTTTTCAACTAATCACCTTCATTTTTCTTACCCTCTTCCCCCTCACTCTCGCCTCAAATCATCACATTTCTTCTCTCCTATATCCACCTACGTTAATGCGGTATGCACTTCTTTAAACCCGGGTTCTTCAAATTACGGGTCCCGAATTCCTCCAAACTGGGTCGCAGGCTCGCAAAAATAAATACATGAATAAAATTAATAATAATGTTCGTGACAATAAAATAAATATGAAGTTCATACATGAATCCACCTAACATATTTTTACAATCGAATATTCATATATTTAATTATCAATAAAACAAAATCATTGCACAAATATTAGCCTTCTTGAGAGAGAGAGAGAGAGAGAGAGAGAGAGAGAGAGAGAGAGAGAGAGAGAGGAGTAGGTGAGGCAGTGCTTATAATTTTATAATTCTGGTTAGAATGCCTTTGAATAATAATTATTGAGTTTCAGTTTCTGGCCTTGTATTTTCTTAGGTTGATAATTCTGGTCATTTGTAAAAGATCTTTCTGTATGGGTCGCGAGAATGATGTCATAGTAAAAACTGGGTCACGACTGAAAAAATTTGAAGAACCCTGCTTTAAACTATTGGTGATTCGATACCGTTCACAGTGTATGCTTCATCCATTCCTCCTGACACATGTCTTCTCTACCTGATCATTCGTTACCCTCCTATATTGCTCCGCCCACATTTATCTCCTCCTCTCCCACTAACATCTCCCCTCCCTCCACCTGCAACTGTTACCAGATCAGATGAGGTCCAAACCAAGTCGCTGGTGGAAGAAGTGTGGACCCTTGATCTGTCCGGAGCTGTACACGGCACAATATTGTATTGTATTACTGTTTTTTTTTTTTTAATGTGGATTTAAAAAAAATGAAATAATGAAAACTGAGTTTGCAAGTAAGATATATGCTAAATTTATTCCATACATAGCAGGATTATGCTAGAATAATGCTAAGAGATCAATTATGCTAGAAAATATGCTTGACACTAAATTTTGGGCCAAATTATGCTAAATTTGGTAACACTCTGCTCTACCCTCCTTTTTGCCACGACATCAGGGAAAGATGCCACACACTTCCACATTAATAAATCTTTATGACAACTCTAAATTTACACTCAACAGATTATTCAATGAAACCTGGTTATCGTAAGCCTTGCACATAAAATAAGATTCAGTCTTAATTATATCCCCATCATCATATCACAATATTACAACCACTGTCGTCACTTCCGGTTCCAATGTTTATGTATTTTTGGGGACGAGATTATCATAATTGCCACATCGAAAATGTTGCCAACTCCCAAAAGTAAGTTTCAGAATGCAGGCAAAAATAAGGCAAGATTATTCCTATTTACAATATTTACACCCATGTTCATTCCGTTTCTGTCGCAAGCTTCATCTCTTAAGGTGAAACAACTTAAGAATTAATCATTAGGAAAATAACAGGAGCGTTACATGGTGGCACACGTTTTTGTGGCGCTATCTTATGGTATGTACACTCGTGATACGTAATCCCTGACCAGAGACGAACGGCACGCACCACACACACATACCCCTCATTCGAACTCAGCCTCTATATGTGTACTGGAGACCTTGCCTGGCCCGATGGAGAACGTGGATTCCTGCTTGGAGGCCGACTTGGCCATATCGGAGGATGACGAGTCTCCAATTGAGGATCACTGGCCTGAGCTGCCTTCGCTCAATCCTCTCCTCCTGCCCTCCGTCACTCCACAGCTCAGGCTGCAACCGTCCACCTCCTCAACCTCTACCAAGCGACCAGTTGACGCCTCGTCCGACTCCTTACAGGATTCCGATGGTATGGACTGTTTTCCTCTGGCTGCCAAGATGGCGAAGGGTGCTTTAGCTGTGCACGACGTCCCTTCTCTGCCTCATCCTGGTGTTTTTTCCTTGTATATCCAATCCTTGCCCTCGTCTAACCTTCCTGCTTTTGCCCAGAGATATGCCTATGTCAAGCTCTCCTTTTCTGGGAAACCATCTGCGGACACAAAGCTGGGTTGGTTGTCTGAAGTCAACAGGGCCTTCCAGCTGCAGCGTGAACTGGCTGAAGTCAAGATGGCTGCTGTCACCTCCCGGTTTGTCTACATATCTAGGAAGCGTCAGGACATCATTGATAGAGTCAAGGCTGGTGAATTTTGGCTCTGCCTCTCTTTCTTCAAGACTCACCCGAGAGGCCTCGTAAGTTCCTCAGCTACATCCTCCCCCATTAGTCGTATTATTGTTGTCTGGAATCTTCTCGACCCACCTCCAATTGAGATTTTCTTTGATTTCCTCCCCTGTCTTCCACCATGTGAGGTACAGAAACTTCATAATGACCAGCCTTGGTGCTACAGGTGCTTGGGAGTTGGGCACATCTCCCGGTACTGTTCCACCTTGCTGAAGTGTGCCTGATGTGCTGCCGACCATGATTCCAGGACTTGTCCTGTCAGTGGTGAACCATCACGTCCTGCTGCCTCCACTTCCTAAAGATACGTCTTGATGCCTTCAGCCAGGGGTTAAAGGATGGATACTGTTGCATCTCGCCTTGAAAAGCTTTTCGATTCTGTCCCTTCTTCTGGTCCATCTTCTTCTCCAGGAAATCATCTACCCCCACTCCCCGGACTTCTACCTCCAAATACAGAGTTCGTTAGTGATTGCCAGCTGGATGTCACCTCCTGGAACGTATGCGGTATCACCAATCATGCTAAGCTCACTCAGCTCAAGGCCTACGTTTTTCGTTATAATCCCGGTGTTTTTTTTCTCTAAGAAGCATTTCCAAAATGGCCACTCGCTGCTGGGCAAGCTCCTTCCCTCTCAGGTTATGTGCCATATGTTCATCTAGTAAGGAATGGTCTCCTGACTTACATACATAGCTCCTTGCCTCCTCTGTACCTCCTCTGATGCTGACCTTTCCACTATTTGAGGTTCTACCTGGGGATGGAGTACTCCAATTTTGTAATGTCTATTCTGCTCCAGCAAGACTCACTCTTGAGGCTCTTCTTTCTCCAACAGTGCGTGGTATGGAATATATGGGAGATTTTAATGCTCGGTATTCTGACTTGGGTGATGGTTCTGGCTCTATTAATCGTAATGGTGTTCATCTCCTTTCATACATTCGCAAGCATCATCTAATATGCTGGAACACTGGCGGTGCCACTCATTGCTAGGAGTGTAATCTGGATTATATCCTCTCGTCTGGCCAAACAGCATCTCAGGTCCGGTGCTCCTCCATGCTGAGTTTGGTGGATTAAAGTGTTGGGTACCAGAAGTTCCTCCAAAACCTGGTGGTTCAGCAGGTGTCGACAAACCACGTCAAGTGGCAGGCCCCGGGGCAGCAAGTGTCGGACAGTGGGGCAGGCCAGGCCATAGTGTTCTATTGTGTTAGCACGAGGCACTCGATACAAATGACACTCAGTGAAGGGAGGCTTACCCTGCATCCCAGCAACCTGCCACGGTGGCCGGTAGCCAAGCCTCAAACGAGCAGAGACTACACTGTGCCTCTGAACCATGAGGCCTAGACGACGGTAGGAATATTTGTGACGACAGAGAGACTCGTAATGAGTGATGGAGATGCTGAAGGGCCTCTCTGCATCCCTGCGTCGCTGTACAGGGAGGAGAGCGGCAGAGCGGATTCTAGAGAGGTAACATGTCAGAAAGAGAGGACGTCCAACAATACGAGGAGGCAGATGGCAGCCTCCTTCGCGAGTCTGTCAACTGTAGCATTGTAACGTAAATCTACATGGGAGGGCACCCATAAAAATTTTACAGTCAAGTTACGATGAATCAATACGGCCAAAATCAACAAAATCTGCTGAACACTGGAGAGGAAATGAAGGGCAGGTTTGGAGTCATAAAAAATGACACCGTTCACTCCACATTGACAAACAAGACTAACAGTATCCAGAATGGCATACATTTCACACAATGTTGAGCTAGAGTGGATGCAGAGACGACGGCCAACCCAGCCCCCTGGAGGTGACTCCAAGTCAGGTGAGAAAACAGCACAACCTCCTGCACCATCCACTTGCAATGAGCCATCAGTGTAGAGGCAGTATGAATCTGTGATGGAGGACGTCATTGTTTCTATGTGTTCCAGAGCCAACTGCCACTGTAGAGAAGGCAGTTCCAACTTGGAAGTAGGTGTAAAGCTCACATCAGGTGTTGGTAGCATCCACGGAGGGGGCCCTTGGCGGACGTCTGCAACTATTATATCTATATTAAGACTACGGAGCATAAAGTGAAGAGACCCTATAAGAGTACGTCCAGCAGGCAGTATGGGAGGGACAGGGGAGTGTATTCTATGAGAATGCCACTATCTGAGAGTAGTGGGGTGAAAGATTTGGGAAATGGAGGCACTTGACAGTGAAGCAAGTAACATTACAATAAATTCTCTCGACTAATGGAGGAAGACGCAACTCACACTGCATATTCACCATCCTGATCGAAATTGGACAGCCGAGAATTATTTTCATTGCTCTATTTTGACATTTTTCTTAAGTTTTCAGAGTAGCCCTAGGAAGTTGAATCAAAGCAGGCGAAAGGTAATCAACAACTGAACGGATAAAAACAATATAGATGGTCCTGGCTACTGGGATATAGATGCCCGAGGAGTTGTTAGTGAGCCATTGAAGTGGTGTAAGTCGGCGCTGGAGCCGACCCAACAAGTTCTGGACAATGGGATGGTCTTGAGGTCTGGCAGGGACAACCAGCCAAATATTGACTGGTGCGCCCAAGTAGCTGTACTCGGAACACATGGAAATGACAACCGAGCTTGAGGAAGGCGGCAGGTGAGTATTCTGCTCTTATCTGGGGAGACAATAATGCCACAGTGAGAGGAGGCCATAGAGAAGGACTCAAGAAACTGCTGGAGATCGCTTGGCGAGGTAGAATGAACACAGATATCATCAGCATAGCACATAATTGTAGTTCCAGAAATATCAGGAAGAGAAGTGAGCAACCGATGCATCAGAATATTGAATATCAATTGGCTGAGAACACCCCCTTGAGGTGTACCAAGATGAAAACTGCGCAAAGGGCTGAGCGCAACACTGAAAAACACGTGTGTGGTCCTGTTACTGAGGTAGCCCTGAATCCACCGCAGTAGATTACCTTTTATCCCAAAGTCAACCAGTTGATCCAAAATGACGTCTCTAATAGCAACATCGAAGGCACTTCGAATGACAATAAAAGTCACCACAGTGTCCCTGGAGAGGTGAGAGTACAGGTTAACTAGGCAGTGGTGTGTGCTCCGGGGGGGAATGAAACCAAACAGCCATTGAGAAAGGCGATCCTGCAGTCGGTACATGAGACGATTGAGTAATATTCTCTCCATAACCTTACAAAACAGGAAGTAAGGGAAATAGGCCTTAACTTCGCTGTGCCGGGCTTAAGGATGGGTATTATTTTGCTGCTGGTCCAGGCTCGTGGTACACAACCATCACGAAGACAAAGATTGTACAGTTGAAGTAGAGGGTTCCCAGAAACTTGTTGAAGTAGCTGCAGCACAGCATAAGTAATACCATCATCACCAGGGGAAGAAGCTCTACCCCGAGAGAGAGTACAGCACAGCTCCTCCTCAGTTATCTGCTCTGCATCATCGTCATCATCTTGCAACAGAGCAGACATTAGATGTAACCGATGTGTGTGGGTATACTGGTTGGGGTAGATTGTTCTGACCAGGCATTGACAAGTTGTTGAGCATAGGCGGCAGGAGTGTGATGACGAGCAGAGGCCGGTGTTTTTTTAACAGCCCGACGGATGAGGTGCCACATAGAAACTACACTCATTTGCTGGTAGATGCTGTCTGTGAACCGCTGCCAAGACTCAGTGTGAGCACACTCCTGCAGGGCGACTAAAGCATCCATAGACATCTGGTAATGATGGAGCAGGTGAGGGGTTGGGTTGGCATGAAACAATAGACCATCACGTTCAGCCTCCTCCAAGTATCCGAACGCTTAACAGTATCTAAGCCACAGAATTCGAGCAAAATATTATGAACCCTAGAATAAAAAAAAAAAAAAAAAAAAAAAAAAAAAAAAATCGAAACATGGAGACGTATTTCTGTATATCAAATAACACAGTGTACAGTTGGGGAACAAAGTGTCTGAACACCGTTGGCGGCTTCTGGTAACAATGCCAGGGATAAACATGATAGTAATAGACAAAATTTATCCATTACTACATAACGATAACTGATATTGG
Source organism: Petrolisthes cinctipes (assembly GCA_033782935.1). Lineage (NCBI taxonomy): Eukaryota > Metazoa > Arthropoda > Malacostraca > Decapoda > Porcellanidae > Petrolisthes > Petrolisthes cinctipes. The sequence goes on from JAWQEG010001202.1 coordinate 737,741, forward strand.
GAGACTTTGACCAACCACAGACAGTGAAATAAAAGTTATCATTTAATTCATAAATACTTTCTCTCACTGAGGTGTTTACTTATGGGGCTGTTGACAGAAGCTACCAACAATGTTCAGATACATTATTCCCCAACTGTACATTTCAACATTAGCAACTCAAATTCCTGTTTATGGATTATCAATGATGGAAGATTCGTAGCTAAGCCCCGCAAAAAACAAGAGCCAGAAAGATTTTAAAAATACTTTAAAGAGTTCAATTCTATAGCCCAGGATATTGTAGGGGTTAATAGTAGGGAAAGGACTGATGTGTTCGGTCAATCGGCCACAAAATCAAATTAATGGCTTCGAAGGGCTGTGTAAGCGATCTACTTTCAATTATATATATATATATATATATATGCAAAATATTCACAGGAGAAAGGAAACAGGAACAGTAAGTACTTTCGTATATTACATCTTCAGACAAAATGAATACAAAGGTGTCAAGTATATATACACACAGAGTACAAAGGGTGGTGGGCATAGCCAATCAACAAATTACCTGACCTCACCTTACCTCACATGACCTTACTTTACCTGGACCTGTCCGTCTTGTCTGGTGGAAATGTCTTAATTATTAATTCTGTTAACACTTTGTCACACCTAAAATGTCCATAGCTCATGATTACACTTTTATCATATGTACCAGAAATTAGATAAGATTCAATTACATTTCTTTCATAGAAGTATTTTGTTTTGGCTGAAGTCTTACATCCTGTCCAATTGATATGATGGTCATTATTAGCTTTATTTTGAAATAATCCACAACGCTGCTGACCTACTTTCACGCTATATTTATGCTGTGATACCCTATTTTTTTTTCCCAGACTGTCCTATATAAAAGTGGTCACAATCACGGCAAGGAATTTTATATATTATTCCTGAGTCACTTTCTAGGCTATTTATGATTAGAGATTTCTGAACAGTATTGCCATATTCAAATACAACCTGTACAATTAGTATTTTTTTTTATTAAACATGAATACAATCAAGAAAAATGTTCATGGTATGGGAGAACAAGAATTTTGTTATGCTGTTGTTGACGTGGCCTTTCATCTCTTACTGTATATTAACGTTTCTTTGCTTTGTTATGACATTCATTGATGATGATTACTGGATGTTTAAGTTTCTGTCCGATTTCCACAATTGTTTTCAACTCAGCATCTAAAAACTCCGGGTCTGAAATTCTATAAGCCCTTAGGTATGTACACTGAAATAAAAACTTCTTTTCATTAATATGATGGTTGGAAAATAGTGAACATAGGACAAGATGTTTGTGGGCATCCTATATACTTTTGTCTTAAGAACACCGTTATCTTTAAGAATTTGTACGTCTAAGAAGGGAAGAGTGTTATTTTGCTCAATTTCAAATTTGAATTTAAATTGAAGGAGCAAATATATTTCGGCTTTGCATGAATACATTAACATCCAAGGAATCAGGTCAAAAACATAGTACATCATCGACATACATTAACCATACTACATTTTAATATTACTTATCAACATACTCTCTAAATATTCCATGTACAAATTTGCCAAGACGGGAGAGATAGGGTTACCCTTGGCCATACCAAACTTTTGGGAGTAGTGGTGACCATCAAATACAAAATGAGAGTTGTTTATACATAGTTTAATCAGCTTAATTATTGTTGTACGATGATGCATATTATTACTATGGGGTGTTTTGCATTAATTAAAGTGATGTAAATTAAATCACATTTGTATGAACTGATTGTTTATATGTTAACATTATTTTGAAATAGTATATTGCGTATCGAACTACGGATGAATCATGGCAACTTAATACAAATGGTTCAATAACAAGATCTTTTGCAACATTGCATTTTGTAACACACAATTACAGTAACACGGTTCATTACAACCTCACTCTTTGGCTCCATCTCACTCCAAAGCACCCTTCTCATGGGTGTATACAGAATGTTGCTCAATGATAAAGCATACTATGAATGCTTTGGTAAAACAGTATCTGTTCAATGAAAAGATTGATATGAAAAATAAATGTATTTGAATTTCAAGCTATCATTTCCTTACATTTATTAGTTTACCCAATTTTTGTCTGATTCCCTAATATAGAAGTCCTGGCTAAAGGCGAAAATGCTTAGTGGATCCCCAAAACCAATTATGACAGCCATGATGGTAGTGTTAAAAAAATATGAGAACCTATTACACTGATTTATGTAAATATCCATTTTTGGCATTAATCATTTATTTATATATGCACTACAATTTAAACGTCAGTTAATTCTTTGTTATCTTCACAAAGTTAAATATATCTTCATATTATCAAATATTTTCACGACCTTTAATGTAAATTGAAGACTTTTTTTTACATAATTATCTGCACCTTTAGATGTACGTAGCGATCTCAATAAATACCAAGTTCCTGTGCCTGCGTTACTCAGTGTCCTCCTAACACTGTTGGGTTGAATATCTGATCTACCCCTCTCCGACCCTAATTTTTCCCTTGTTACTGTACATCTCCATCGTATGGAGCCGTCCTGGTGTCGTAAGTGTAGAGCTGATGTGACTGGTTGTATGTTGTATATACAATATTGTTGTCACAAAGTGTAGTGTGTGTGGCTGTATGGAGGTTCTTTTATAACAATTGGTGTGGTGCTGATGCGACTGACAGTGTTAGAGCGGCGCTGATGTAACTGACGGTTCGAGCGTGGTACTGGCGTGATTGGCAGCAATAGTGTAGTATTCATATGGGTGACAATGTTTTTTTTTTTCACATTTATGTAGGCTAATCACTTCCAGTAAATATCTTCCGTCTGCAGCCGTTGTGTATATTTTTTGTTCTTCCTGTTCAGTGTGTTATTTCCCCTATGAATAGCTATATTGTACAGTTGCCCAACCTTCCACCAGGGCCACCCCGTAGCCAGAGGTGGGTAACTGTGATGGCAACAGTGTTTATGTATTCATGCTCGACAAACTTCGAATCGTCAACACTTTTTTCTTAAGTGAACCTCGGATACAACCAGATTTCATCCCATCGATGGCAGGGTAAAATGGAGTTGGGTGCGGCTTGACAACTTTGGAAATATGAACTGTCATTGTATATAACCATCTGAATAACATAATTAAAGTGTTTCGAGTTTATTACAGATTTTTGTTTAAATAGTTTAAGAGGGTTAAAGTCAACAAATAAAGCGATAACGGCAATGAAACATGAGATGGTCAGTATGGCTGAAGGATTCTTCTACACTGGACTTCCTAAATTGTGTCAAGGTGGGGAGATAAATGTTTCAAGAGTAAGAATATATATATATATATATATATATATATATATATATATATATATATATATATATATATATATATATATATATATATATATATATATATATATATATATATATATATATATATATATATATATATATATATATATATATATATTCTACGGGGTGGCCCTGGTGGAAGGTTGGGCAACTGTACAATATAGCTATTCATAGGGGAAATAACACACTGAACAGGAATATATATATATATATATATATATATATATATATATATATATATATATATATATATATATATATATATATATATATATATATATATATATATATATATATATATATTCTTACTCTTGAAACATTTATCTCCCCACCTTGACACAATTTAGGAAGTCCAGTGTAGAAGAATCCTTCAGCCATACTGACCATCTCATGTTTCATTGCCGTTATCTCTTTATTTGTTGACTTTAACCCTCTTAAACTATTTAAACAAAAATCTGTAATAAACTCGAAACACTTTAATTATGTTATTCAGATGGTTATATACAATGACAGTTCATATTTCCAAAGTTGTCAAGCCGCACCCAACTCCATTTTACCCTGCCATCGATGGGATGAAATCTGGTTGTATCCGAGGTTCACTTAAGAAAAAAGTGTTGACGATTCGAAGTTTGTATATATATATATATATATATATATATATATATATATATATATATATATATATATATATATATATATATATATATATATATATATATATATATATATATATATATATATACACACCGACACTGGACATAGGCTTCATCATGTCAACTGCTACTCACACACACGTCACGACTTCCGAACTGGTACTCATCCTCAGAGGGAGGGAAGCGAGGGTCATTCCCAAATACTGCAGAAAATTATAGTTGTGTGCTACAGGTCACACTGACCAAAGCCAAAAATTATATGACTAAATTCATGAATTAGATAACATACAGCATTATAGTTGATTTTTTCTTATAGCTGGTGGTTTCGTTTCGTAGATGTGACACCTGCGCTGAGTGAGCTGGTTTGATCTGACTCACTGGTTCCTCCCCTTGATATACAAAATATAATACGGCTTCATCATTATAATTGCTTGAAAATAATTACAAAGAGCAATTACAACCTCTATTCTAAGTTCCACAAATGCAGAGATTGTCCAATATAGGCGAAATGTTAAAAGATCAGTCAGACACCAGTATCTATATTTATATGCTAAAAATGAATAATGTAACTTGTACAATTTATAATGTCAAGTTATAACCCCGCCATATATCGGTTGAACTCAGGCTGTAGCCGAGGTTCACTACAGAATAAAAGTGTTGATTGGAACTTTCGTCGAGCACGTTCACACGAACAATCATATACACTCTTGCCAACAACGTTACTCACCTCTCACAGCGGGGTGGCCCAGGTAGAACGTTGGGCAACTGTACACAATATATAAGCCAGATGGTAAAATAAGTGAGGTGTTATTGAGAATAGAATCATATGTTACTGTTGATTGTAACATGATTGGTGTAATAGTCATGTGAAAATAATTCGGTTATACAAAAACCAAGTTTGCTTCTATCTATATTTATAAAGTTACATTTCATGTCTTGCTCTCCCGTACCATCACCTCCCTCTATCCCATTTTGTTGCCTGTTGTATAAATCTTTGACCTTTGGTCGTGCGGTACAAATGAGAGAGAGAGAGAGAGGAGAAGAATGCCGGACAGGGCTGTGGTAAATGAGAGAGAATTACTTTTATTCACAGCCCACACTGACCTCCGGCTAAACATTGATTAATTGTTTGATATTAGGCCGCACAACAGCGAGGTCATATGGCGCCAAAGACTGAAAGGTGGGATAGTAAGCACAAAATGTAACAAATCGAAAGAAAGAGACAGTTGGTGAAATGAAAACCCCTTTTAGTCGCCTTTTACGACAAGCAGGTATACAGGGGAGGTATTCGTAGCCCCTTACCCCAGGGGGATCCTGGCTAAACAAAATAGTCTGGCACGAAGAGTATAATATGGCAGAAAGAGATAAAGGAACTCTTAAGATGAAATTCCTCTCCCTATCCTTCACTCCCTCTGACACGGGGCAGTATGCCTACAAAACACAGATAGAACAACACCCTTCAGGACCCAAAGAATCCTGCCTGCGGGAAATTTTCGTAGAAAAGTATTTTATTAGAGGAAATGAAGCAAGCTTCTCCCTGCACCATAAAACATAGTATGTGCAGTAGGCCTCAATGAAATCATCACGCATAATTTCATAATAGTAATTAGAGTTGTGACTTGCGACGAATAATTCGCGGAGTGTTCGATGAGCCACTATTAGATAAAGATCTGGTAACACTGCACTGTATCAGAAGCTGTGTAAGGTTCACAATTGTTGAAAAAAAAGCTGTCTTACATACTGCAGTAAAATATAATTATGACGAAATACCACACATTAAGAATTTAATAAAAAATGGTCCGGCATTCTCTGACAAGAGACGACCTCTCTCTCCTCCTTTCCTTTCTCCATCTTGTTTCCTCACAACACTCCTCCTTCCCTACACATTGTGGGTTGTTAAGGAAAATAATGACACCCCCAGTTAGCGTTAAAGGAATATTAATGAAAATATATACGAACGTCCATTATATTCAAGGTAGCGAATTTTACTTGTCAGCTGAACAACACTTACACAATAATAAACATATATAATAATAATTGCAGTAACGGAATTAATCATGTAATAAATCACCTAGAACTTTCTTTTCCATCACATTAGGAGTGTGCTGGATTAGTTTTTTTTTTTATTTATGTATACTGTACCGACACTGGACATATGTTTTATCAAGCCCGTTACCGAGGCCCAATTCAACTACTACTCACACACACACACACACACACACACACACACACACACACGTCACTACTTCCGACATAGCACCGAGCCAAAGAGGGAGGGAAGTGAGGATAATTCCCAAATACTGCAGCTGTTATGATACCAGCGAGGTATGTAATGTACATCGAGTTGGCTATCCATGCTTCTAGGATACCTACCGATGGGCCACAAACAAAAGTACGGTAAGGGTATTATAATCAGAGCCAAAGATCTTACACTGGCCATGATGCTCCTCAATCTCCCCTGTCCTCCTGATGGCATGTTTGAATCCATCAAGCCACATCAAACATTTAATTATAGCAAGGGGCGTGTATACTAGGAGGATCTGTATGAATTCTCAGAAGAGGACATTCTTGCTGTGTGCCCAGATAGTGTCCAACGAGTAACAAAGATGAAAGACAGTAAAAATTTGATCATCCTCACTTTCTATGGCTCGCATATCCCAGATCGCATTAACATCTTTAGGAGTGAAGCCTTTTGTTGAGCGTCCCCTACAGTGTGTCTGCTGTTATGAGTTTGGTCATGGGAGGAGGAACTGCAACAACCGTTCCCGGTGTGGTAATTGTTCTGCTCTTGACTCACATCCTACTTTTGAGTGTCAGTTAGAAAGTTACTGTTTTTACTGCAGGGATGCTCACCCCCTACGTTCTCGCCAATGCAAGACTTACCTCCTCGAACAGGATATCATCCACTTGGCTAACTCCCAATTCATCAGCAATAGTAGAGCAACTCAACTTCAAGCGACAGAAGGATGGTGGTGTGAGGATATACGCCTCCTCCCTTCGCCCTTATCATTCCAAGTCGACAACATCTAAATCGGTTGCAGCACCCTCTCACCTCTACCAAGAAACAGCTGTTTCTTACTCTGGTGAGAACGTTTTTCCGGTTTCACTACATAATAGCTTCTATGTTTTGGAAACTGTATCAAATAATCACTCTAGTGAAACTTTCTCTGATGACAATTCTCAAGCTATAACTAAAGGTGTTCATATTGTAGAGGTTCATGCTGCCACATCCTCTCCAAAAAGGATAACAAAGTCAACTAAATTACAACAGAGGCGTCTTCATGGTTCCTTTGAGACACTTGACTCCATGGACGTTCCTCCTTGCAATACAAACGTCTTTGTGGACTCATCCATAGTTTCCTCTCAATCCCACCAGAAGCGTTCTCGTGCCTCCGATGAGTCTCTTGATTCAACTTACCTGTATATTCCCCCTCGCAAGCTTCCTTTGGGGACATCAGAAGGGCGTGAAATGAATGTGGATTCCTCGGTTGTTGTGACTTAAAAAGATACGGTTCTTCTTCTGCTCGAGCATCAGAGTGATTTTTCCACCTGCATTATGGATGTTGATGTCTCTGCCTGTGTCAATGATACCACTACTGTACAGGACAATACCAATGTGGCTGTTTCAAAGAATATCCCTGCTCTTGGGAGGAAATGAGTGTTCTTCTCTCTCACTTCTCCCCTGCATGTGTTTGTCTCCAAGAGACAATGCTTGGTGACTCCATTCCTGCCAGTCCTCCTGTATACTCTGCATTTTTTTCCAATTCCTTTGAAGGGCAGGGTCATCATGGTGGCTCTGCCATCCTAGCTCGACGCTATGTTCCATGCACGAGCCTGGACCTTGACACTCCTCTCCTGGCTGTTGCAGTTAAGGTTTTTATAGATCGCCCCTACCCTGTGTGCAATCTATACCTTCCTCCCAGTGTTACAGTTATTATTATTATTATTATTAAAATAGCCCAGAGACACAAAGCTGGGGGAGAATGCAAGCATTCTATCAATCCAAGGACTCCAGCCCCATAAATTCATTCTGAAGAAAAGACAGCGTAGAGAAAGAAAGATGAGCAGCTAGCTCGATAAAAACACCATCAAAGACAGATTCACCAAGGCCATTCCACAATGACACATACCAAGGGACAAACGATCGACTGTACTGACAAGTTCTACAGCGCGGCAATACGTATGCAAACCTATGGAAGGCCAACGCACCACGAGTGACACGAGCTGGAACATTCAGAGATGACAGAGTCTAGTTCAGAGGATGCAGCACATTACTTCTGGTCTTGAAGAGCATGCACAATGATGCAACAGACTGACGGTGACTCAGATTACAATCAAGTGAACTGCCGGCAAGAAAATTAGCATTAGAAACAATCCTATCCAGCAACTTGAGATGGCAGTCAGCTGCTGACCACCATACTGGAGAATATTCCATCAGATGCAAAATAAAGGAGTTAGAACACCGCAGTAACAATGAGTGATCACCGAACACACGCCAAGCTCTACGCATAATACCCAACTTTTGGGTTGAGATTGACCACACATGCTTCTCGAAAGTCAGCTTGGCATCACAAGTAACTCCCAGAATAACCAAATTCTCAGACCCCTCCAATACATTCCCATCAAGAATCAAGAATGGCGATAAAGGGTACACCGTGTGAGACCTAGTGATGACCATTGCCCTAGTCTTGCCAGCATTCAACCACATACCTCACAACCTGCACCAATCACTAATCTTAACCAGGTAACGATCCAATGACTAAGAAACAGACATCCTGGCACCAGGGTTCAGCATAACAGCAATGAGGGTGGAATCATCTGCATAACCATACAGGTCATTCTCCAAGATGTTAAAGAGTTCAGAGGTATACAGGAATAACAACAACGGCCCTAAGACACTTCCTTGGGGCACCCCAGAAACTAATTCTACTTGTACCGGTTAATCTACATATATATTCAATATCTATATCACATGTAAACCTACAATGTACTCACATGTATCTAATGTAAGTAAAATGTCGGACACAACACTTAATGTCTACACAAGCACAGTTCAGCCTGGGAACGTGTCCTGGTCGTGAGAGCTGTTCTTCATGAGAACCAATATAGTGAGCAGTCTTCAAAAGGGTCACTAGGTCACAATTGGGTCACTAGGTCACAATAGAGTCTTGTTCATTAAGTAGAAACTCACTTTCAAACTAGCTAACACTCCTAGTCCAACTCGATGTACAAGAAGCTTGGTCTCTTCAATAAACCCTGTTAAAACTCAGAAGTTTATCACTTTGCTACACACAACCTTATTTCCGAAGCAATAAAGATCTACAGCCACTATAACTCAACTCTATCAACGCTACCACATCCTCATATCCTGGGATTTTACAACCTGAATATTTGGTGAACAGCAGTGGATACGATACAAAGGCAAACAAACAACCGCATAGTAAAAGCCAAGTAACGACGAACAACAGAAGACAGGAGAGAGTGAAAGCCAGGAGCAGAGGCAAAAGGCAAGAGGTGTTTACATTCAACTCCGCTTCATCAGCAAACAAGTACAACAACACCACCCTACCCTACTCTCTCCCACTACTACTATCACCACTACAAATACTTCTATCACCAGTGGCATTCTGCGTGAACTGGAGGTCTTGGTGAAATAATTCCCGTGAAAAAGTCTATGTTATAGACTACAAGAAACTACAGCAGGAAGGACGTAGGCTTGGTACGACTACACAGACGACTACCCTGGACGACTACCCAACTTACTGCATCAACGCCTATTCATCCATTCATGGTCAGTAGTATAGGTATATTTTAACAATTACATAACATAATAACACCCATCACACTAGGGTAACTATATAAACGTAATATACATATCTCCTCATTACAAATTCTATGTATTCATAATTAGGGTACTATATGGGTAAGCCTTCACGTATATTACAGAATTTAATGTCCCTTGTGAAATTCCTTGGTAATGTGACAGGTAATGAATGAGAGAATATACGTTAAAGCAATCAAATCACTACTCAATCTTAAATATAGTTTAGCAATATTTGAAAGTAATGAAAGCCTAATTGATGCAACTGATATGATTAATATGAGTATAAGTACAGTAAACAGCGCATATTCTCCTTTGAGTAAAGAAATCCTTGCATTAAATTTGGACGTAAAAGACGCTCGAGTAGTACCTCATACTTCTTCTCTTGTAAAACCTAGTTCATTAACTGACTTCATTACTAAAAGTATATTAAACAAAAAACGATTGAGAACACCCCCTTGAAGAGTACAAAGATAAAAAATTGCGAAAAGGACTGAACACACCACTGAAAAACACACAGGAGGTCCTGTAACTGAGGTAGCCCCGTATCTACCATAAACTATAACTCTTTATCCCAAAGTCAACTGTTCGTTCCAAAATGATGTTTCTATTAGCAGCATTAAAGGCACTTCGAAGATCAAATAAGACCACCACACCTGTCCCGGGAGAAAGTCATGAGTGGCAGATACAAGATCGGAGTTTAACTTGTCAGGTGAAGAAAAGTAAAGAGTAGGGAACACATAAGCAATAAATGAGATGGGCCATAAATGAGATGTACGTCGGGCAATATTTAATTAAGGGGCACAGCAATACGTAATCGAGTGGCAGGAACAGTAAACCCACCAGGTAGATAGATAATAATGAAGCCGAAGAACGACGTGATCAGAGAATAAAGCTGGCACCGAGGAGCACTGGACCTGAGATGCTATCAGGCCAGACTTGAAGAAAGGATCCAGAGTACCTCCATGGGAATCAGAGACTCCTCCAGTGTCCCAGCCCGTCAGATGATTCTTGTGGATATATGAAAGGAGAAGAAGACCATTACGATTATTAGAACCAGAACAATCACCCAGGTCACATTGCCGAGCATTGAATCTCCCACATACTGTATACCATGCCACGCACTGTGCGAGAAGGAAGAGCCACAACGGTGAACTTAGCAGGAGGAGAATAGACATTACATAATTGGAGTACACCATCCCCAAGTAGGACCTAAAAGAGCTGAAAGTTCATATCAGGATTTATGGAGGTACAGAGAAGTCGATGTTGCAAGGAGCTATGTATGTAAGTCAGGAGACCATTCCTTACCAGATTGACATACGGAGCATAACCTGCGAGGGAAGGAGCTTGCCCAGCAGCAAGAGTCGGTACTGGAATTGCTTCCTGGAGAAAATAATATATATATATATATATATATATATATATATATATATATATATACAGGGTGTATCGCGAGGTATATCATTAAATTACGCCAGAGATATAAAATAAAATTTTGAGTATATCTTGTTCTATAAAGTATGGTGTTTGTGATCTCAGTAAAGTACAATGACTACTGATAAAAACTATTTTAACGTGTGTTGTCAAATGGCGGTGAGCTTCGGAGGGAGTGGTAGCATTATACGTTTTTCGGACCAAAGAGGCCTTATTTATTTCATCTTAATAAGTCTTATCATTATTGCAATATTTATGTGATGTTCTATAACCTACATTGAATCATATTTTCAATGCAGAGGGATAATAACAGACCCCTATAAATAATATTAGCCAAAATATGATTAATATCTTTTGGAGGTTAGGTAAACTTTACCCGACATAACGCCAGCTGCAAGTCTTAGCATTTCCCTACATTTCACAGATTTTCTTCTTATACAGGCCTGGTATTATCCCTCTGCATTGAAAATATGATTCAATGTAGGTTATAGAACATCACATAAATATTGCAATCATGATAAAACTTATTAAGATGAAATAAATAAGGCCTCTTTGGTCCGAAAAACATATTAGGCTACCACTCCCTCCGAAGCTCACCGCCATTTGACAACACACGTTAAAATTGTTTTTATCAGTAGTCATTGTACTTTATTGAATATACTAAAAATTATATTTTATATCTCTGGTGTAATTTAATGATATACCTCGCGATACACCCTGTATATATATATATATATATATATATATATATATATATATATATATATATATATATATTTCAGGTAAGATTTCCGTGAAATCAGCCAAGGGAAGAGTGTGAGCATGAAAATGAAATGAGAAATATGGAATGCCAAAGGCCTGTAAACACTGAAAGAGGTATGGACATGGCATAGGATGCATGCAACAATCTAAAATAGTAGCAGGGGAAATGAGCTACTTACAAGGAATATGTGGCATGATGAGGTGGGATAGAGAAAGCAATGAGAATGTGTTTGAAAGATATGGTTTTGCTGCTTCGACACTTGGTACTGACTGTGGGGTGATTGCGAGTTAAGCTTCCTGATAGTGACATGAGGTGTCACCATTTCTATCGTGGCGCAGATTGCCTGCAGAAGAGAAGCAACTAACACCATGAACCTCCACTGTCTCATCTGTAACGACACTCGATTATCTCGGGGCCTCGCAAGAGTCTGTACTGTCCCTGGGTTGAGGTATTAAAAACATTAATAAATAAACACTAAGGAGGTTTAGACATGTGGAGAAAAAGATGAGAAGATTGCTCAGAATGGAAGTAAAAGTGAGATTGAAGTGCCTGCAGTAAGTAGCAAACCTACAGTCATATGGGTGAACAGGGTGGAAGACGACTCGAGGGAGAGAAATGAGAGTAAAAGGAGAAGGCGTGACCGAGTGAGGAGGGAGCGTTGTAAAAAGTTGAACACAGACTTTCCTGCCATGTCTACTCCCCAAATAATCTTTTTCAAATAATCGGCCTTTTTGTTATATGGTGGGCTAACTATAAATACTAGCTATGTACACATAATATAACCCCTTGCCAGGGAATATTATATTGGTAAAACTACCTCCAGCCTTCAGTCCCACACATTCTTTTGATGATGAAACACTTTCCTGCTGCCAAACATCACTGTGATTTTCAAGTGATGACAGTAAAGTCTTGGACTTGGTGATAATTATAGTATCAACAAATAGTTAGCGGCTAGCACTTATAACTGGTATTCAGTCTTGCACCAGTTAAATATGCTGGCAACCGTAGCAACAACAGCACTACAACTTTTGATACCTTACTGCAACTTTTGAGCACTTACTGTAATATGTAAAAACACTCAGCTATTTATTTGGACAATAATTGCGGTACCACTTAGTCTATTAGAACAGTGTTGAACAGTGACGAAAAAAGAAAAAAATATTAAATGAAAAGATTTTATCAGCAGAGTTATAATAATATTTCACCCTTCGTCCTGAGTATACGAGTCGAAACTCACGGGGTCCAAACCTGTTAGGGTAGAAACATTGCAACACTGACTGTAGATGTGGAGGTGGAGAGGATACAAGCTGGGGACGAGTGTGGTAGCAAGAAAGAAATACCATTACATTAATAATTTGATTGAGAACTTATTGGGATACTGGCTCCACTATAAACATGACTGGTCTAAGCTCATCCGCTATGTTTTACCACTCACAATATCACGCACTGTACCATATCAGATGCATGACAACGAAATTGGTATAAAAAAAACAAACCTAAAGACTTATTTCACTGTATAATCTCAAACTTTGGTTTTTGCATGGTGATTGTAGCATCATTTTTTCAAATTTGTCGGCTCCTAAAATCTCTTTTGTTAAATACACTAATGTGCATGTAGTCATTTTGTAAACCCTACTATATATGCGTTTCACAGGCCGTGTTACATAGTTCATTCCTTTTTAGAATTAGAATTAACGAAGTGTTGGATTTGGCTCATATTCTGGCAGAGAAAGTTTTAGACCCACTAATTTACACAATATATTTTATTTTTATTTTTTAAATGTGTATAATAAAGGCACTTGTCTCTTGACTGGAAGGGGAAGTTTAGAAAAATTCTTTGGAGACACCTGGCAATCGACACGTGACATTGCAATGATGTCATCCCCTAGACTCCACCCTTTATTTATTGTAGGATAAAAGAGTACAGTCATGGCTGAAAGTCCACGAGCAAGGGGTGGTACAAAGCCACAGCCGATGCGGGGCAGAGAGTTTGAAAATGTTATGTTTCTACACCCCTCTGACCGTGGTAGCTCACAGCTGACGACTTGTTAGTAATGATGTTTTGGCACCTTTATTGTTCTTAGAAATACAAGAGATAGCTGCACCCCCTGCTCATGAACTTTCAGCCATGGCTGTACATGAATGTGTAGTACATGGAAAATATGGGTATATTAACATACTTTATAAAGGATATGTATGTACAGATAGATAACTAGATATTGATATAATTGAAGCATGTCATATGTGGAATGAAAAGGAAGAAGAGACATGTTGGCTATACCGGGATTAATAGAATACAGGGTTAGCCCGGCTCTGAGAACTGCCCACATTTGTGACATCAAGAGGTTAGCAAGGGTTGGAATGAAGGAGGAGTAAGGAAATGAGAGGAAAGAACACTGACGCACAAGAAGGGTAGGCCGAACTATGGCAAACTATGGCCAAACTATGGTCGAGCACATAATATTCTCTCTCTCTCTCTCTCTCTCTCTCTCTCTCTCTCTCTCTCTCTCTCTTCGTAAGGATATTTCTCAGTTGTAAATAATTGATGTGTGAATATATTAACACAAATAAATATATTATGTTTCACCTGCTGTACACTGAAAATCCATGCAGAACAAAAATGCAAATAAATATAACTCTATGTTCGCTAAGGCAAGCGCTATATATGTTTCAGAGTAAGAAGTCTAAGAGTAGGGTTATGCATGATCCAGTAATAAACACAGGTGGGCTGGAACTGGCTGATTCAGGAACTCGTACTTAAGGTGTCTCATAATCAGTGGATTCAAAATGCAGGCTACAAATCCTTGCATTATTCACATTAATAATAGTTTTCCTCTTGCACTCATCAATCCACTTTTGTTGTATCTCAACACTTTTAGGGAAACGATGAAACTTGATAGCCTCATTTACTTTCGCCCTCTGTTTCGACTGCATCCTCTCACTGAGCAATAGGCCATACGAGCGTGTAGCCGCAGGGTGATAGACCTCCAATGATCAGTAGGCAGGTGAGGTTGAGGACAGACTGACCTCACATCATGCCCTGTGCCCCCACTCCAAGCAGCCGTGAAACATTATGCGCCAAGTGGTAAAAATTTTGTCCGAGCCGGGCTAACCCTGTATTCAATTAATCCTGGGCTATACGAGGCATGGAAAAAATTACTTGATCCTTTGCCTTTCCGATCAATTTTTGATGCTGAAACGTAAAGATGGCAGGCTTGCCCGTCAAAAAGTGAATAATTTATATTTAAATGTTTTCCCGATCCTATTGTGTTTGATGATGTGCGCTTGGTGTAATAAGAGTGTCAGGAATTGGCAGATGCCACTTCTAGCCCCGATCTCGTCCTAAGCCACTCTCAGTGTATACATAGGACCATATATTATTGTGAACAAATAGAAAAGAGAAAATAATTCATGGTCTTCATTTTGGTATTTTTACCAGTTACTATTCATAGTAGTGCACTACATCATGTAAGGATGGATTGGAAATTTATTCAGCTATGCTATACAAGTACACAGTATATAGTAATCAGAATTATTATTCTTTAATGTTCTTTGTTTGTCGTACTTTTTTACCGGTAGTATGTGCACTACAAGTGGTCGAATGACAGCATCTCTATGTGAAAAGACACCGAGCATGAGAGGAGGTGTCGTGCGTCGCTCGTTTTTGACACATTGGTGTGACGGCAAAGGGTTAACACATGCATACCTCTGAGGTAGAACAGAGCCTGGCTTCTTCAGCCTGGCCTGCAGGTCGTCCAGGGTAAAGCGGTGCAGGGAGGAACATACGTGGCACTTCATGCACCCCTGCTTTCTGGCCATTGTATACGGAGAGAAATAGTGACACAAAGGAGTTCCTACAGCCACATGGACAATGACTAATCAAGCAAGCCATGGTAGTGTCATGGGATAGTAGCAAGCGTGAGCACTTTTGGTGCATCGAATGTTTAATGACCAATGAATCAACCAAATCACATTTCTAGGGAATGACGTCATAGCAACGTCACGAATCGGTTGCCAGGTGTCGACTAAGAATTTACCTAAGGTCTAAAACTATCTCTGCCAGAAAACGAGCCAAATCCAACACTTTGTTGGTTTTTCTTTATATTAAAAAAAAAAAAAAATGGAACACGGCTTGTGAAACGATAGTAGTTTATGCTTCTAACATTCAAGTAGTTAATTACCTTGTAATTATCATTTATTCTGCAAACTCCTACAGATAGAAAGATGGAACATCACAGAGCATTTAGAAAAACTCCATTGGCCGAGCGTGCAATGTTCGTGTATTTGTGGGATGCCGGCTTATCTCTCCGAACAATTGCCGAGAAGACAGGCTCCAGCGCCACCACCGTGGGTAGATGGGTAAAACGCTGGAAAAAGGAAAGAAATCTTTACTCCATGATACCGACACAGAACATGACTCGATTCAGCAGCAAACTACCTGATGCTGTGCTACTGTGGTCACCCCCGTCACTGACATCAACAAGTTGCATAAACTGTTTAGAAAATAGTTTTTTCAATTTTTTTTTTCATAATAAATTTGAGCAAGATCATCTCAGGCATCCATATGCACAGGAAAATAAATAAATTTTCACCTCCTATAGCTACATTGCCACTCTCTTACATAATGGCAGTAATTGTAGTTATTCTAACCCTTATGTCATTTGACTGAATATATTTAAACTTTTGCAAGAAAATATTATGCATTACCAGGGCGGTTGTCCAGGTCATCTAATTCTAAACACTACTGGTGGGCAGGTTACGAGGAAGGGATTGGTATTGTAACGACCGGTACTGTCCTGATCAAAAATATAATTACCAATGAAATAAAAATGAATGTAAAAAAAATATATGCAAGAAAAAAAAATAAGGGCAGCTCGACGCTATGATACTCCCTTGTGATCAGAACAGCACAGCCATTAGCACAAAAAAAAAAAAAAAAAAAAAAAAAAAAAAACGGTTCCCGTGGTCATTACCAATGCCAGCAGAGGAAGCCGAATATCATGCAGAGTGTAAATGGAACAAGGAAGAGTCTCTATTATTTTTAACCAACTTTATTTATTTATGACTGATTCAAAAATTAATAATATTGACCGAATTAAATATGAATGATTCCTCCCTTTATTTTTAAACCCCCAATTAATTAATCAATAACAGAGCAAAGAAACCTTAATTAATTATTTCAAATAAATTCAAAAATGTTTAAAGCTCCTGATATTATACTAGACAGAATTTACTACTGCAAAAATGACTACCTATGCTATCACAATAATAAAAAAAAAAAAATTAAATAAAAAGAAAAATGGCCATTCTCCACTACACAAAAAAAAAAACTTCGCCTTTAACTCCCAACTTTCCCCACAACAAACACCCAGAATAGGTATTACAGTACCTACTATACCTCCAACAAAGCATATAACAGAGAAAAACTATGACACATCGGAACTCTGTATACGATGTTAGAGATATAGCTGGATTCCTGGAGATACCTATTTGTCAGCCATACGTGACAACATTCATCTGACACACAATAACCCTCAAATTCCCTTACAACCTCTTAAATTTAATGACTGAAATACTCAGTACTGATTCTATGACCACTACTAATAATATTATAAGCCACAATATACACCGGCACAGTTCACTTGGACCAATAACCACAAAGATGGCGACCTAGGGAGAGGAAGCTGGATTACACAATCATCTTTAAATAAATATATACACTGGATTCTTACCTCCTACAGCCTTCTGATAACAACATACATTGAAGACACTCTTTGTTTATCATGACACACAAAGTAATTTAAATTTAAACTATTAATTTCAATTATTTATACTTAACAATGTAGAGTGGTAACGAACGAACCTAGGGAGAGGAAGCTGGATTACACAATGGCGGTCCTTCCTCCTCAACCTGTGAACCCCGTAGGCAGTTACTCTCTTTCTCAACTGTGTTCAATAACCTCTATTTTCCCCAACAATTTTCTACTCTCTCTTGCCAATACACTTTACTAAATTAATCCTTAAATAAGCTTCTTTCATACAAATATAAATAAACTTCTCAAACATAGTTTAAATAAATAGAGTTGATAGGAAAGCTATGTCAGAGGTGTTGAGAATTTATGGTGTTGGGGGGTCTTTGCTGAAAGGCATTAAGGCTTTTTATGCAGAGGCAACAGCATGTGTGCGGGTAGAGGGTGATCTAAGTGAATTTTAATATTGGTGTAGGGCTGAGAGAGGGATGTGTTATGTCACCATGGCTGTTCAATATATATATGGATGGTTGTATGAGAGATATGAAAGCCAAAGTGAATGGCCTAGGGGTGAAACTGAGGCTGAATAAAGCAAATTGGTCCTTGGTGGCAAGTTTATTTGCGGATGACACTGTGTTGATGGCTGAGAGTGAAAGGGAGTTACATAGAGTGGTGGATGAGTTTCAGTCTGTGTGTAAACGAAGAAAACTGAAGGTGAATGTTGGTAAGAGTATGGTCATGGTATTTGAGAGGACCAAAACAGAAGTAATTGACTTTGCGACACCCTATAGAGTGGCTGTACCAACTGGGACGAAATGTGAGATAACTTTAGGGGGTGAGAGGATGGAGGAGGTTTGGGAATTCAAGTATCTGGGAACAGTTCTGTGTAAACATGGAAGTATGGAAGGAGAAATCAGGGAGAGAGCAGTGAGTGACAGGCAGGTCATAGGATCACTGGGGAGGATTATGAAGGGTAGGAGTGTGAGTATGGAAGTGAAAAAGGGACTGAGAAATAGTATAATCCTACCAACACAGACATATACGTCGGAGACATGGACATGGAGTAGGGCTCATCAGTCTAGAATAGGTGCTGTGGAGATGAGTTACTTGAGAGGAGCATGTGGACTTACTAGGTGGGATGGAGAAAGTAATGAGAGTGTGTATGAGATATGTGGTATGAGTGAGAAGGCAATTGGTATTGTGTGTGGAGTGGTAGAGAGAGTGAAGCGTAACACACTGAGATGGTTTGGACATGTAGAGAGAATGCAAAGTGTGGAGTTTGTAAAGAAGGTGTATGATAGTGAAGTTGTGGGACCTGGTGTGAGAGGAAGACCTCCAGTAGATGGCAGAACAGAGTGGAAGAGTATGTGAGAGAGAGAAGTGTGATGGGGGGAGGGGGGATGGAGCAAGTGAGGAGGGAGTGCTGGAACAGGGAAAACTGGAGACTCTTCTGCCGTGGCCACCCCCTTGGTGGGAGTTCCCGGAGGAAGCGAGGCGTCGGAGCTATAGATAGATAGATAGATAGATAGATATTCAGTGTTACCATACCGCTCTCCGTTCTCCACACCAACTTTAGCAGTTGAAGAAAACTGCGTTTAATAAATTGGGTGACTAATGAAAAAATGGAGTGTTACAGTATAGGTAGAGGGTTGGTAAACAGGATGTATAACTATTTTTCTTGACATGTTGGTATACCCATGATTACTGAAGAACAGCGAGAACTAATTGATCACCTCGAAATCATTTGATGTTTGGTGTGAACCTGAAGTTGCAGTTCATCACGCTATGCACTTTACAATTTATCCAAATTAACATAAGGCTATGCAAAAGCAAAAAGAGCTTACTGTCACGTACTTTACCAGCAACTTACTTTTGATGTTATATCATTAGTTTACGATGTTCCTGTTCTTGGTATATATATATATATATATATATATATATATATATATATATATATATATATATATATATATATATATATATATATATATATATATATATATATATATATATATATATATATATATATATATATATATATCTTGCATGAAACTGGATGGCATTTCTTGTGTAAATGAAATTATACTTATATGTGCAGATAACTGATTTCTTATTTTAAGGAAGAAAAAAAAATCACAATAAGGTGTAAATACAATTATACTTCAAGGGCTACCTGCAGATAACTGATGATATTTTTTATAAAGTAAAGTAAAGCATTACTCACAAACATTTGGTGTGGTTATGGGCAATCCACTCTCCCCTGTGTTGGCTAATATTAACAGGGATGATTTGGTAAGTTATCTGGTGACCTCGATTAAGGAACAAGACAAAGTTTGGGTTTGATATGTCGAACACATCCAGTGATAAGGCCTACTATCTTCCACATACTGTACTATACATAGAATTCTGCTTAATAAGAATTTATTGGCTCCATCTATTAATTTACTTTACCTTTAAAGTGTGAACATCGTACATCGTACTTTTGGGAGATTTGAATGCAAGAGTGGGGGATGAGGTGGTAGATGGGGTTGTGGGTAGGTATGGGGTGCCGGGAATAAATGAGTGGTGAAAGAATGATTGGGTTATGTGTAGAGAGAGAGAGAGCTATTAGATGGAAATACATCTTTTAAGAAAAAAGAAATATATAAATATACGTGGGTAAGACAGATAAATGGGAGAATGGTAGATAGAGCTTTGATGGACTATGTGGTAGTGTCAAAGAGTGCTTTACAGTGTTTGTTGGATGTTAGAGTATTGAGGGGGAAAGTGGGTGGTATTTCGGACCATTTCCTAGGAGGTGTACTGGGTGGGGAAATGAGCAATACCAGGCGATTCGAAGCTTTCTGTTCCTCACACTCTGGTCAGAAATTATGTATCACGAGTGTACGGAGAAGGTTTGTGGTTGGAGACGGGTTGGGAGTGGTTTGAGGAAGGGTAGTGAATGGTGGTCTGAGGTAGTTAAGGCAGCTAAAGTGAAAAAAAGGAGAGCGTTTGAAGCATGGTTACAGAGGAAAGATCAGGAATCGTATGAGTGTTACAAGGAGAAGAGAAATAGAACAAGGAGAGCTGTACGGGATACTAAAGTAAGGGCAGATGATAGGTGGGGGAGGGGGGAATATTAACTGAAAATTTCCAAGAAAATAAGAAAATGTTTTGGAAAGAAGTCAAGAGGATAAGGAAAGGGACATCAGGGATAGAGGAAAGGGTGAAAACAGTGGATGGTACAGTTGCGGAAGGGAGTTTCTTTATCACCCTGGGCTCCTCTATAGGCTACCCTACCCCACAAGGAGGTGACGGAGGTGTAGAGAGTTGAACATATAACGACGGAGATGAAGGAAACGGAGGTAGAGTGGGGGGGGGGGGGAGAGGCGGAGAGGACGAGCTGATAATGGGAAAGGAAAGAACATCGGGGCAAATAAAAAAAATACATGGAATGGTAACGGAGGAAGTGGAACAAAACAGAATACAGTCACATACAAATAAAAATAGAACTATAAGTTACACAGTACTGTATGTTATATGGATGTGCCTTTGACCTGAAGAAGCAATAGCGAAACGTCGTCAATAAAGGCTCCTCGTCATAGAGTGTTGTTCTTGCCATTTTGTCAAGCAAATGCTTATTTTAACTCAACGTTCTTCATCTCACTAGGCTCTATCAAAATAAATTTTAACAGTTCGTACTGAAAATAAATAAGAAAACAGATGACAAAATTAACAACAAACGATAACACTACTTCACTATCTGTAAATGTAAATCGTTATAAATTTGTCTATAATTATATAAAAAGCCTATAACCTATCCCTATTACTAAGGTAGAAATGAATATTTGAAGCCATAAAACGAATCACAGCACGAGCCGTGAGCCCGTGAAGCAATGCCAGGCAGGGGGCGGATGCACGAAAGACCTTAGCGGAGTGACCGTTAAGGTAACCTTAGGCAGTTTCACTAAGGGGATGGTAAGGTTGCTGCTATGGTTGTATGCTCTATTGGCCTTAACATTAACCTTAGTGTTCCCTTAGGTGATCTTAGCAGTCGGCCATGTTTGTTTCGTTCCATTCCCTTCCGACTATGGACCATCAGCTGACATTCTCTGGGCCAATGAGAGGGCAGCTTCATAGACACGTTAGGCAACATAAGCCAATCAGAAGTCAGTTGGGATGACAGCTTATCACAGAAAACAAACAAATGACCCATTTTCATTGCGTGAAGTGGGAGATGAACATTGTGTGAGATTTCTTGAGCATAGAAGTATTATTTTGGCATTTAATTACTTGATATGGCAGAAGAGCCTCCTACTAAGCTTGCAAGATTGCAAATTATACTGCAGCTGATGAAGAACTCATGATTATGATAACTGAATGGAAAAAAAGAGAATACATTTGCTGGTGGCTACCATTCGTCCACATCACACCAGAATACACGTTGATTTAGTAAGTAGGCTATAGTTTGGAGGATTGAGAAACTTTGAATTTGCCGACTTCATTTAGCTAATACAATCAGAGTATGCAGATATTTCTGACCACCTTACTTTCTCTCTTACTGTCTACTTTTCTTCTCTATTTATGTAAAGATTGTAGTTGTGGTAGTAGTGAATGTGGTTGTGATGATTCCCGTTTAGATGATTTTCCAAACTTACCATTCCCTGTGTAATGTTTGTTGTTGTGGTAGGACAATGGTGGTAGTTGTAGTAGACCAATACAATGTCGGAACATACAAAATAAATAATTATGGTAAGAAAAGAGCATCTATTCAAGGATATAATTTAAAAATAATAACAAATAAACGCATTTTTAACCTATGTGATTTTTCTCTTTTATAGTAGGCCTATAATATAACTTGGTTATTAAAAATTTGCTTATTAGTAAAGATTAGCACAGTACAATAATAATACCATAATTGATGTGCACAGCGTACCATAATTTTGAGGAAAGTACCATAATTTCGGTATTACTGTACGATAATTTGGGCAGGGTCGGCAGCACAACGCTCCACTACTCAACCCTATGGTCGTCTAAAGGGTGCTCTCGACCACCCTTAGCCGTAAGGTTAAAGATGGCCGCCACAATTGCCGCTAAGGTGTTTCGTGCATACCACCATAGTGAGTTAAGGGCAAAAATGGCGGCTAAGGTAACTTAACGGCCGCTAAGGTCTTTCGTGCATCCGCCCCCAGATCCCTTCCTATCACCATCAGTTGGCTGATGTATGACAACCACAACTGAAAATAAAATACGAGTTATTCCAGTATGTGTTATAATTCAGTTCCTCATTAACAATGTATGCTACTGTTCTTCATATACTGTATATATGGCAAATAAACATAATATATTTAGTTCACCACAATGCTCTCTTGTTTAGATATAATAAGGTTATATTATCATTAAACTTTTCTAGCAACTTATCGACCAATCATCTCCGTCGTTATATGTTCAACTCTCTACACCTCCGTCACCTCCTTGTGGGGTAGGGTATAGAGGAGCCCAGGGTGATAAAGAAACTCCCTTCCGCAACTGTACCATGCTGGTTGAGAAGATAGTTGAGAGGAGATGGGCTGAGTATTTTGAGGGATTGCTCTCTCTCTCTCTCTCTCTCTCTCTCTCTCTCTCTCTCTCTCCACAATGGCTTTCTTATTGTCGGTGACTGTTGTTGATGTAGACTTTATGAAGCTAGTTTCCGGTGTCGTCCTGCTGAACCAAACTTCCCTGACCTTGAAGCTGACTTTGTCCTGGCAACGGGATATGAGTTGGTGAAACAGGTCGAGGCGAGGAGTGGCGGACAAACACCAGTCCACGGCTCTTCCTCGTCGTTTGCTATTCCCCTTCACCTTCCAGGTCCATGATGTCGGTGGTGTCGTCCCTAACAGTGGTAGAGGTGGAGCAGGAAATGGTGTCGGTATCCTCCTCCATCTCGGGGTTCTGTTGGAAAGTTCAGGTGGTGGTGGTGGTACAGTACCTTTTCATAATTCCCCAGGTTGATGCCCGGTTCACATTAGCCCGTTTGCACAGACCCGACATCCGTCAATGATATCACGAACGGCCGTGTATATGTAAACCGGGGCTCTTCTACCATCCCGGGCAAGATAGCCGACGTTGAATGGAACGGATCCACCAGAGATAAACTCAAGTAATCTTTTACGGAAGCACGGCGGCGGTGGTGTCTGTGTATAATGTTGTTGACTTTTCATCATATCATGAAAATGTGAAATTGAAGTATTTGTGCCCAAATAAAGGTGTACATTTATTAAAATATTGTAATTATTAAATTGTATTTGTTAAAAATACGTCAAATTATGTGACGTTAAAAAAATTGTTCATGGGTACTCAAAGCACGGCACTACCGCAGAGCCTAGTTGTAAACAAATCACACACGTGTGTACTTGGAGCAGACAAGCCACAGTATTTATGGTTTAATCTGACAATTTGTTCCTGTTCATGGACAACTCCTTTTACATTCATCTACATTTGACATTGATACAAGCATTGCTCTGTTTGTGTGGAACTTTTTGGGGGAAAAACAACGTAAAAATATATTGGCAGCCTTTCAAAAATAATTTCAACATATAAAAACAGAGAATAATAATACCTTAACACCTTAATTAATATTAGTACTCCGATACCCATGTTAGGTTTGTTTGGTTATTTTTGGTTTAAACGATTCACCAACCCACACTGGAATCTATAAGTTTATGTTCTAACTTCTAATAGAAAACAATGCAAAGGTCAACTAGGATATCCTAACTTTCTAAGCCTACAGTATATTGATTCATGCCATAATTACAACTTCATGCTGGGCCTATACATGAATTTGCGAGAAGCTTAAGGGGGGATAGCGGACATCTCTTCCATATTATTACCCAACTGGGCATCATTGAGCATGTTTTAGTTTATGATACCTATTATGATAGATGGATTTAAGCCCTATGCAACCATGGAGCAAATGGCACTTTTGTGGAGCAGTTTCGTATGAAAAACACAAGTCATGCTTACTTTTTCTTAGACGGAGTATTCGTGGATATCTGCAGTCACAAAGCCATAGCCTCTAATGAAGTTGAACCACTTCACCCTACTAGCAAGACAGCTGGAAGAAGATGTGGAGTTGATTGGTGGAGGTGTTGTTGGGCTTATGGTTGGATTGTAATGATTGTTACCGTCCTGACCAAAAATATAATTAGCAATGAAATAAAAATTACTGTAAAAAGATAATAATAAAAAAAAAAAATAACCAACAAAAAAATAAGGGCAGCTCGACGCTATGATACTCCCTTGTGATCAGAACAGAACCGTCATTAGCACAAAAAAATAAATCTATATGGTTCCCGTGATCATTACCAAGCCAGCAGGGAAGCCGAATATTATGCAGAGTGTAAGTGGAACAAGGAATAGTCTCTATTATTTTTAACAACCTTTATTTTTTTATAATTGATTAAAAAATTACTGCTTGACTTAAATATGAATAACCCCTCCCTTTTGTTTTTCAACCCCCAATTAATTAATTATTAAACAGAGCAAAGAAACCTTAATATTTTCAACTAAATTCATAATTGTTTAAAGTTCCTGATAATATACTAGACCTAATTTACTACTGCAAAAATGACTATATACCACAATAAAAAATAATAAAAAAAAAAAATTAAAAGAATACTGGCCATTCACCACTACACAAAACACTCACCCATAATTTGCGCTTTCCCAAAAACAAACAACCCAGAATTGATATTACAGTACCTGCTATACCTCCAACACGGCATATATCAGCGCAAGAACTATAACACTTCGTAACTCTGTATACGATGTTAGAGACATAGCTGGATTCCTGAAAACACCTATCTTCCAGCCATACGTGTCAACATTTTCCTTACACACAATAACCCTTAAATTCCCTGACAACTTCTTAAATATCCCGTACTTAGCCTATGACTACTACTAACACTATTACAAGCCTCAATATTCACCATCACAGTTCAATTTAACCAATAATGACACTTTTGGAAGTTCACCGACAAATGGCGACCTAGAAGGGAGAAAGCCGATAAGACAATCATCTTTAAATAATAATACACACTGTATTCTTACCTCCCATAGCCTTCTGATATCAACACACATTGAAGACACTCCTTGGTTATCATGACACACATAGTAATTTAAGTTTAAACTACTAATTTCAATTATTTGTACTTAACAATGTGGAGCTGTATATGAACAAACCTAGAACGGAGAAAGACAATGGTTTTCTCCTTCTTCCCCAATCTGTGCTCCCCGTAGCTCAGTTACTTTATCTCACAACTGTTTTCAACAACCTCTATTTTCCCAACACATTCTCTACTCTCTTCCTGCGAATACACTTAACAAAATTAATCCTTAAATAAATTTATGTCATACAAAAATAAATAAACTTATCAAACATAGCTAAATAATACCTATAATTATTATCAAAATAGTATTTAGAAATCCCCTACAGAATATTGGAATACTCATTCTTCCATCACTTTCAAACACCTATTATTTTCTTCTTGACTGTAAATTTTTGAAAAATAAGGGTTATAAGGATAGAATAGCCATGACAATTAAGGTGAAGTATATTCGACATTTAGTCACTTCAAACTCGATTATTCAGCATAGCGTCACTCGTTCTTAACCCCCAGAGTCCGGGCAGCGGGATTTCCCGCTCGGTCGACAGAGGCCGGGCAGCGGGAAATCCCGCTCTGTCGACAGAGTCCGGGCAGCGGGAAATCCCGCTTTTGGTAATTTATGGGGAAAAACGCCAAATTTGTCAGGATTTTTTTTGATCTGGCTATACTTCACCACCAGACCTTTTCATCCCCACATTCAATCAGTGTGTGCTTGACCGTGACAATGGCTGGGCGTAGTGAAGAAAATACGGGCTCGTTCGATTCGGTGCATCCTACCGCGCTGCCAGGCGCACCCGCTCCTGTAACCTCCACTCCGCGGGTGCAACCAGCTAGATTGCGTCATGCACCTGCAAGGTTGTCAGATTCTGCAATAGGGCGGGAATTGGAGAATCTGGCAGACCTTTCATATGGGAGTGACGACCTGGACAGCTACTCTGATACTGAATGGCAAGCTGACGAATCAACTGAGGAAGATGTCTGTGTAGCGGTGACTTCCATCACAGCTCTTCCCTCAACTTCAGCCTTGCATGATGTGTCAGAGGTTACAGCCCCTGTTGCAATTCCGTCCACCAGTGGGGTGGGAGGTAGTTTGGGAGACACTCTCTTGTCTCCCATTCCTACAACATCTGGCGTGGGAGGCAGGAAGAGGTCTACTCCTGCTTCAACCTCCAAACCTCGCTACGTCTCCACTCCCATGGGCAAGAGGCCGAGGAGGAGGTTAGATTTTTCGTCTTCCTCTTCCTCGTCGGACGAGGATGCGTCGCAACCAGTGGTGGTAAGAGGGAGGAGAGTAGGAGTAAGAGGGAAGGGTAAAGGAAGGGGGAAGAGGACAAAGGCAGCTTATCTCTCCCCTACTGTTGACCCTGATAGCCCGCCCCCCCGTGACCTGACGCCACCTCCCCCACCACCACACTCTCCCTCTCCTCTCGTGCCTGACGACTCACTCTCGCCTGCCCCTGGTACCGCTGCACCACCACAACCACCACCACAACAACAACAACGCCAACAACGACAGCAACGCGGCGCACCTCGTCATAGACCCGCTGATCCCTATGTGTGGACGGATTGCGATGAATTTGCGCCTGATATACCTGCCTTTGACGACAGTCATTCAGGTATACAGGCCGCATTTCCCTGTCGTCAGAGGTCATCAATATTAGATTATTTCACTGCCTTTTTTGATATAATATTGATGACTTACATGATGCAGGAGATAAACACCTTCAAACAACTCTCTGTGCAACTCAGCAATAGACCAGGCAGGGAACATAGTAAGATGTTGCAATGGGCTGACGTCGATATTGCTGAGTTGTATGTGTGGTTAGCTTTGACCATGATGATGCCTCATGTCAAGAAACATCGCCTCAAGGACTTCTGGAGCACACACGCCCTGATATCCACACCTGCGTTCGGGAAATACATGTCCAGGGACAGATATAGGGACATTTTGTCCTACCTGCACTTCGCCCCCAACATGGGTCCACACCCGAACGACAGGCTGTGGAAAATTAGGCCAGTAATGTCTATCCTCCAGGAGAAAATACGAGCATTTTTTCGACCATTCCAGAAAGTGGTTATCGACGAGTCTCTGGTGCTGTTCAGGGGAAGACTGTCCTTCATCCAGTACATCCCGTCAAAGAGGCATAGATTTGGCATCAAATTCTATGTCATCTGCGACTGTAAGACTGGCTATGTGTTGGATTTTATACTCTATTCAGGTACGGATGTGGATGTCCCGGCCGACGACCCTCTTGGCTTCAGCGGGAGTGTTGTCAAGGCACTCATGGGGGATTACCTTGACAACAACCACATCCTGTACACTGATAACTATTACACCTCTCCAGCACTTAGCCAGTTTCTCCTGCAGCACCAAACAGGATCCTGCGGAACTATTCGTGTCAACAGGAAGGGGTGGCCAGCATTCCCTCTCACCCGGAGGGGCGACTGCATCAAGAAGAAATGTGGGAACATGCTGGCCATCAAATGGCACGATAAACGCCCCGTCAATATGCTCACAACCGTGAACAGGGGCGTGATGCAGGATTCTGGGAAGACTGAGCGCGGCACAGGTGATACCATCTACAAGCCTGATGCTGTGCTCGATTATAACATCAATATGAGACTCGTTGATAAGTCAGACATGATGGTGAGTTCCATCGATTGTCTGAGAAAAACTTGTAAGTGGTACAAGAAGGCTTTCTTCCACCTTCTTGATGTCACAGTGCTGAACTGTTATATACTCTACCTCCAGCATCACCCTGACTCCAAGTTGGCACTCCGGGAATTCGAGCTAGAGTTGATATCTCAGCTCCTGGAGAGGTTCAGCACTGTGCAACCACAGCAAGGCAGACAGGCAGCGGCACAACGGCCTGACAGGTTGCAGCAGAGTGGCTATATGGCTCGCCACTACCTTACTAATCTGCCACCGTTGCCGTCAGGACGTCCAGGCTCTCGTCGCTGCTATGTTTGCAGGCACACAACACGTCACCCCCAGAAGTCCAAGGAAACTCGCTTCTGGTGCAAGGAATGTTGTGTGCCGTTATGCCCTGGAAACTGCTTCTCAGACTACCATATATTGGAATATATATAGAAGCAGGAAGTGATGGGAGTATGCGAATAAAGTGACAGTGACACTTGGTGACAGTGACACTATTTAGGCTATAAGAAAAGTGAGAGTGACACATTTGTACATATATTTTAGGCTGTAGTGACGTGATAGTGACACATTTGTACATATTAGGCTATAAGAAAAGTGAGAGTGACACATTTACGCATAGAAAAAATGATAATAAAAAATTTAAAACAACAAAATACAAAAATATATAGAAAATAAGGATAACAGTGATAGTGACACATTTATATTTACGTTGAACATGAACAAATGGTGCGAATGACACTGAAAATGTTTCGCGTAAATACTGTACATAACTCCCACGCTTCTCTCCAGGGCATAAAACCACTCTGGAATGGTCAGCTAACCACACAAATAATACAGGGGCTGTAATGGTAGGATGCACACGAACCGTACGACGTGTCGCCCGGGGGAGGCAAGTGTTGCGTCATTCTGCCGGCGGCCATCTTTCCTCCACCCGCGCCAGTCCTTGTCAGAGCCACGCTCACAAAGCGAACGCAGCCTCGCTCTCACGGGAAAAGTGACCTCCATTCCTCACTTGATTTCTCGGCAATGGAGTGTCCTAGAGAGCTAGGGTTGGTTTTAATGGAAAGAGGAGGACTTGATGGTGAGTACACAATCAAATTTAAGTTGTTCAGTATTGTAGTTTAGACGTAGGGAGTAAGAGAAGTAGAGTGATTTTCCGGGAAATACCCGGACAGGCAGGATAAAAGTTAGTATTGGACCCGTACTCACAGCGCGTAATTCCATTCTTGCCCCGTCCCGGAGGGGTTAAGAATTCCTATGAACAATTTTGAGTTTAAGTCCACCCATCGTATTCAAAACTATTCCCATCCATATAATAATAATAATAATATAATAAGACATAAATAATTACAATTCACTTCAAAACTAAACAGGTAATTATAAATAAACTAGACATACAAATCATAACATACTTTTCCAATAATATTTACATCACAATTAATTAATATATATATATATATATATATATATATATATATATATATATATATATATATATATATATATATATATATATATATATATATATATATATATATATATATATATATACACAACGTCAACAGATCGGCTCCCCATTATCTCCGTCAACCTTAGCAAAAAGAAAACGGCGCTTTAATAAAAATGAGTGACTACTGAAAAAATTGGAGCGTTACAGGATGATCGTAGAAAATGAAAGAGTTAACAGCTATAAAGTCTAAGCAAGATACATCTTATGCTCTGGCGGGTAGGGGGGGTAGCGGTTTGTGACGAGGAATCGAGCGTGAGTAGGTCCGGAGCTGCTGCTAGTACGAATCTTGGTGGGAGTAGCAAACACTGTCTGCCGAGACTCCCGAGGACCAGATTGTCGAAGGGTAGGGTACACACAGCAAAAAAACTATGGTTACACCTTCTGCGTGATACAAAATGACACCACGAATGAAGGTTTTTGATGACAGCCTTCTCATATTGGTATGTTGCGGCCGCATCTGTTATCAAAAGCCTTTATTCGTGGTATCATTTTGTATCGCGCAGCAGGTGTAATCAAGTATATTATACTTTTCTGATTGATTATTATTTAGTGCACTTTCCACTTTGTCATTTATTTAATTGTATATTCATTGTATTTTATTTAATTATATATTCATTGTTATTTATAATTATATATTCATAAATTTAAAAGACTCTCGATGATAAGGGAGAAAGGTCTATGTCATTAAATATTTTTAGGAACGAAAAGCTTAAAAATATGAGAAAGGAAACATAAAGAATTCTACCGATGGAAAGGAGAAAAGGGAAGTCGAGAGAGGCAGAGGTTAGGGGATGGTAGGTTGTGTGAGGTTGCCAGGTACTGTACATGTACTTGAAAGATATATGCATAAAATCAGACCAAATTTATTGAAAACGTCAAATATTGGCGCTAATTGAGGTTTAACAACCATTATTTAAAAAATATGTTGACAAAAAAAAAATATGGTCTGTTAAATATAGTAATGAAGGACTATTCGTAGACAAATATTATTGAAAAATTCTGTAGGACGTGGGAGATGGTAATAATTTAATTAATCATTTTTTTTAATTTTACGAGGAGAAAAAGGAATCCAGAGATAGCCGAAGACAGAAAAGGGATTGGTTCAGGTCCGAAAGGTCTCCCAAAACAGTTTTTTTTTTAGCTAATTTTCAAAGGATAATAATCAGTATCCCACTAAGGGGGTGAACAATGGACAGTGACCCCGATTCCAAGATCTCCTCCTCACCATCGTCTTCACTCTCCTTTATCCACTTTCTTTAAACTATTGCTGATTCGACACCATATCACCGGTGTATCCTAATATATTCCGTTGCATTCATACCTCCTGACACTCTCGTCTCCCCCTACCCCCATCATTCGTTTCCCCCCCCCTCCCACCAGCCACACTATGATCAATTCTTCTTTACCCTCCCACATTTCTCCCCTCCTTCCCTCTCTTCCTCCACCAGTAATTGTTACTAGATCTGCTGAGGCCCAAACCAAGTCGCTGGTGGATGAGGTATTGTCATTTGATCTGGCTGAAACTGTACTTCCACCGATCCTGACATGACTTTTCAGCCTGTTGAAGTCCTTCTAGGGGTTTGTGTACTACAATTATGTAATGAATATTCTATTCTATCCCTGCTAGATTCATTCTTGAGACTTTTCCTCCTCCTACAGTGGGGTGGTGTATATGAAAGATTTTAATGCGCGGCATTCTGACTTGGGTGATCGTAATGGTCTTCGTCTCCTTTTATTTTTCCGCAAGCATCACCCAACTCACTGGGAGACTGACAGCCTCACTCATTCCCGGAGTGGTACTCTGGATCACATTCTCGTGTCTGGTCTCATCGCATCTTGGGTTAAGTGTTCCTCCGTGCAAGCTTTATTTTCTTATCATGTCATACTACGGCTTCATTATTTTATACCTGCTGGGTCTTCTATTTCGGCCACTCCTTTACATATTGCTGTGTCCACAAAATACCCTTAAATGCCCAGTATACCGTACTTACATCTCGTTTATGGACCATAATTATGTTCCCTACTTTTGACCTTTATTTGCCTGACCAGTTATACTACATTTTGTCTCTGCCACTTATGACTTTATGTCTCTCGGCCACTTATGACTTTATGTCTCTCGGCCACGACTCCAACTTTGTCGTACCACCCGGCGACCACTCATGGAAGCTTGACGTATAGTCG
Source organism: Petrolisthes cinctipes (assembly GCA_033782935.1). Taxonomy (NCBI): domain Eukaryota; kingdom Metazoa; phylum Arthropoda; class Malacostraca; order Decapoda; family Porcellanidae; genus Petrolisthes; species Petrolisthes cinctipes. Next base: position 769,982 of record JAWQEG010001202.1, read on the forward strand.
GCGGCAGAAGTCCTGTCGCCTCACCTGCTTCACCTAGACATGCAGTGTTCATGGACTCGAGAAATATGCACGTTTTCTACACTTAATAATCTCGAGTCTATGAACATCGCGTGCCTCGGTGAAGCAAGTGAGGCGACAGAACTTTTGCCGCCGACTGTACAGCTGGTCACACTTCCGTGAGGTCCACCCAGCGTTGTCAACGTTGGCCGAGATATTAACCTCGAAACACTAGTTGTGAGCTCTGCTCGCACGAACCATTCACTGGTGGGAGGGAGAAGTAAGGAGGGATTTGAGGAGGGTAAGGGGGGGTGCTTATACAAGAGAGGTGAGAAATTATTCTTGGGGAGGTGAAAAATGAATGGAAGCTTTAATAAAAGTACGAAAATACACCCGATTATCAATTATTTATATACCGATATTCGTGTCAATTATTAACATCATTAAAGGTAAGATTAACTTTTTAATACTATGATGTAACACAAAAACAACTGAGGTAACATTATTGTATACTTTTTTCGTATAATATTCAAAGGTTATTATCAAGCACTAATCGCTGAAAAATACTTACACAATAACTGAATAAGAATCATGAACCAGAATGCTCTTTATTAAATGAAGCAAATGTGAATACCTTTATATTACATGTGTCAAGTGTTGATACCACTAACACACACTTCCATTTCCCCCGTAACTACCTAACAGTTTATAATCGTCCTGATAAATATCAAGGCTCTCATTATCCCTCACGAGATAGCAACCTTGTAATATTCTGAATACTTTTAATAATAGCCTGTTGTATTGAATATAGTGAACAGGTGCTGTTTGGCAATTTACTATGAATCCCTCGGTATTTCATCTGTTTCTAGGTGGCCAAAATGTTTATTTTGGCAGATAATACTTGTGAGCAGAGGCCAGGGAGGCAAGAGGCAAGCTTGTCAACAGTAATTTTTCTTTTCTTTTTATTGGGGCATCAACTAGAGATTGACATTGACTCTAATCTCGTTAGCCCATATTAGTTTTATATTTGAAGAGGATTATGAGTTGGTTGAAAACCACTAAACTGGTATGGGTATTGAAGACTGAGTTTGGAAATATTCCCTCTCAAATATGTTGGCAGTTGGAGGTTCACACTAATTTCAACCTTGTAGCAAAAGACAATAAAGACCAATATGGCATCAAATACAACTGTGTGAGTATTGGGAAAGTATTGTATGATGGGAAACACAGGATTTCACACCTTAACACGCCTTCAATAAAGTTTAATTTTAAGAAATGCTGAACATGGTTGCCAGCTTCTTTATTAGCATGTTTGATGAAACCTAAACTGTGCATCCCATGCATTACTTGACGGAACCATTACAATGTTTAAAAAATTATAAAGATACTTCTCTCGCCACACATGATAGATAATACCAATAGAACCTCTGTCACCAACATTATTATCTTATGTGTGTGTATACTGGCTTATATATGTAAGTATATTACATGCACACAGAGAAGAGAGATATATACAGTGAAGAGAGATACAGAGCAAATAATAATTTTTGCTACCAAGAGACAAATGACATACCAAGGGTTTCATAGTCAAATTCAAATAATTCAATACAGCAGACTATTATCAAAATTATGCAGAATATTACTAGGCTGCTATCTCGTGAGGGATAAGGAGAGCCTTGATATTTGACACGAATATGGGGGAAATGGAAGTGTGTTAGTGGTATCAACACTTTTTTTTTTTTTTTTTTTTTATTCATTACGCCGTAGCGTCAGTCAACAGGCAGACAACAATACACAAGGCTAGGCGAGACTCATGAGAATCCAAAGACCACACACACACACACACACACACACACACACAAATCACGAAAACATAACAGAATGAAGCACAAGCATACAGAAAAATATTTACATTATGACCTACTTAAATCCACCAAAACAAGGGTGGCATACCAAAAGTTCCTCCAGAACCTGATGGTTCAGCAGGTGTCGACAAACCACATCGAGTGGCAGGCCCCAGGGCAGCAAGTGTCGGACAGTGGGGCAGGCCAGGCAATAGTGCTCTATAGTGTTAGCACGAGGGGCTCGACACAAGCGACACTCAGTGAAGGGAGGCTCACCCTGCATCCCAGCAACCTGCCATGGTGGCCAGTAACCAAGCCTCAAACGAGCAGAGACTACATTGTGCCTCCGAACCATGAGGCCTCGACGACGGTAGGAATATTTGTGACGGCAGACAGACTCATAGTGGGTGATGGAGATGCTGAAGGGCCTCTCTGCGATCCTGCGTCGCCATACAGGGAGGAGAGCAGCAGAGCGAACTCAGGAAAGGTAACATGTCAGGGAGAGAGGACGTCCAGCACCACGAGGAGGCAGATGGCAGGCTTCCTTTGCGAGTCTGTCAACTGTACCATTGTGACGTAAACCTACATGAAATGGCACCCATTAAAATTTGACAGTCAAGTTACGATGATGCAATAAACCCAAAAACGATAAAATCTGCTGAATAACAGTAGAGTGTGTGGGCTGAACACTAGAGAGGGAATGAAGGGCAGGTTTGGAGACACAAAAAATGGCAGCATTCACTCCACGTTGACAAACAAGACTAACAGCATGCAGAATAGCATACAGTTCACACAATGTTGAGCTAGAGTGGTTACAGAGACGACGGCCAACCCAGCCCAGGACGTCACTGTTTCTATGTGTTCCAGAGCCAACTGCCGCTGTAGAGAAGGCAGTTCCGACTTGGAAGTAGATGTGAAGCTCACATCAGGTGTTGGTGGCATCCATGGAGGGGGCCCTGGGGGGACGTCTGCAACCATTATATGTAGCCCTAACTGTTACAACCAGTCAAGCGCCAACTACCCTAAAATTGAGTTATTAATAGGAATTACTTCTACAATTCCTCTTCTATCTAATGAACAAATGGATATCATTTTAGCTTGTATATAGACATCTCTAGAATGTCTGAAATACAATCGAGTGTCGGCGAGTGACAAATGCAGGCAGTCGACAAGTCAGTCAGCTGAAACAAAGATGTTGCCACTGCTCGCTGATTAATATTATTTACTTCGTGCTCTACGTGATTATTTTATTAGCCGTTGGGAACGCTTGCTATGTAGCATAAACACATTAATGTACATTTTTATTGCAAAAACAAACTTGTAAATCCATTTAGTTATCACAAATCGTGGAAAAAAGATAATTAAAAAGAGAGGAAACAGGGAACGATAGCGATGCCCGCGGGCGCCAGGTCGGACCAGCCCAAACTCTCGTACTGCGTTTAAAAGATGTCTAAATAATTTATGCTTATACTATGTGTTTCACTGTATTATAAGGGAAGTGTTATTACTTCAATATTTCTTAGTAAAATTATGACAATACATCGAATAAGATACATAATTAATTAAAGTTAATAATAATAATTGTGAACTCACAAATTGCACGGGTAGGCAGTAACTCGAGTCAGTCAGACAGTCACACACTCACTGAGAGAGAGAGTGTGTGTAGGGGTAGAGGGAGGACAAGGTAAATGGATATGGGGGTAGGAAGAGGATGGGTTGGTAAGAAGGGAGGATAGGGAACTCACAGGGGGATGGTGGGAGTATACAAAGTAGGAGGAGGATAGGTTGGTAAGGAGGGATGGTTGGGGTAGGTGGAGGATGGGTTGGTAAGAAGGGAAGGTAAGGGTAGGGGGAGGATGGACATGGATCGAGGATTGTATGGATGACGGGAAAGATTGGGATGGTGAAATATGCGTGGGTGTGTGCATATGCACCAGAGGATGAAAAGAGTAGGACGGGGAGAGAGGATGAGTGTGTTTTGGGAGGAATTGAATGCGTGTCTGAGAAAGATTGATAATGGAAGGAGAGTGGTGATGATGGGAGATATGTATGGAAAAAAGGGAGATGAAGAAGTGGGAAGTATTGTGGGTAAATGGGGTGTAGGAGTAAATGAGAAGGGTGAGTATCTGGTGGATGTCTGTGCTGAGAGGGGGTTGTTCTTGGCAAACACCTTCTTTCAGCACAAGATGATCCACAGGTATACATGGAAGAGAAAGGATGAGAGAGGAGAGCAGAAGAGTTTGATTGATTATTATGTGGCAGTGGATGAAAGGTTAAGGGACCCTGTGATGTAGTCAGAAAATTGGAGGTTTGCGAGTCCTTCAAATTTTGCCACGAAACATCACCCATATTGAAGGAGCGTGTTTCGTGGCATAGTCAGGAGGAATCGCAAGCCTCCAAGTTTCATACAAGATCACAGGGTCGATGCAAAAGTGGTGAGAGAAATTATCCAATGCTCCGACCATTTTGTGTTGTTGGTAAGGATGAAGGTTAGTGCTAAGTGGGAATATGGTAGGAGGGATGAAGGGGTGAGGAAAAAGAGGGAGGTGGCTAGTGGGAAATTAGATGAAGCAGAATATAGGGAGGAATATAAGAGGAGGGTGGGTGAGGTGCTGGGGGATGCAAGGATGGTGATAGGGGAGGGAGTGGGAGTGAATGATGTCTATGAAACATTCAAAACTTTAGTGTGTAAGACAGCAGCAGAAGTGGTGGGGTACAAAGTACAAAAGGGGGAAGAAAGGGAGTGCATGGTGATCTGAAGAAGTGAAGGATGCAGTAGAGAATAAGAAGAAGGCTTTTAGGAGAACCCTGCAGAGAAATGTGCCAGAGGAGGTGAAAGAGGGAATACAATGAGTGTAAGAGGAAAGTGAAGAGGACGGTGAGTGAGAGCAAAAGGAGAGTGGATGAGGAGTTTGGTAGGAAACCGAGTGAGAAGTTTAGAGAAAACAAGAAATTATTCTGGAAGGAGGTGAAAAGAGAAAGAGGAGAAGGAAAGTCTGGTAGAGTGAGAATGAAGAGAGAGGATGGAGTTCCTGTGAGTAGAAGTGAGGAAGTGAAAGAAGTGTGGAATAGGCATTTTGATCGGTTGATGAATGGGGGAACTGGAGGGGAGGCGGTGGTGACATGCATGGGGATGGAGGCAGGAGGTAGACAACAGGATGTATAGGGAGAATTAGGAAGGGAAGAGGTTAGGGAAGCAATAGGAAAGTTGAAGATAGGAAAGGCACCGGGGTGGATGAAATAACTGGAGAGATGCTGAGGTGTGGGGGGGAGGAAGTGGTGGAGTGGATGCTGCTTATATGCATATTGGCTTGGAGACAGGGAGAGGTGCCAGAGAACTGAAGGAGAGTCATAAGGATGAGTGTGGTAGCTATAGGGGAATAAACCTTCTTAGTGTACCGGGGAAGGTGTATGGGAAGGTTCTTACTGAGAGACTGATAGAAGTAACTGGGAATAAAGTCAGTGAGGCGCAGGGAGGGTTCAGAAAGGGTAGAGGATGTGTGAACCCGATCTTTGGAATAAAATCAACAGTGGAGAAATATATTGGGAAGGGTAGGAAGTTGTATGCTGCCTTCATAGATTTGGAGAAGGCATACGATAGGGTTGATAGGAGAGCTATGACAGATGTATTAAGGATTTACGTTGTTGGTGGGCGCTTGCTGGAGGGGATTGAGGCTTTCTATAGAGAGGCAAAAACTTGTGTGAGAGTTGAGGGTGATTTGAGTGAGAACTTTGATATCAGTGTAGGATTGAGGCAGGGGTGTGTCATGTCACCATAGTTGTTCAATATTTTTATGGATGGGTGCATGAGAGAGATGAAGGCAAAGGTGGAGGGCCTGGGTGCGAAACTGAGGTTGAATGGAGTACCTTGGTTGCAAGCTTATTTGCGGATGACACTGTGCTGCTGGCCGAGAGTGAAAGGGAGTTACAGAGGGTGGTGGATGAATTTCAGTCCGTGTGTAAGCAAAGAAAACTGAAGGTGAATGTTGGTAAGAGTAAGGTGATGGTATTTGAGAGGACCAAAACAGAAGTAATTGACTTTGCTACACCCTATAGAGTGGCTGTACCAACTGGGACTGAATGTGAGATAACTTTAGGGGGTGAGAGGATGGAGGAGGTGAGGGAATTCAAGTTACTGGGAACAGTTCCGTGTAAACATGGAAGGAGAAATCAGGGAGAGAGCAATGAGGGGCAGGCAGGTCATAATATTACTGAGGAGGATTATGAAGGGTAGAAGTGTGAGTATGGAAGTGAAAAAGGGACTGAGAAATAGTATAATCCTGCCAATACTGACATATGCGTCAGAGACATGGACATGGAGTAGGGCTCATCAGTCTAGAATAGGTGCTGTGGAAATGAGTTACTTGAGAGGAGCATGTGGACTTACAAGGTGGGATGGAGAAAGTAATGAGTGTGTATATGTATGAGAGATGTAGAATAGGTGCAGTGGAAATGAGTTACTTGAGAGGAGCATGTGGACTTACTAGGTGGGATGGAGAAAGAAATGAGTGTGTATGAGAGGTGTGGTATGAGTGAGAAGGCAGTTGGTATTGAGTGTGGAGTGGTTGAGAGAGTGAAGTGTAATACATTGAGATGGTTTGGACATGTAGAGAGAATGCAAAGTGTGGAGTTTGTAAAGAAGGTGTATGGAAGTGAAGTTGTTGTTGTAGTTCCCCAGACTGTCTGGCCGAGCAGTCCTGAGTCTGGTTGACCGAAGCCGTGCAGATGCTCGGACCCCCAAATGGGAGTCAGGGTAATAGTGAGGTCTGTTTCTTCGAAGGCAGCAGACGAGGGGACTGCTGGCTCACGGGCATGTATCCCGGGGCCAACATTCCCACCGTCTGTAGTCTTCCTTGTTGTGCCACCCAATCGGGCGATCTCGTCGGCTACCCAGAAGGAATGAGAGATAGTAAGGAGACAGACAGAGCAGGCCAGAGTGTGGTAGAGGATGCCAGATTCCTCATTTCTGGATAGAACCAGCCCTCACCAGTGTGTTGCTGAGTAGTTGAGATGTGTGCTGGGTAGTTTACATTAACACATCTTCCCTTTCCAGTGTGTGCTGGGTAGTTGAGAAGTGTGATGGGTAATTTGCACCAACACATCTTCCCTCACCAGTGTGTGCTGGGTAGTTTTTTACATCAACAAATCTTCCTCTAGCCATCAACACATCTTCCCCCAGCTTACAAGGTAGCATGTTATCCTTGCTCTTACAGCCAGGTACCTATTTACTGCTAGGTGAACAGGGACATTGGGGGCTGGGAAAATTGTCCAACAATTCCACTGACCCAGGAATTGAACCCGGGATCTCTCGCATGCCAGGCGAGTGTGCTAACCTCTATACCATCAGCACCCCATGGAAGTGAAGTTATGGGACCTGGTGTGAGAGGCAGACCTCCGGTTAGATGGCAGAACAGAGTGGAAGAGTATGTGAGAGAGAGAAGTGTAAGGGGGGAGGGGGGATGGAGAAAGTAAAACTGGGAACAGGGAAAACTGGAGACTCTTCTGCCGTGGCCACCCCCTTGGTGGGAGTTCCCGGGGGGAGCGAGACGTCGGAGCAATAGATAGATAGATAGAACAGGACACATAACAAAACACAGAAGGACACACACACACACACACCAGGACACATAACAAAACACAGAAGGAAACACACACACACATACAACAGGACACATAACAAAACACAGAAGGAAACACACACACACACAACAGGACACATAACAAAACACAGAAGGAAACACACACACATACACACACACAACAGGACACATAACAAAACACAGAAGGAAACACACACACACACACACAACAGGACACATAACAAAACACAGAAGGAAACACACACACACACACACAACAGGACACATAACAAAACACAGAAGGAAACACACACACACAAAACAGGACACATAACAATACACACAAGGAAACACACACACACACCAGGACACATACCAAAATACAGAAGGAAACAACACACACACACACACACACACACCAGTACACATACCAAAATACAGAAGGAAACCACACACACACACTAGTACACATACCAAAATACAAGACGAAACAACACACACACACACACACTAGTACACATACCAAAATACAGAAGGAAACAACACACACAAACACACACATAACAGTACACATACCAAAACACAGAAGGAAACATTACAACACACACACATACCAAAACACACACACACACACAGCAGGACACATTAAGGACCCTGTGATCGTGTATAAAATTGGAGACTTCTGATTCCTCCTGACCATGCCACGAAACAAGCTCCTTCCCTATAGGTGGTGTTTCGTGGCAATATTTGAAGGACTAATTTTTCTCCAACTTTTTTACTACATCACAGGGTCCCTTAAGATAGACTCAAAAACATCAGCCTACTTAGTAATAATTACTTTCAGTACCTCAGTGTAAAAAACAATGGCGAAGGACCTGGATAGTGAGACGTATTAGAATTTATACAGGAAGATAGAGGGAATCAGTGATGGGGTGACAGAGAGGAGGGTAGGAACTTAAGAAGGAGAGGGGGGGCGGGGAGTGAGTACGGATGGACCGGGGTACAGGAGGAAGAGGGAGGGAGGAAAGGCGAGGCGGTAAGAGAAAGAATAGTGACGTCACTCCATAAATTTCGCGATTTTAGACCAATGGCGAAAGAACGATTAGAAGATCAGTAACGATTATAATTATTTTGTATAAATAAATTTCCTTGTATAAGCATACTACAGAAGCAGATGAAGAAGCGAGCGGTGTGTGATTGTTATAATCCATTAAAAAATCTTTTGTAATTCTTGCCCGTGTGGAGAAATAGATGCATGATGACTCAGCAGTTCCCCTGCTTACCACTCATTCATAACAGTTTAACCTAGCAAACTCAGATACATAATCAACTACTATTTAGAACTCTCGCTGTTAAAAGCAATATGTTGAATCGTACGTTTGGCAGCTACCGGCGCCATCCCACCTGGAGGCAGGCGCCTGGCAGAGAGGCTAGAAGCCGCTAGATAGACCGGAGAAATTGTGATAGTACCACACTCTTTTCAACTTTTCAAAGTTATTCTATAACGTACCTACATCTAAACTATACCCATAGAATGCTTAAAAAATGTAGTGTCTTAAGCGAAATAGTATATTTTATTATTATTTACCAATTCTCCATTTTAATCATATATTTCAGTACGAGAATAACTTTTCACATATTCTCCATGGCAGTCGTATATATTATACCTGTAATATCTTTCTTAATAGGGAACTGAACACTTTTTGGCATATATCAGTTAAAAGCTAAGAAAATTTGGCCTCTAATGAAGTCTGAAATACCACAGTATATGTTATAGTGTGGTCATATCAAGTTGATGAAGTGAAGTAACGGTCAACAGATTATTCGTGTTTACCTTACGCGTGACATTATTACCTATACTTTAAAGGCAATTATCTCACTTAAGTAGGCGTGGCGCTCGACTGGTTGTAACACTCAGCCACTCATATCTATATTAAGACTACGGAGCATAGAGGAGACAGACCTTATAAGAGTATGTCCAGCAGGCAGTATGGGAGGGACAGGAGAGTTTGATCTAAGAGAAGTCCTGACTAACTGAGAGTAATGGGGTGAAAGATGTGGGAAATGGAGGCACTTGACAGTGAAGCAAGTAACATTACAATAAATTCTCTCGATTAATGGGGGAAGACGCAACTCAAGCTGCATGTTCACTATCCTTGTCGACATTGGACAGCCGAAAATTATTCTCATTGCTCTATTCTCAAAAAATTCTAATGTTTCCAGAGTAGCCCTGGAAGTCGAATCAAAGCAGGGGAGAGGTAATCAACAACTGAACGGATAAAAGCAATATAGATGGTTCTTGCTACTTGGATGGAGATGCCCGAGGAGTTGTTAGATAGCCATTGAAGTGGTGTAAGTAAGCGCTGGAGACGACCCAATAAGTCCTGGACAATGGGATGGTCTTGAGGTTTAGCAGGGACAATCGGCCAAGTATCGACTGGCACACCCAGGTAGTGGTACTAGGAACACATGGGAATGACACTCCCTCCAATGGTGAACACTGACCAAGCTTGAGGAAGGCGGCAGGTGAATATTCTGCTCTTATCTGGGGAGACAATAATGCCACAGTGAGAGGAGGCCACAGAGAAGGAGTCAAGCAACCGCTGGAGATCCCTTAGTAAGGTAGAATGAACACAGATATCATCAGCATAGCACGTAATTGTAGTTCCAGGAATATCAGGGAGAGAAGTGAGAAACCGATGCATCAGAATATTAAATAACAATGGGCTGAGAACACCCCCTTGAGGCGTACCATGATGAAAACTGCGCAAAGGACTGAGCGCACCACTGAACAACACACGGGAGGTCCTGTTACTCAGGTAGCCCCGATTCCACGTAGTAGATTACCTTTTATCCCATAGTCAACCAGTTGATCAAAAATGACGTATCTATTAGCAACATCGAAGGCACTTCGAAGGTCAATGAAGGCCACCACACTGTCCATGGAAAGTCGAGAGTACAGGTCGACTAGGCAGTGGTATGTGCTCCGCTGGGGAAGGAAACCAAACAGCTATGGAGAAAGGCGATCCTGCAGTCTGTACATGAGACGATTGAGTAATATTCTCTCCATAACCTTACAAAAACAGGAAGTGAGAGAAATAAGCCTGAACCTATCAGTGCCGGGCTTAGGGATGGGTATTATTGTGCTGCTGGTCCAGGCTCGTGGTACACAACGGTCACGTTATCTCCTTTGCATCATCATCATCATCTTGTAACAGAGCAGTCATTAGATGTACCCAATGGACAGCAGCACGGGAAGCGAGTGCATCTTGTATGTGGATGGGTAGACTGGCTGGGGTAGATTGTTCTGACCAGGCATTGACAAGTTGTTGGGCATAGTCGGCGGGAGTGTGATGATGAGCAGTGGCCGATGTCTTTTTAACAACCTGATGGATAAGGAGCCACATAGAAGCCACACTTGTTTGCTGGTTGATGCTGTCCATGAACTGCTGCAAGACTCAGTGTGAGCACACTCCTGCAGGGCAACTAAAGCGTCCCTAGATATCTGGTAACGATGGAGCAGGTCAGGTGTTGGGTTGGCTTGAAACAATAGGCCATCACGTTCAGCCTCCTCTTTTGCCTCCTGCATACATGCATCCAGCGTCCAGGAGTGGGCAGTATGGCGATGCTGGAGGTGTGACCGGGAGACGTATAGCCTATAAAAGTCATGAGTAGCAGATACAAGATCAGAGTACAACTGTTCAGCTGATGATATGTCAAATGTAGGGAATACATGGACCATAAAAAAGAGGTAAGTCGGGCAATATTTAGGGGGCACAGCAATACGCAAACAATTGGCTGAAGCACTTGACCCAGCAGGTAGAGAATAATGGAACCAAAGAGCATGTGATCAGAGAATAAGTCTGGCATGGAGAAGCACTGGACCTGAGACGCTATCAGGCCAGACGAGAGGATGTAATCCAGAGTACCTCCTCGGCAATGAGTGGCACCGCCAGTGTCCCATCGTGTCAGATGATGGTTGTGGATGTATGAAAGGAGACTAACACCATTACAATTAATAGAGCCAGAACCATCACCCAAATCAGAATGCCGAGCATTAAAATCTCCCATATACACCATACCACACACTGTTGGAGAAGGAAGAGCCTCAAGAGTAAGTCTAGCTGGGGCAGAATAGACAGTACATAATTGGAGTACTCCATTCCCAGGTAGAACCTCAAATAACTGAAAGGTCATGTCAGGATCAGTGGAGGTACGGAGAAGGCGATGTGGCAAGGAGCTATGTATGTAAGTCAGGAGACCATTCCTTACCAGATGAACATATGGCACATAACCTGAGAGAGGAGGAGCTTGCCCAGCAGCGAGCTGCCGTCCTCGAAATGCTTCCTGGAGAAAAATAACACTGGGATGATGATGAAAAACATAGGCCTTGAGTTGAGTGAGCTTAGCATAACTGGTGATACCACATACATTCCAGGAGATGACATCCAGCCGGCAATCACTAGCGAACTCTGTATTTGGAGGTAGAATTCCAGTGAGTGGGGGCAGATGAGCGACCTGGAGAAGAAGATAGACCAGGAGAAGGGACTGACTCGAAAAGCTTTTCAAGGCGAGATGCAACAGTATCCATCTTTTCGGTAAGGGTAGTGACAGTTGAGATGATGGCCTGCTGAGCCTTGACCAAGGTGGAGAGCTTGGAGTCATTAGCAGCCTGAGAGGCAACTATCCCATCAATCCTGGCTTCAAGGGCAGAAAAGCGGTTCTCAAGGGCCGTACATCGTGCCATGAGGGTAGCAACAGGCTTGCGGATGGCCAGGACCGGAGGCGAGGCAGGGCTGGTAGGAGGAGCAGACTGGGGAAGTGGTGGTGGCGGTGGTGGAGGGGGAGCAATAGTAGAGACACGAGCCTGGACCTGACGTCGAGTACATCCATGCCACACGTTAACCCCTAGCTGAAGGTATCGTGGAAACTTCCATCGATACGTATCCTCAGGAGGTGAAGGCTCAGAGGTGGAGGCTGCAGGAAATGATGGTTCACCCCTGACAGGTCACCTCTTGGAATCATGGTCGGAGGCACACCATGCACACTTCGGCCTGGCAGAACAGTACCGGGAGATATGCCCAACTCCCCAGCACCTGTAGCACCAAGGCTGGTCATTATGAAGTTTCCTCACCTCACACAGTGGCTGACAAAGGAGGAAATCAAAGGAAATCTCATTTGGAGGTGGATCGGGTTGACTCCAGACAACAACAATACGGCTAACGGGGGAACCATCTTGGACAAAACGACGAGCAGAGTACACACCAGGGTATCCCTTGGCAAGTTTTGGGTCAACATCAATAGGAAAACGGATAAGGATGTAGCTGGGGAACTTACGAGGCCTGTCGGAAGAGTTGTCAAGAATGAGAGGCAGAGATAAAAATTCACCAGCCTTGACTCTATCAATGATGTCCTGACTTATCCTAGAGATGTAGACACACCAGGAGGTGACAGCAGCCATCTTGAATTCAGCCAGTTCACGCTGCAGCTGAAAGGCCCTGTTGACATCAGACAAGCAACGCAACTTTGTGTCCGTTGATGGGTTCCCAGAGAAGGAGAGATTGACACAGGCATTTCTTGGGGCAAAAGCAGGAAGGTTGGACGAGGGCAAGGAGTTGGTATACAAGAAAGAAACACCAGGGTGAGGCAGAGAATGTACGTCGTGCACAACTGAAGCACCTTGGTAGAGGTTGAGGAGGTGGAAGGCTGCAACCTGAGCTGCGGAGTGACCGAGGAGAGGTGGGGAGGGTTGCGAGAGGGCAGCTCAGGCCAGTGATCCTCAATTGGAGACTCGTCTTCCTCCGACATTGCCAAGTCGGCCTCCAAGCAGGAATCCGCGCTCTCCATCAGGCCAGGGAAGGCCTAAATGGAAAGCAAACAACAACACGAACAACTAAACACTCAATCAGCCAGGGACACACACACACTCACCCACACATGCACAGACAATCACAACAAAGCTATACACAGAACCACAACAGGCAAAAAACAACAGCAACACCACAGGAACAACAACACACAAACAATACAAAAAACACACAAACAAAAGCGCAAAAAACAACCCAAACAACAACACAAACAAGATTGGAGGCAGTTCGCCACGAGTACGTCCACACTCTACCAGTTCTGGAGCGAGACTCGTGTGTGTGTAATAAACGTACAAATGTGTGTGTGTATGTGTGTGTAATAAACATACATGTAAATAATAATAATAATAATAATAATAAAAATAATAATAATAATAATAATAATAATTAACGGTTTATTTTACATGGCAGTCAAAAATTGAAAATTTACATAGGGGAAGATTACATTAATATTAATTCTAATATCTATAGGCTACAACTTGGAGACGTACTAGTCTAGGTGTTTATTTTTCGCACTAAAGTGGGAATAGCGCTCTGGCGATAGCGATCAGTTTGTTTTGGTGTCGGGTAGCCCTGGCTGGTGGGGGGGCGTCAGGTGGTAGGAGGTGACGGTGGCATGGGTTACGTAGCAAACCCTCACCGAACTTGCTAAGGGCTTGCTCATTCATGGCTGTCAGCCTGGGCAGACTCAGGGTGGTGAGGGCTGAGTATGACTCTGCATGCCCTCTTCTGAACCTTCTCAAGCTGTTGTTGTGTTTTGTTCAGAGATGAAGACCACGCTGGTTAGGCGTACAGCAGTGAGGGTAATATGAAAGAGGTGTAAACTGCCTTCAAATCCCCTGCTGGAGTCCCCAGAGACCTCTGCGCAGCATGTACAGCTTGTATGAGGCTACCTTGACCATCCAAGCGACATGTTGCTTCCATGATAATTGGTCATCCACAGTGATGCCGAGAAGCTTGAAGGAGTGGATGACTTGGAGTGGATGAGGGCCAATTGTGAGCTGGGGGTCGGTACAGCTGCAGATGAGGTGCAGACGTGCATCACCTCGGTCTTGGTGTGGTTGATGGAGACGTTGTTGTGCTCTGTCCACGTCTGCAGCCTGTCAAGGGTGGCTTGCAGTGGATTGTAATCTGGTGTCCTGGTGTTGACTGGGATGCCAACCTTGCAGTCATCCACGTATTTCCATCGATGCTGGGTGTCGGTGAGGGCATCATTAATCAGCATGAGAAAGCATAGTGGTCCAGATTTAGTTCCTTGCAGAACCCCACAAGTCAGCTGTTGCAGGGGAGATTTGGAGCCCTGATAACGGACCGCCTGCTGCCTTCCTGTGAGGAAGTCAGCCAGCCAAGCTACCAGGTTGGGGTGGAGTCCCAGGTTAATGGCTTTGTTGATGACAACAGTGTGGTCTACAAGATCAAATGCTTTCCTAAAGTCTACAAAAGCAAGGGCGAGAGATGTGTTACGTTTGTCCAAGTGGCTGTGGATGAACTCAAGGAAGCTGACTAGGCAGTGGGAGGTGGAGATGGATTTGATGTTGCCGAACTGACGGGTGTCTAGCTGTTTGCTAATTTGTGAATAAGACCAGTTAAACACGAAATCTTCACAAAGGAGGCTAGGGAGAGGTGTGATGGCGACTGGTCTTAGGTCATTAAAGGTTTGTGGGGTGGGAGTTTTAGGGATGGGAGTGACAAAGGAAATTTTCCACTCAGCAGGGCAAGCATTTTGAGCGATGGAGGCGTTGATTATGGAGCAGAGGGGCGTGGCTAGTTCAGGGGCAAATTCTTTGTAGATTTTAATGGGGAGGTCATCAGGTGTGGTGGATCTGTTAGATTTAAATGAGGTTATCATTTTGGCAACCTCAGCCTCATGGACAGAGGGGAGTGGGGATGGGGAGGGGAGGTAGGCAAGGAGAAGGCTGGTCTGAAGAGGGAGGAGGGTTTGACAAATAGTGGCAAAGTGACCGTTAAGCGCCTCGGCCGCATTATCAGGGGAAAGGTGTGAAGTACAGGGGAAGGAGAGGGAGTGCTTTTGTAAACCACAGAGAGATTTAATCTTGGAATACCATTGTCTGTTTTAGGTGTTGCACTTTTTCTGGGTAGTAGATAGCCTTGGCAGTCCTGATCTCCCTGATTACCCTGTTTCTGAGGCTTCTGTACTGGGCTGGGTCGGTGTAGAAGAGCCTATTTCGCTGCTGTAACAGCCGCTTTATTCGTGGCGTCATCCATGGGGTGTCAGCTGGATGCACTCGGATGGTCTTGGTGGGGAAGTTGTGATGGTAGGCCTCTGTAGTGGTGTACCAGCCACTGTCCAAACTCTCTTATCGAAGAGTCAGGTATTGGCCGATAGGATCGGGTGACAGTTTCCCTTGGCACTGATGTGGTAGGTGTAGGTGACCATAGGATGGAGACGTGGTTCCTTCGTCCTATGAGGGGAAGGAGGCAGGGGGCTGAGTACTGATGGTCCAAGTCAGTCAAAATAAGATCGAGAGTAGCCTGACCGTGGGTGGGGAAATCCACGACTTGGGTGAGGTTGAGTTGGTGTCGGATGTGACTGACGTCCAAGCGGTTGAAATCCCCACATATGACTAACTTAGCAACAGGATATCTCACCCTCAGAGTGTCAGCCGTGTCAATAATGTGGTCGGTGAGTAGCTGTGCTGTAGTGGCGCGTGGTGGATGATATACAACACAGACTATGATGGAAGCGGTGTTGCGGGGGGGGCAAGGGGGGGTCACCCTCACCCATAGTGTCTCCAAGCCGTCCAACAAAACAACGCCACTCCACCTCCCCTTCGGTTAGTCCTGAGGTGGTTAAAAAGTTCATAGTTCTGAATTTTGCACACTTCGGGAACTATCTGCCACGCCTCTGTGATGGCCACAGTGTCTGCACTGATGGATTTCACTGTCACTGTTAGTTCGTCAATCTTATTGGCTAATGATGTGACATTAGAGAGTAGGAATGAGGGGAGAGTGTACCAGTTTCTCGGTACCTCAAAATGTTTGTATTCCTTTTCTTTACCGGTATTTTCCTGGTCCTCGTGGTGGTCTGCACTGGTATATTTCGTATGACATTTTTTTCTCCCCGTGTTCCGCAGTTGTGGAAGAGAATCAGTGATTTTGGTTTCTGAATCACTTCACTTGGGGGATTGCCTGACCTTCTCTTGTATCGCCAGAGTACACTGAGGCTATATTTGTAGTTAGGGCTGGACATTTTCCTCGTGCAGAATAGTTTTTCTAGGTACGTACACTGTCGTTGTAGCTAAGAACGTGGGGTGTTGGGGGAAGGGTCAACAGGCTGACCTAAGCTGCTCGTGAGAGCGCCTGAGTACTGTCCTTTCCCTGTGAGTGTGTGTGTGTGTAATAAATGTACAGCTCCGGACAGATCAAGGGACCCCACCTCTTCCACCAGCTACTTGGTGTGAGCCTCAGTGGATCTGGTATCACTGGCAGGTGGAGGGGGGGAGGGGAGAAATGTGGGCGGAGTTATATAGGGGGTAATGTGGAGGCGTTACCAATGTTGAGCCATCCAGAAATTTGAATCCCGAACCACTTGTGATCATGGATGTGAACCACTCACTGGAAGGTGGTAGGAGGGGTTGGGTTGAGGAGAGGGTGTAAAGCTTCACAAGTGATCGAGTAGTAGTATTATAGATGGAGAGAATTATTGGATCAAGTAGCTAAAGATTATAAACGAACAAAGCCGACTGTCGCCTTTATTATGTTTTCTTCTGTAATCTAAATCCAACTCTGATGCTACATTCTATAGGATATTATTTATTATTTGAAATGAATCCAGATTTTACGTAATACAATTCACACGACACCATTATTTTATGACTAATACTGTATATCAAGCCATGCACCACCTACACAGTGTTGAAATAAATTTCAAGTAAATCCTTTATCGTTACCCTGTATTATTCACGACATTTTCTAAGAAACTTTTAGTGTGTAACTGGTTACCAAAGGATAATAGTTATATAGTGTAAGTTAATCTTTACCCAATAACCACTCCATCTGTTCTCCCCCACCCCATCCTCCCTTATTCCATTCGCTGTTTCCTCTCCCTCCTTCCCAGCAATCCTTTACTCTCCATCTTACCACCATCATCAACATTCTGTGTGTTGCTACATAATCTGTTAATGCGCAAACAAGACCAGAATAGAAATAAAAGTGATATTTGGTATGCAAATACAATCCGTTATATATGACGAATATATTTATTGCCCTTATTTATTTGTCTGAGGTCAACATTCAGACGCCAGTGTTAGTGAACCAATCACAAGATTTAGAGGATATTGTGTCAGCACTAATGTTATTACTAATTAAAACAGGGAAAAATTGAAATAAGACATTTATTGGTTATTGTTTACATGACTTGTCAGTTTAGGTGAAAACTCCACAAGTCCTCGTTACGAAGCCTTCCACACCCATAACCCAACTGTGACTAGGCACCACACTGTAAATGATGAACACGTTATATGTATAGTTGTTGTTATTAATTGGTGTCATACAATTATAATACCTGTTAACTTAATATAACCTCAAGTTTTTACTTCGACCTCACGTTTGCATTAAGCATGTGTAATGGGTTTTTTTTATTATTATTATAATCACCTGGATATGTATTGCTTTAGACCCTTAGCCACGATGAGATTCAGTGTATACACTATTTATATACGGTACACTTCTATGAACACATTAAGGCTTGAAATACTGTAGATTACATATTTCATGTTCTTACTCATCAATTTGTTACTAGTATCGTGTCCAGCCACCCTCCTTCTCAATGACAGCCTGCAGTCGCTCGGGCATTGAGGCACCATGCCTTCTCACTATATCGGGTTTTCCCCGAAAAATCTCCCACTGTGCTCTGGTGTGCCGTAACAACTCTGCTGTGGTTCTCTCTCGTTCCGGCTCCCACGTGTTAACAATAGAACCCCATAGATTTTCTATGGGGTTCATATCACAGTTCTAACTAGACCAATCTATCACCTGCAAATTATCTTGAGCAGCAAACCATTCTTGAACTATCCTGGCCATATGGATAGGGCATCGGTCGTGTTTAGGACAGATGAGGGTGAGTAGTTGACACTGTCTATTGTTCACCCCTGTAGAGAGATACTGATTATTATAATTTGGATATTAAGCAACAAATAACGGAGCCGAGACAATCCCTTTTCTGTCTTCAGCTCTCCCTGTATTCTTTTCGCCCCTCATGCTGGCAGTCCCCCTCTTTATCTCCTTTTCTAGCTGTAAAATAAACTTATGCCTATATCTTTCAAGTAACTGGCAACCTCACACAACCTCCTCTCACTTGTCTTCTCTCTCTCACACTCCCCCTTCCTTCCTTGCCTTCTGTAGTATTCTTTATCTTTTCTTTATCATATTTTTAACCTTCTCATTCGTTCTTTCAAAGTTTTAATCACATAGGCCTTTCACCCTTATCACCTATAGTGCTTCAAATTTATGCAAGCGAAATGCTGCGGCTGAGATAATATGGTTAATACCGTTTTGGTTCTTTGTATTCTGTGGATTTACAAAGCAACTAGAAATTCATAACGAAGGATATGATAATAGTTATGTAGAACAAGTGTTGGCAGATACACATTCTTGACGGGATAATCCCAGCCACAGCATTTCGCCTTCTTAAAGCAGAAGGACTATAGGTTTCATGCATTGCCATTTGCCAGTCTGTTGCTAGTCAGAATATTAACTTGTTAAACCATTTTGCAGGAAAGAGAAATATATATATATTTTTTTTTAAGTTAATTATGGGCATTATTTAGATATATTAACTTACTTTTACTTACGTCCAGCATTACTGTGCAGAACATGTGACACAATAAGGACCACAAGGACAGTAATGGTGGTCAACGTGATTCTCATTAATCTCTCTATATGCTACTGAAAACAATGTTTTATGCTCAACTACAGAATTATGTTCTCAGCATGATAATGATAGCCAAAGATAATGAAAACAATATAAACAAATTAACATTTATTGCACAACAAATATGCTTATGCCTCGGTGCTACTGTTTCAAGGGAGTAACCAGCCCACACTGAATCACATGGAACCTGAAAAGTTTGAATACAAGATCAATTATATATATATATATAAATACAATACCATATTATATCTGTTTGTCTATCTACATCTTTGTGTATATGGCACTTTTATTAATATTCATGATCAGCACTGTGAAATATAAATTTAAATTTATTTGGCAAAGCAGAGGACACTGACTAGTATGGCAACCTACCATACGGAAGACCTCCACGTTGCACTATACACCGCAGAAGCCGATGCACAGACCTTGCTGTCAGCGAGAGGACCATCAGGAGAGTGTTGCACGAAGCGGGGGTGCATCACCGGACTCCAGCAAACAAGGAATTTTTGACTGACCAACATCGCGAGGGAAGGCTACGGTTTGCCCAACAATATGTTGACAAGCCAGAGGAGTTTTGGAAGAGAGTGATCTGGACGGATGAGAAAACCTTCTCATCTTCGTGTCACGGAAGGCGCCACTGCTGGAGGAGAAATGATACTCGGTGAGTATAATTTTTGAGGTTGTCGTTTCTATAAACTATTCAGTCATAAGCAACCATAAGAATATACTCGAATAAAAAATTACTGCCGGGTGACGTCAGCAACATTAATAAAACAGATACTGCTGTAAGTCGATTCAGAGTAAATTACTTTTGGCATATAGGGTTGCGCAGTATTAAATTTCTTGACAGTGTGTGTGTGGGTTATATGCACCGCTGTAACGTTGTAACGATACTGGTTGTCACCCGGCAGTAATTTTTTATTCGAGTATATTCTTATGGTTGCTTATGACTGAATAGTTTATAGAAACGACAACCTCAAAAATTATACTCACCGAGTATCATTTCTCCTCCAGCAGTGGCGCCTTCCGTGACACGAAGATGAGAAGGTTTTCTCATCCGTCCAGATCACTCTCTTCCAAAACTCCTCTGGCTTGTCAACATATTGTTGGGCAAACCGTAGCCTTCCCTCGCGATGTTGGTCAGTCAAAAATTCCTTGTTTGCTGGAGTCCGGTGATGCACCCCCACTTCGTGCAACACTCTCCTGATGGTCCTCTCGCTGACAGCAAGGTCTGTGCATCGGCTTCTGCGGTGTGTAGTGCAACGTGGAGGTCTTCCGTAAGGTAGGTTGCCATACTAGTCAGTGTCCTCTGCTTTGCCAAATAAATTTAAATTTATATTTCACAGTGCTGATCATGAATATTAATAAAAGTGCCATATACACAAAGATGTAGATAGACAAACAGATATAATATGGTATTGTATTTATATATATATATAATTGATCTTGTATTCAAACTTTTCAGGTTCCATGTGATTCAGTGTGGGCTGGTTACTCCCTTGAAACAGTAGCACCGAGGCATAAGCATATTTGTTGTGCAATAAATGTTAATTTGTTTATATTGTTTTCATTATCTTTGGCTATCATTATCATGCTGAGAACATAATTCTGTAGTTGAGCATAAAACATTGTTTTCAGTAGCATATAGAGAGATTAATGAGAATCACGTTGACCACCATTACTGTCCTTGTGGTCCTTATTGTGTCACATGTTCTGCACAGTAATGCTGGACGTAAGTAAAAGTAAGTTAATATATCTAAATAATGCCCATAATTAACTTAAAAAAAAATATATATATATTTCTCTTTCCTGCAAAATGGTTTAACAAGTTAATATTCTGACTAGCAACAGACTGGCAAATGGCAATGCATGAAACCTATAGTCCTTCTGCTTTAAGAAGGCGAAATGCTGTGGCTGGGATTATCCCGTCAAGAATGTGTATCTGCCAACACTTGTTCTACATAACTATTATCATATCCTTCGTTATGAATTTCTAGTTGCTTTGTAAATCCACAGAATACAAAGAACCAAAACGGTATTAACCATATTATCTCAGCCGCAGCATTTCGCTTGCATAAATTTGAAGCACTATAGGTGATAAGGGTGAAAGGCCTATGTGATTAAAACTTTGAAAGAACGAATGAGAAGGTTAAAAATATGATAAAGAAAAGATAAAGAATACTACAGAAGGCAAGGAAGGAAGGGGGAGTGTGAGAGAGAGAAGACAAGTGAGAGGAGGTTGTGTGAGGTTGCCAGTTACTTGAAAGATATAGGCAAAAGTTTATTTTACAGCGAGAAAAGGAGATAAAGAGGGGGACTGCCAGCATGAGGGGCGAAAAGAATACAGGGAGAGCTGAAGACAGAAAAGGGATTGTCTCGGCTCCGTTATTTGTTGCTTAATATCCAAATGATAATAATCAGTATCTCTCTACAGGGGTGAACAATAGACAGTGTCAACTACTCACCCTCATCTGTCCTAAACACGACCGATGCCCTATCCATATGGCCAGGATAGTTCAAGAATGGTTTGCTGCTCAAGATAATTTGCAGGTGATAGATTGGTCTAGTTAGAACTGTGATATGAACCCCATAGAAAATCTATGGGGTTCTATTGTTAACACGTGGGAGCCGGAACGAGAGAGAACCACAGCAGAGTTGTTACGGCACACCAGAGCACAGTGGGAGATTTTTCGGGGAAAACCCGATATAGTGAGAAGACATGGTGCCTCAATGCCCGAGCGACTGCAGGCTGTCATTGAGAAGGAGGGTGGCTGGACACGATACTAGTAACAAATTGATGAGTAAGAACATGAAATATGTAATCTACAGTATTTCAAGCCTTAATGTGTTCATAGAAGTGTACCGTATATAAATAGTGTATACACTGTATCTCATCGTGGCTAAGGGTCTAAAGCAATACATATCCAGGTGATTATAATAATAATAAAAAAAAAACATTACACATGCTTAATGCAAACGTGAGGTCGAAGTAAAAACTTGAGGTTATATTAAGTTAACAGGTATCATAATTGTATGACACCAATTAATAACAACAACTATACATATAACGTGTTCATCATTTACAGTGTGGTGCCTAGTCACAGTTGGGTTATGGGTGTGGAAGGCTTCGTAACGAGGACTTGTGGAGTTTTCACCTAAACTGACAAGTCATGTAAACAATAACCAATAAATGTCTTATTTCAATTTTTCCCTGTTTTAATTAGTAATAACATTAGTGCTGACACAATATCCTCTAAATCTTGTGATTGGTTCACTAACACCGGCGTCTGAATGTTGACCTCAGATAAATAAATAAGGGCAATAAATATATTCGTCATATATAACGGATTGTATTTGCATACCAAATATCACTTTTATTTCTATTCTGGTCTTGTTTGCGCATTAACAGATTATGCAGCAACACACAGAATGTTGGTGATGGTGGTAAGATGGAGAGTAAAGGATTGCTGGGAAGGAGGGAGAGGAAACAGCGAATGGAATAAGGGAGGATGGGGTGGGGGAGAACAGATGGAGTGGTTATTGGGTAAAGATTAACTTACACTATATAACTATTATCCTTTGGTAACCAGTTACACACTAAAAGTTTCTTAGAAAATGTCGTGAATAATACAGGGTACCGATAAAGGATTTACTTGAAATTTATTTCAACACTGTGTAGGTGGTGCATGGCTTGATATATTAGTCATAAAATAATGGTGTCGTGTGAATTGTATTACGTAAAATCTGGATTCATTTCAAATAATAAATAATATCCTATAGAATGTAGCATCAGAGTTGGATTTAGATTACAGAAGAAAACATAATAAAGGCGACAGTCGGCTTTGTTCGTTTATAATCTTTAGCTACTTGATCCAATAATTCTCTCCATCTATCATACTACTACTCGATCACTTGTGAAGCTTTACACCCTCTCCTCAACCCAACCCCTCCTACCACCTTCCAGTGAGTGGTTCACATCCATGATCACAAGTGGTACGGGATTCAAATTTCTGGATGGCTCAACATTGGTAACGCCTCCACATTACCCCCTATATAACTCCGCCCACATTTCTCCCCTCCCCCCCTCCACCTGCCAGTGATACCAGATCCACTGAGGCTCACACCAAGTAGCTGGTGGAAGAGGTGGGGTCCCTTGATCTGTCCGGAGCTGTACATATGTGTGTTGTTACGCCCTCCTTTCTGGCCAAACGACTTATCTAACTATTAACGGTGATTACCCACCACAGGAGAGTGAACAGAAGTTAAAATGGGGGAAAAGGGGAAGGTTAACTATACTCAGGTGTCTATAAAAGATAATTATATTTAAGGGGAATAACAATAACAAACAATAACATACAAGGGATCAGAAGACTGATTGATAGATTTATTTATTGATGCCATTAGGCATCTGGCGGCGCAACAACAATGGTCTTATACCGCCCAACATAAAAAGGTCATCTACATCATTTATAAAATATGTACAAAGATTAAATAATTTTCACTACATCGAAAGGGAGAAGCAGCATGAATAAAACCCAAGTCTTTCAAAAAATCATATATTAATGAAATAACCTACTTAAGTTAGATATATAAAAGAATTGAAATATTAACGAAAGAATCATTAAACTTTAACTACCTAAAAATGAATAGCCATAAATACAATAAAATTCACAATTTGTGGAGAAGGCCAGCCTCCTCCACATAGGAGACGGTGTTCCCTCCCACACTACAAGCCTCCTCCCCGAGCACCTGGGAGAGACTGTAAGAACTGTCACCCTTCAGGTACTCGGAGAGGTGCCTACGACGAAGGTCCCCAAGGCTGGGACACTCGACAATAAGATGCCGTACTGTCAAAGGGACCAGACAATCATCACAGTAGGGAGGGTGAGCCCTCTCCATTAAAAAGCCATGAGTCAATAATGTGTGGCCAATGCGGAGACGGACAAGAGCCGTCTCCCACTGGCGGGACAGGCTACTGTAGCTCCACAAACCAAGGCGCGGGCGGATGTCGCGGAGCTTGTTAGCTCCGACGGCGTCCCATCTGTCCTGCCAGCAGGAACGAACGGTAGCATCTATGTAGGGTCGAAGGTCCACTGCAGGAACAGGATGACGCCTGGCAGGAGGCCGAGAATTGGAGACCACAGCCTTAGCCAGGGCGTCAGCCCGCTCATTCCCATCAACACCCACATTAGCCGGGACCCAACAAAAAGTGACTTTGCGGCCACGACGACCCAGGAGGACAAGCCACTCAAGAATGGCCAACACCAGGGGATGGGAAGAGTTAAAATTGCACAAGGCCTGCAAGGCACTACAGGAATCGCTAAAAATAGTAAACGAAGGCTAAGGGAGAGTAAAAATCACTTGGAGGGCATATATAATGGCCGAGAGCTCAGCAATAAAAATGGACATGACAGAAGGGAGCCTGCCTCCACGGCAAAAGTCAGGAAAGACAACTCCAAACCCAACTCCAGCATCAGACTTTGACCCATCAGTGTACACAGGGAGGGACTCCCTGTGAGTGAAGGCATGTTCTAAAAAGAGGGAACGAGCCACTGGTGGAGGAAGAGATTTCTTCTTGTCTGTAAAGCAGGTGCAGGGGAAAACTTCTGGAAGAAGCCATGGAGCCACCCTGGGGACCCTCACAGGACAAATCTGGAAGTCAACTATGCCCATCTCCTCCATAGCCTTCCTGACCCGGAAGCCAAAGTCGAGTTTTGACCTAATAAGAACATGGTATAGGCGGAGGAGGGTGGCCCGATCAGCCCCCCAGGATGTATGGCTCAGGACCCTCAACAGGTTAAGAGCCTTGAGGCAAGAGACCTTAATTGTACGTAAGTGGGGAACCCAAGTCAAACGTTTGTCAAAAAGGAGACCCAAAAAGCGAGTCTCCACGACACATCGTATCCGATGACCATACATGAATAAGTCCGGATCCGGGTGGACGCCTCGGATGCGGCAGAAGTGCATAGCAACTGTCTTGGAAGGAGAAAATCGAAACCCATGAGAACCAGTCCAACGTGACACCCTGTCAAGGGCAAGCTGCATGCGCCGCTCCGCCACTGACATACGGGAAGCAGCAAACCAGACTGCTAGATCGTCAACGTACATCCAGTTAGCAATACCATCTGGAAGGGATGAGGCAATGGCATTAATTGCTACTGCAAACAATGTGACACTGAGGACGCTTCCCTGGGGGACGCCCTCCTTGTGTGCAACAGATGCTGAGTGGGTTGTACCAACCCTCACAGAAAAACTGCGACCTCTGAGAAACTCCTTAAGAAAGCGTGGAAGGCGACCCCGCAGGCTATTAAAATGGAGTTGCTGCAGGATGCCATATTGCCATGTAGTGTCATAGGCTTTCTCTAAATCAAAGAATACACAGACAAGGTGTTGATGTCGTGCAAGGGCCTCACATGCAGCAGCTTCCAACCTGACCAGAGCATCTGTAGTGGAACGGTATTTACGAAAGCCAGACTGGGACGGAGACAGAAAATCACCCCGTTCCAAGAAGTATACCAGTCTGACATTCACCATCTTTTCAAATAGTTTACAGAGACAGGAGGTCAAGACAATTGATTGATAATTGAGGGCAACACCAGAGTCCTTGCCCGGCTTGAGAAAAGGAAGGATGGTAGCAACCCTCCAGCCAGAAGGGAAGACACCCTCCAGCCAGATTCTGTTAAATAGAGCTAAAATAAATGAGATCGCCTCCTCACTCAAGTGTCGTAACATTGCATATGGGATGTTGTCTGGCCCAGGAGAAGTGTCGCCGCAGAGAGAGAGAGCATAATACAGGTCTCTCAGGGTAAATATATGGTTATAACTTTCATTCTCGTTCCCTGAGAAATCCAGTATAGTACGCTCCTTGGCTCTTAACTCATGCCTGACAGCCAGAGGTCGAGAGTCACGGCTGGAGACCTTTGCAAAAGCCTCCGCCATGGTATTGGCCACTGTCAAACCATCCATGATCTTAATTCCATTGACCTTAAGTACAGGTGGAGAACTAGGAGAAAACTTCCCTGCCATCTTACGGATTCTCCTGAACACTTGGGTGAGTGGAGTTTTAGTATTAATTGAAGACACATAGGCCTTCCAAGATGCACGTCGGGCCTCTTTTAAAACTTGTCTAGCCCGAGCCCTTGCCCGTCGGAAGTCCTCTAAAAGAGTTGGATCCCCACGATTGCGACGAAGGCGAGAGAAAGCAGCGCACTTCTCCCGCACAGCAGTGGTGCAGACTGGTGACCACCAAGGGACAGGACGTTTGGGAAAGTAGCCAGAAGTTCTAGGGATAGAATTGAGAGCAGCAGAGTGGAGCATATCAATGAAATATGTTACAGCCTCGTCAGAGCTACCGAAATCGGCTGCAGAAGAGACCGATGATGTTAGCTCTCTAAAAAACTGCCAGTCAGCCTTCTCTAATTTCCACCTAGGAAGACGAGACTGTGGTTCGTACCTGTTATCTTCTAAAAGTATAGGGAAATGGTCACTGCCATATAAGTCAGGCAACACTCTCCAAGTAAAATCCAACAGAGCACTGGGTGAGCAAAGTGAAATGTCAATGGCGGTAAAAGTCCCAGTAGGGCTATTAAAATGTGTCACATCTCCCGTATTTAAAACCCCTAATCCCTCATTCTCATTAAAAGAAGCCAATAAAACACCCCTGGGGCTGACCGAACTGTCACCCCACAGAGGATGACGACCATTAAAATCACCCAATAAAATAAAGGGAGATGGAAGGTCCCGTACAAGATGGTTGAGATCACCCCTCTCAACAGTAACACTGGGAGGAAGGTATAGACTGCACACAGTCTACGGGCGGTCCATAAAAACCTTAACTGCAACAGCCTGGAGCGGAGTGTCAAGCTCCAGGCTCGTGCATGGAATATCTCGTCGAACTAGGATGGCAGAGCCACCATGATGACCCTGCCCTTCAAATGAATTGGAATAGAATGCTGAGTATGCTGGAGGACTGGCAGGAATGTAGTTCCCAAGCATTGTCTCTTGGAGAGAAACACATGCAGGAGAGAAGCTAGAGAGAAGAACGCGCAGTTCCTCCCAAGAAGCACGCAAGCCACGGCAATTCCACTGAAGGACCTTGAACGGTGTTACTTTAGTACTGATTTTTGGGAAGCCTCACAGAGGTACTTCCAACTACCACCTCGACCTGAGGGTTTACTCAAACAATAAAATTTGTCTAATCCTGGGCCACTAGAAGAAGAGCAAACCCGAGGAGTAGTACTTGGGGCAGTAATTGGAACCAGTAGACTGTTCTGTTCTGACGGGCTTATGAAACACACTGTATACGGTGCAGTTTATTAATGTGTTAACTCTGGTGCAGCTTAACAGGAACTGACTAATTCAAGGACAGACTTCACCACATAAACTACGATGAAGCCTTTTATCCACATTCGAAACATAGATACATATACAACTCATATCTCATCTATTCATTCATATTTTATTCGAACACCATCTGATATGTTAGAAGAAGATGAAGTTATATGAGATGGGATATTCTTTGAAATAATTACATTGGTTCTGTCCTGTACAGCAGTGATATCACTGACACAGGCAGATACATCAACATTCATAATACAGGTGGTAGAATCACTCCGCTGCTCAAGCGGAAGAGAAACTGCATCTTTTGAAGTCACAACATCCGTGACATCCACATTAACTTCACGCCCCTCTGATGATCCCGAAGGAAGCTTGCGAGGAGGAACTTCTGTTGAATCAAGAGATTCATCAGAGCCACGAGAACGCTTCTGGTGAAATTGAGAGGAAACTATGGATGAGTCCACAGAGATGGTTGCAACACAAGGTGGAACATTTATAGAGTCAAGTGCCTCAGAGGAACCACGAAGGTGTCTCTGTGGCAGTTTAGGTGACTTAAGTTTCCTTTTGGGAGAGAGTGTGGCAGCGTGAACCTCTACCACATGGACACCTTTAGCAAAAGTCTGAGAATTGTCAGCAGTTGAAGGGTCACCAGAATGAGTGTCTGATAAAGTTTCCAAGACAGAGAAACTATTATGAAGAGTAACCTTAGAAACGTTCTCACTAGAGCAAAAAGCAGCTGCCTCTTGAGATGGTTGAGAGGGTGCTGCAACCAATTTAGGGCGAAGGGAGGAGGCGTATGTCTTCACACTACCATCCTTCTGTCACATGAAGTTCAGTTGCCGTCTGGCACTACCTATGCTAATGAATTGAGTATTAGCCAAGTGGAGGATATCCTGCTCAAGTAGGTACATCTTACATTGGCGAGAACGCAAGGGGTGAGCATCTCTGCAGTAAAAGCAGTAACTCTCTGACCGACACTCAGAAGTAAGATGTGAGTCAAGAGCAGAACAATTACCACACCGGGAACGGTTGTTGCTGTTCCTCTTCCCATGACCAAACTCATAACAACAGAAACACTGTAGGGGACGCTCAACAAAAGGCTTCACCTCAAAAGAGGTGGGGTTAATGTTAATGCGATCTGGGATATGCGAGCCATAGAAAGTTATGATTATCATATTTTTACTGCCTTTCATCTTTGTTACTCGTTGGACACTGTCTGGGCACATAGCAAGAATGTTCTCTTCTGAGAATTCATACAGGTCCTCATTATATATACGCCTTTTGCTATAATTAAATGTTCGATGTGGTTTAATAGATTCAAACATGCTATCAGAAGGACAGGGAAGATTGAGGAGCATCATGGCCTGTGTAAGATCTTTGGCTCTGATCAAAACGCCCTTACCATATTTCTTTATGTGGCCCATTGGTAATAATCCAATTTCTTTCTCCAGATACCGGGAAGCATGAATTAGGTTACCACGTCCCTCCTTGTAGTAAGCCACAAACCAAAAGGGTGTAGGAACCCGACGTTCCTTTGGGACATGCTCTGCAGAGTCATCAAATATATTAGGGCAGTAATCATTGTCACTGTCAACTACATTGATGGACCGAATCATCTGAACTTTACAATGAATATCCCCCACCGTCAGAGAATCTTTTGCCTCAAATGCTGCTTTGGCAGCAGCATTTGTATTGAAAGTAATATAGCACCGATTAGACCTACAATCACTGTCATATGTGATTCGGATTCGGAGGACTACTCCAAAACACTTAAAAATGGAGTGGATAGCGCCATAGGTAAAGGATGCGAGTACATTCGTTAACATTAACGTGTCCAAATCGCTAACAGGGTTCTTCGACACAACACCCGACCTGCTAGGTCTACTCTTATTTGCAGCTTTCTGCATCTTACCACGACCAGAGAGTGACGTCTCGAGGGCCTGGTCGACCACCCCTCGAGGAAGAGATTGGGGCTTTTCTGTATCCATATATCATTGGTTTAGTATTTTTGGCCCCAGGAGCCAAGAGCTACTACCTACCGGGCAGATGAGGGGACCGAGCGCTGGTCGCTGTGGGAGGGGTACCTCTTCCCCCACGGGGCCACTCGTTTTAAAAAGCAGCCCCAATGGCTCGAAAGTTTGCCCACGACGGTGCTGAGACCCCCTCCCCCAACATCTCCCGGCCCAGACACCCAACCATCCAACATAGGACGGCCCCTAGAGGGCAGTCCCTCCGGAGGGCAGCGCTGTTGGCCCGTACTGGCAGTCAAATGCATGGGAAGCATTTAGTCTGGACTCTCACTAGCGACCTTACTAGCATGGGAAGCCCTCTCTCCCCGAAATCGAGGCAGAGCAGGGGCCGGAGCCCCCTCTAGTCTAGCTCGCCAGGTCTTAGAGACACGCAAGCCCCCCCACCACGTCAAGGCGGTTCCCGTTGGGGGGGTCAGAAGACTGAAATACAGCTCAAGTCACCTATAACAATAGCAGAATAACCAAGCCGACACAGTCACCAACCCTCACCATTACCAGTTACATCCCAGATACGGTAACTGAACACTTAACATAGTAAACCACATTAAACAATAAACCACAACAATAAACCTAAATTAAATTAACCAATGAGGTCACAATATAACAATACCCAACGTAATCTTAAATGTAAAGAAGCAATAACACACAGGAACACAGTATCCTTAATAACTAAAATAATCCTAAATACCTAACGTAAACCACGTAACAATAATTGTACATAATATTATACTTATCTCACAGAAGTTCATCAGCACAATAAGTATATAATCCACACACAAATGACAGGAGAAGGGAGTCACTTTACACAAGTTACACTGTTGTAGGTCAAGCAGAGAGTGCACTGGGGCATGCTTGCTTGCTTGTTGGATTTCTTGGCTATCAACCAGAGGCATATAGCCAAAGATCATTAAGCCAATGGATCCATTTTATTATATCAATCTATATAAGGTCATAAAGTTTTGTCTCCCTCAGAAAACTCAGCAGTTTGTTAATAATATTCTTATCATCTGATAGAATATTTTCGATGGTAAAAGCTTTTTTTTTCAGTTGAAAATACTGTTTAATTTTTCTTCTTTGGTGTTCATACTCTCTACAAAAAATTAGTAAATGAGATATTGACATTATTGTATTGCATGACTGGCAATTTGGGGGAAAGTTTCTATTTACATAGGGTTCAAGGTGGGTGAACCATGTGGCATTGACTCTGAGTCGAGCCAATACCACTTCGTCCCTGCGGCTACGCCATGATGACGTAGCTCAGGGTTCAATAACTGTTCTTACTTTATTTCTGATGACTAATCTGGTCCACTGCCTTTGCCACAGGAGATGAATTCGAGACTTAATGAGGGAAACAAAACACCTGAGATCCGTACGGACTATGCTAAGGTCCAGATCAACAGTTGACCCGGCTAGTATATCAGCCTGTTCATTGCCATAGATACCATAATGTGAAGGTACCCATATTAGCTTGATTGATTTATTGGCACAAAACAGCTTACTAATGATATTACCCTGTATTTCGTTGTTAGTTGTATTTAAGGATTTAATAGCTTGAAGTGAACTTAATGAATCAGTAAAAATAACTATCCTATCATGGGTCGTCGATAGGGCAAAATCCAAAGCTTTATTAATAGCAAAAAGTTCTGCAATAAAAATAGATATATGAATCGGCAGTCTGAATCTTAACTGACATTCAGTCGACCATACACCTGCACCCACACATTCATCCGTCTTGGAACCGTCGGTATACAGATGGAAATATGAAAGATGTTGAACAATTATCTCACGAAACCTCTGGTGTACCTCCACCTCTGGCACCCGGGATTTAACCCCTGGTAGCCAGGAATCCACAATAGTGAAGGGGGGTGTTACCCAGGGTGCAATATTTACTAAAACCAGGGAATCGATTGTTGATAATTCTATACCGACACACTCTACGAGGTCGTGGAGTCTTGCTCTGAGGGACCTCACGCCAGTGCCCTCCGGGGCCATGCGACTCCCAGGCGGATAACTCCGTCCTTCCGGGGGCCTATTGCCATGGCCCCCTGGTTCCAAATGCATCACCAAGGCATTACCGGGAAGATGACTCGGCTCCCTGGATTTCTTAGCACAGTATACTAGAAGTTGTTGGTCTCATCTTAGACGGAGGGGAGGCACTTGACCTCCACCTCTAGACTCTCGATTCGAGTGTAATGTAGGGCTCCAAGACACACACGCAAACACGCATTCTGCACAACATCCAAACCTTTCAACACAGACTCAGATGCCGAACCATACACTATTGACCCATAATCTACTCTAGATCTAAACAGGAATTTATATAGCATTAGCAATGACTTCCTATCTGCTCCCCATTTTGTACCAGAAATGCACTTCAGCAAATTGAGTGCTTTTAAACATGCAGTCCAAGAAATTTAGTTGAATTTTGAATAGGTAGGGGGTTGTCACCCATAGTCAGCCGGACGTCTGGCTTCTTCCTATGAGTGAAAATAATCCCTACACTCTTTCTGACTGAAAACTTAAAACTCCACTGGAGGCCCCAATTGTGAATCAAATCCAATGCCAATTGGATCCGAGTTGCCGAAAACTCTGCATTACAGCTGTAGTGCCATATCGCAAAGTCATCGGGGTACAGTGAGTATTTAAGATTTCGAGGAGCAGCTGGTAGAATGTCATTGATCATACATAGAAATAAGGTCGGAGACAGAACACTCCCCTGGGGGACCCCATTTGCATGGACAAATATGTCCGAGAAAGTGACTGTGTCCGAAAAAAGCTTGACAGAGAAAGTTCTGTCAGAAATGAAATTCTTAACAAAAAAGGGCAGGTTACCGCGTAATCCCATCGCATATAGTTTCCTGAGAAGGCCATGTCGCCAACTCATGTCGTAGGCTTTTTCAATGTCTAAAAATACTGCAATCAAAAATTTGTTTTTTGGCAAATGACTCTTGAATTTGAACTTCCCGGTTCACTAGGTGATCGAGCGTCTGGCGACCTTTACGGAAGCCACACTACTCATCAACCAGCAAATTCCTTGAATTTAAAAAATGCAATAGCCTACGATTAACAATTCGTTCCATGACCTTGCATAAGCAACTTGTGAGCGCAATAGGGTGATACGATGAAGTCGATCTGGGGTCCCCCCCTCCTTTCGGTATGGGAATGACATGCGCAAAGTGCCACGAGTTTGGAAAGGTGTGACCCCTCCAAATCTTGTTGAACACTTGCAACATCTTGATCATGGAATCATGATCAAGATGCTTTATCATCTCATACTGAATCTCATCAGGTCCTGGGCATGTCCCACTACAGGCTCCTAGGGCTTAGACAAGCTCATGCATTGTTAGATCACTGTTGTAATCTAATTCATCTCCTGTGGCAAAGTCAATATGCTGCTGCACTGATGCTTCCTTGATGGGCAGGAAAGCTGGATGGTAATTTTCAGAGCTGCTAGCAAAAGAGAACTGCCTGGCGAGGGCGTTAACAATGTCTCTAGGTTCATCATAGTTGATGTTATTAAAAGAGATGTTGGTAATTGTATTTGATATTTTTTTCTCATTTAATGTTCTTACAGTGGACAAGACTTGGGAAATTGATGTTTCACTGTTAATACTAGAGACAAAACATCGCCAGGAGTCTCGTTTGGCTTGTCTGATGGTTCGACGAGCCCTAGCTCTCGCAAGTTTATACTTGCGAAAATTCTCATCACTAATGTGATTTTTGAAAAGCCTGTAGGCTCTATTCCTCTCACACAGTACCTTGCGGCAATCTGGCGTCCACCATGGAACTCTATGCTTTGCGCTATCTACCGAAGTCTTAGGAATTGTTGCCATTGCGGCTTTGAGGATATTATCTTGAATATTATTTACTTTATCATCAATGGTTTCTCCAACAATTTCAATAATGACACTCTTTGTGAAGGACACCCAGTCTGCTTTTTTTACGTTAAATTTAAGTGCTGAAGACTGGGGCACACTCTTTCCGGCGTATTTATACCCCCAGGAAGCTTCAATGAATCCCTTAATTAAAAACAATGTTCCCGAAACATTATGGTGGTCCCGAAGCAGAACATGGTTGGGGCAGTTCCTTATCCCATTGTTGTGCAGAACCACAGGAGATGGCGAAACCGGTAGTTACACACAAGTGGTGATCGAAGAATTCGTAACAGTGTGTGTGTAATAAACGTACATATGCGTATGTGTGTGTGTATGTGTTGCATCATAATACTCCACATGTGATGTCACCATCTCTCTCTCTCTCTCCCTCTCTCTCTCTCTCTTTCTCTTTCTCTAATCCGTTCGAGCTTCTGTTCGAGCGGTACATTTGGTGAGCGATTTTAGAAGCTCATACGAAAATTCGAGAACTTCTTTATGGTTTTAACCGGTAAATAGAATATTTGACATTTTAACGTAATTTTTACGTCAAGTTATGTCATAAAATCCTTTGCCGGCTGTGCTGAATTAGAATATATAGTTTTTGGAGAGAAACTGGGTTATTTTAGCGGCTTTATAGTAGATGACGTAATTTTGACATCGAGTTACGTCATTTTACGTCATACCTAGACCTGCGCCTGGTGATGGTGATTCAGAATATATATGGGTTTTGGATGTAGGTGTAACACGGACACTCTCCTCTGGAGAGTTGTCTCTTCGAAGGGAGTATAATCATTGGATTCGGGATCAAATTTCACCTATAAACAGTTTTAGTTTCCTTAAATTCAGACAACTTGCAAATTTGACACCATATGACCTCGCACGACCCCACCTATGTGCGGGCTGGGGTCAAAAGTACTTCTCACTTAGTTGAGCTACTATGACTATCGTAAAACTGCCCGAAAACGTCTTCCAAATCCGTGAAATATGCCGGAAATTCGGATTTTGTAAATTTCCCTAAACTTTGACCTGATCCGAGAGGTCAAGTATAGGTGATTCCCTGTAATGAGTTATACAGGTACAGTCTCCTCCACTGCCGCGTTCATCACTCCAGCGTTGTCAATGTGTGTAACCCACAAGGTGTGAACCTCCATTGTCGTCGACTTTAGTATCCGGAACGCATAACAATATAATTTATGTCAGTGGGAGTTTGATTGAGGGGTGGTTGGCACTTGGGTGTGGTGTTCTATGGAGGCAGGGTAGGGAACTGTAAGCTGTAGTGGAGAAGTCTTGGCTAGGTGCTATTTTTATGAATACTCAATATAGGTCAAAGATAATAGTAACACTTGATGGAGTTTTTGTTTCATGTTCTACATCATAACGATAATGATAGTTACTGCAGGTAAGAATAATATCTCTAGTGTGGAATTTAAGCACGCCACCGTGTTGCTATAACATTCCACACCACCATTAGTCTCCACAAGTCAAGATAGGCTCGTTCCTTCTAGTTAGTCATTGCATATTAATATGGTATTAATTTTGTGGCGATGACACAGATTTGTCAGTAACAACAATGTCCAAAATTTGATGAACATTAAGACAGTAGTACTGGTGTACTGACAGTTGTCATTAAAAGCTGTTGAATGATGAAGAGTTGATGAATACAGACGAGCTTCAAGTGTTGGTTGATTCAGGGCATACATAAGTAAATATTCTGATATTTCACTTTGACACAGATTGACTTGCACCTTATATGTGATTTACAATACCCTATTTACACAAGACAACTTATTTCATTAATATTAATTGAGTTTAGGCCATGACGATAATAATATGATGCTAGTAACCACAAGTGTGCGCGCCAATTAATGTGTGTGAAGAGAGAGAGAGAGAGAGAGAGAGAGAGAGAGAGAGAGAGAGAGAGAGAGAGAGAGAGAGAGAGAGATGACTCTCAAGGTATTCGCGACTTTAACTTGAAATGTATGAATTTTGTTGGCATCCTCGCTCAATCCGTCTATAACCGCTTAGTAATGTCAAAACTGAATGAAGTGTGTGAAAGTTCAATATGTAATGATAATAAAATATTACCTCGGTTGAAGCAGTCAAATTTCATCGTAAAATATCAACAGTCATGACACTACTACCAATGTTCACAATGCTCGTAAATTGAAGATATTTGTTATAATTGACAGAAAATAAAGCCATCGTCATCACAATGATTAACTTGGTGGGAGCAACCTATGAAAATCTATGAGGCCTAATTTTAATATATTATTTTCTAGGAATATTGTGACGTTAAAAACTTTACATTCAATATAATTTACTTATGTGTAATAATTATCATTAACGTTATGATGTAGAACATGAAATATTAATTACACCAAGATGTGCTGCTGATAGCTGGCATATACTAAACATTCATAGAGACATCTGGCCGAGACTAGCTGCTGCCTCACCAACCCAGCTATCTTTTACCGTTTGAGAGCATAATATACTGATAACAAACAATAACTAATGACTTTACTAACCACCACAATGTTGTGGTCTACCAATGTCATGTTTGTTATTTAACAGATTTATATAGTTGACATATAATTTAGTACAGCATTACTGCTTACAATTCTCTCGCTAACTTTCCTCCGTAAAACATGCACCACACTTTTCCCAAGCCTACACTCCTCCATTACCATCCCCCCAATTTTCTCCTGGCGTGTGTTTCGAATATGTGAGTCGAAACTGGAGGGTCACACCTTGTGGGGTACAAACATTGACAACACTGTTTTTTTTTTTTTAATTCATTGCACCGTAGCGTCAGTCAACAGGCAGACAACAATACACAAGGGTAGGCGGGACTCATGAAAATCCAATGACCACACACACACACACACACACACACACACACATCACGAAAACATAACAGAATGAAGCACAAGCATACAGACAAATATTTATAATATGACCTACTTAAATCCACCAAAACGAGGGTGGCGTACCAGAAGTTCCTCGAGAACCTGATGGTTCAGCAGGTGTCGACAAACCACATCGAGTGGCAGGCCCCAGGGCAGCAAGTGTCGGACAGTGGGGCAGGCTAGGCAATAGTGCTCTATAGTGTTAGCACGAGGGGCTCGACACAAGCGACACTCAGTGAAGGGAGGATCACCCTGCATCCCAGCAACCTGCCATGGTGGCCGGTAACCAAGCTTCAAACGAGCAGAGACTACATTGTGCCTCCGAACCATGAGGCCTCGACGACGGTAGGAATATTTGTGACGGCAGACAGACTAGTAATGGCTGATGGAGATGCTGAAGGCCCTCTCTGCATCCCTACATCGCCGTACAGGGAGGAGAGCAGCGGAGCGAACTCAAGAAAGGTAACATGTCAGGGAGAGAGGACGTCCAGCACCACGAGGAGGCAGATGGTAGGCTTCCTTTGTGAGTTTGTCAACTGTACCATTGTGACGTAAACCTACATGGGATGGCACCCATAAAAATTTGACAGACAAGTTACGATGACGCAATAAGGCCAAAAACGATAAAATCAGCTGAATAACAGTAGAGCGTGTGTGCTGAACACTAGAGAGGGAATGAAGGGCAGGTTTGGAGACACAAAAAATGGCAGCATTCACTCCACGTTGACAAACAAGACTAACAGCATGCAGAATAGCATACAGTTCACACAATGTTGAGCTAGAGTGGTTACAGAGACGACGGCCAACCCAGCCCCCTGAAGGTGACTCCAGGTCAGGCGAGAAAACGGCACAACCTGCTGTACCATCCGTCTGCAATGAGCCATCAGTGTAGAGGCAGTATGGATCTGTGATGGAGAACGTCACTGTTTCTATGTGTTCCAGAGTCAACTGCCGCTTTAGAGAAGGCAGTTCCGACTTGGAAGTAGGTGTGAAGCTGACATCAGGTGTTGGTAGCATCCACGGAGGGGGCCTGGGGGGACGTCTGCAACCATCATATCTATATTATGACTACGGAGCATAGAGGAAACAGACCTTATAAGAGTACGTCCAGCAGGCAGTATGGAAGGGACAGGGGAGTTTGGTCAAAGAGAAGTCCTGACTAACTGAGAGTAATGGGGTGAAAGATGTGGGAAATGGAGGCACTTGACAGTGAAGCAAGTAACAGTAGAATAAATTCTCTCGATTAATGGAAGAAGACACAACTCACGCTGCATGTTCACTATCCTGGTCGACATTGGACAGCCGAAAATTATTCTCATTGCTCTATTCTTAAATGTTTCTAAAGTTTCCAGAGTAGCCCTAGGAAGTTGAATCAAAGCAGGGGAGAGGTAATCAACAACTGACCGGATAAAAGCAATATAGATGGTCCTGGCTACTGGGATATAGATGCCTGAGGAGTTGTGAGCCATTGAAGTGGTGTAAGTCGGCGCTGGAGATGACCCATTAAGTCCGGGACATGGGATGGTCTTGAGGTCTGGCAGGGACAATCGGCCAAATATTGACTAGCGCGCCCAGGTAGTGGTACTGGGAACACATGGGAATGACAGTCCCTCCAATGGTGAACACTGGCTGAGCTTGAGGAAGGCGGCAGGTGAATATTCTGCTCTTATCTGGGGAGACAATAATGCCACAGTGAGAGGAGGCCACAAAGAAGGAGTCAAGAAACCGCTGGAGATCCCTTGGTGAGGTAGAATGAACACAGATATCATCAGCATAGCATGTAATTGTAGTTTCAGAAATATCAGGGAGAGAAGTGAGCAGTTGATGCATCAGAATATTAAATAACAATGGGCTGAGAACACCCCCTTGAGGCATACCAAGATGAAAACTGCGCAAAGGACTGAGTGCACCACTGAAAAACACATGGGAAGTCCTGTTACTCAGGTAGCCCCGAATCCACCATAGTAGATTACCTTTTATCCCAAAGTCAACCAGTTGATCCAAAATAACGTCTCTATTAGCAACATCGAAGGCACTTCGAAGGTCACGAAGACAAAGATTGTACAGTCGAAGTAGAAGGTTCCCAGGAACTTGATGAAGTAGGCGCAGCACAGCATATGTAATACCATCACCAAGGGAAGAAGCTCTACCCCGAGAGAGAGCATGGCGCAATTCCTCCTCAGTTATCTCCTCTGCATCATTGTCATCATCTTGTAACAGAGCAGACATTAGACGTAGCCGATGGACAGCAGCACGGGAAGCGAGTGCATCTTGTATGTGGATGGGTAGACTGGCTGGGGTAAATTGTTCTAACCAGGCATCGACATGTTGTTGGGCATAGTCGGCAGGAGTGTGATGACGTGCAGTGGCCAGTGTCTTTTTAACAACCCGACAGATGATGTGCCACATATAAATCACATTTGTTTGCTGGTCGATGCTGTCCGTGAACCGCTGCCAAGTCTCAGTGTGAGCACACTCCTGCAAGGCAACTAAAGCGTCCCTAGACATCTGGTAACGATGGAGCAGGTCAGGTGTTGGGTTGGCTTGAAACAATAGGCCATCACGTTCAGCCTCCTCTTTTGCCTCCTGTATACGTGCATCCAGCGTCCAGGAGTGGGCAGTATGGCGATGCTGGAAATGTGGCCGGGAGACGTATAGCCTATAAAAGTCATGAGTAGCAGATACAAGATCAGAGTACAACTGTTCAGCTGATGATATGTCAAATGTAGGGAATACATGGGCCATAAATAAGATGTAAGTCGGGCAATATTTAGGGGGTACAGCAATACGCAAACGAGTGGCTGAAGCACTTGACCCAGAGAATAATGAAACCGAAGAACGATGTGATCAGAAAATAAGTCTGGCACGGATGATCACTGGACCTGAGATGCCATCAGGCCAGACGAGAGGATGTAATCCAGAGTACCTCCCCGGCAATGAGTGGCACCGCCAGTTTCCCAGCGTGTCAGATGATGGTTGCGGATGTATGAAAGGAGACGAACACCATTACAATTAATAGAGCCAGAACAATCACCCAAATCAGAATGCTGAGCATTAAAATTTCCCATATACACCATAGCATGCACTGTTGGAGAAAGAAGAGCCTCAAGAGTGAGTCTAGCTGGGGCAGAATAGACATTACATAATTGGAGTACTCCATCCTCAGGTAGAACCTCAAATAGCTGAAACGTCATGTCAGGATCAGTGGAGGTATGGAGAAGGCAATGTGGCAAGGAGCTATGCATGTAAGTCAGGAGACCATTCCTTACCAGATGAACATATGGCACATAACCTGAGAGGAGGAGCTTGCCCAGCAGCGAGCGGCCGTCCTGGAAATGCTTCCTGGAGAAAAATAACACTAGGATGATGACGAAAAACAAAGCCCTTGAGTTGACTGAGCTTAGCATAACTGGTGATACCACATACATTCCAGGATATGACATCCAGCCGGCAATCACTAGCGAACTCTGTATTTGGAGGTAGAAGTCCGGTGAGTGGGGAGAGATGAGCGACCTGGAGAAGAAGATGGACCAGGAGAAAGGACTGACTCGAAATGCTTTTCAAGGCGAGATGCAACAGTATCCATCTTTTCGGTAAGGGTAGTGACAGTTGAGATGATGGCCTGCTGAGCCTCGACCAAGGTGGAGAGTTTGGAGTCATTGGCAGCCTGAGCGGCAACTAGCCCATCAATCCTTGCTTCAAGGGCAGAAAAGCGGTTCTCAAGAGCAGTACATCGTGCCATGAGGGTAGCAACAGACTTGCGGATGGCCAGGTCTGGAGGCGAGGCAGGGCTGGTAGGAAGAGCAGACTAGGGAGGTGGTGGTGGTGGCGATGGAGGCGGAGCAATAGCAGAGACACGAACCTGGACCTGACGTCGAGTACATCCATGCCACATGTTAACTCCTAGCTGAAGGCATCGTGGACACTTCCATCGAGACGTACCCTCAGGAGGTGGAGGCAGCTGGACGTGATGGTTCACCTCTGACAGGACCCGTCTTGGAATCATGGTCGGCGGCACACCATGCACACTTCGGCCTGGCAGAACAATACCGGGAGATATGCCCAACTCCCCAGCACATTTAGCACAAAGGCTGGTCATTATGAAGTTTCCTCACCTCACACGGTGGAAGACAAAGGAGGAAATAAAAGGAAATCTCATTTGGAGGTGGATCGGGTTGACTCCAGACAACAACAATACGGCTAATGGGGGAACCATCTTGGAAAAAAACGACGGGCAGAGTACACACCAGGATATCCTTTGGCAAGTTTCGGGTCTACATCAATAGGAAAACGGGTGAGGATGTAGCTGGGGAACTTATGAGGCCTCTCTGGTGAGTCTTCAAGAATGAGATGCAGAGATAAAAATTCACCAGCTTTGACTCTATCAATGATGTCCTGATGCTTCCAAGAGATGTAGACAAACCAGGAGGTGACAGCAGCCATCTTGACTTCAGCTAGTTCACGCTGCAGCTGGAAGGCCCTGTTGACATCAGACAACCAACGCAGCTTTGTGTCCGTAGATGGGTTCCCAGAGAAGGAGAGCTTGATACAGACATCCCTCGGGGCAAAAGCAGGAAGGTTGGACGAGGGCAAGGAGTTGGTATACTAGGAAGAAACACCAGGTTGAGGCATAGAAGGTACGTCGTGCACAGCTGAAGCACCCTTCGCCGTCTTGGCAGCTGGAGGCAAACAGTCCACACCATCGGAATCCTGTAAGGAATCGGTCGAGGCATCCAAGCAGGAATCCGCGCTCTCCATCAGGCCAGGCAAGGCCTAGATGGAAAGCGAACAACTAAACACTCAATCAGCCAGGGATAAACACACACACACCCACACACACACAGACAATCACAACAAAACTATACACAGAACCACAACAGACAACCAACATCAGCAACACCACAGAAACAACAACACACAAACAAGAACTCACAAACCATACAAAAAACACACAAACAAAAGCACAAAAAACAACCAAACAACACAAACAAGATTGAAGGCAGAGCGCCACGAGTACATCCACACTCCACCTGTTCTGGAGCGAGACTCTGACAACACTGGAGTGATGAACGTGGCAGTGGAAGAGACTGTACATGTAGCTCAGGAAGATACGTCGAACGGTACCAAGATGGACGCCGTACGATCAAAAGTGACTGAGTAATATAGTTTTTTTGGATATGGCAACTTTGACCCTAATACAGGCAATTGCATTGTTTTTTAACTTAACAACAAGGAATGTTTCATGGCACCTTGGATGTTCAGGGCAACCAACATACTGTATGTTAATTAATTGGTCTCGGTCGTGTTTCAGACCACATTATATGCTACAGATTATATACTACAAATAGGTTGGATATTTTTTGGAGGCACTGTACACCAGTGATCAGAGAGGATGATAAACCCTGGTGGCATCAGGTATAATTGTAGCTTTCATTTTCTCTCTGTTTGCTGTCTTTTCACATGATACTGCAGTGTCCGGAATGTATTTTTACGAACTGTATTGGCGATTGGCACCGCCTGTGCCAAAAGGTAAAAAAATGAAAAATGATGCTTTGGTTATAGAGATAAAAATAACCATACGACATTCTTTCAAACTGTCTCATTATCTATCCCAGCTCGTTTCACGAACATGGGGATAATAATAGGATCTCACCTAACCTAATCTCACTGAGCTCTTGGCAAGGGCGGTGCGAGCCAGTATACAGTTCGTAATGATGCGTCCGGAACCCCGTGGCCATTAGATATCATTGGGATATTTTATTAGATTGTGTCATTTAGTTTGAAACAGATCAAGGAATAAGGAAATATTTTACAGTTGAAATCTCATTACATTACACTGAAATCTTAATCAGGCAAACTTGTATTTAATAGTATTAGCATTGAATTTAAACTATTGATTTATTAATTGTTCTCTTAAAATATGATGCTCTTTCCTGCAGCCATGAAGAGCATATTTGTACTAGGTGTATGGTCTCTGATGATGGTCCCAAGACAAGCATGTGTCGGTGCTATGTTTATGAAAAATATGAAAGATA
Organism: Petrolisthes cinctipes; assembly: GCA_033782935.1. NCBI lineage: Eukaryota > Metazoa > Arthropoda > Malacostraca > Decapoda > Porcellanidae > Petrolisthes > Petrolisthes cinctipes. The sequence continues at coordinate 812,345 of JAWQEG010001202.1, forward strand.
GAGGAATGGTGACGACGGTGCTGCAGATAGTGCATCATCACTTTTCTGGTTGTCATTTAGCACTTGCTACAACTAAACGTCATTCTGAAAACTACTACCTATTGATTCAGTAAGTGTAATATAGTAATCCCTATGACATGTAATTAATGAGTCTATGGCGATAATTTTCAACCTTGGCTTCACTTCAGATTTGTACTGTACATATCCCAAAATGTTTCCAACCATGTATTCATCCTTCGAAGCTTGGGAATGAGCTGTGTGCCCAAGGGCAGTCTCAGATCTGCGTGAAGTGTCTGGGTAACCACAGAACCCTTATAAATTTTGAAAAACCTTCAAGTGGAAAACTCTGACAACATTTGAGGAGTGCCTTGGAGTCAGAACACTACAATGAAAGGATAGAGTCTCCGGGAAGATATTGAATATTTTGAACCCCTTGAGTCCAGGCAATGCTCAGATTTCCTGCCACCACGTTCAGGTGGTTACTTTTAGGGTGCATCCACACCTGCCACCGAGCAATGTCCTAAATATTACTCGAAATATTGTTGTGATCATGTTCGGTTACACATTCTTTGAAAGGTAAATGTAATATATTCTATATAGGATAGATAGAAAAAGACCTTTAAACAACGGTCAAACAACATAGGCAGAGTGTAAGGACTGTAAAAGAATCTAGTGTTTTATTGGTTCATAATTATGAAAGATAATTATCGTCGTATTGACTGGTGTAATGCTTTCTCAATAATGTCATGTAATTCACTCATAAATAGAGACATCATACAGTCACGTTTGATCATACACACAAAAGATATTAAAATGAACTTAAACAATGGTACCGGTATGTATAAGTTGGAAGGAAGCTAAGCCCTGTTCCTTAATGACTGGATATTAAAGACTTAGTGGTAAAGTCAGGTCAGTGTCAGTTCAGGACTGGTCGGATAAATTCTTTGTATGCGCCATTTTTTTTAATTTTTTTACGTTAAACGGCCATCACCTCTGAGGGAGAAATTAGGCTTGCAAGTCCAGCATCCATGACCTTGCGACCCCAGGATGATAAAAATGTAGTTCGCCCCAGTCACAGAAGCTGGCTCATGTAAACAAAGAAGGACACATCAGTATGCGAGGATTACAACAGGATAAGCACCTCCTCGCATACGTCATATGCACCATACTGGGTGAGCAGTGTTTTGAGCTTTTGGTGGCAACACCGGCAAGTTACTAGTTAGCTATTAGTTGTATTATATACATACATAAATATATAAATATATATATACATAATATTATATAAATATATATATATATATATATATATATATATATATATATATATATATATATATATATATATATATATATATATATATATATAAATACATACATACATATATGTACATGCATACATGTATATATATATATACATACATATATATATATATATATATATATATATATATATATATATATATATATATATATATATATATATATATATATATATATATATATATATATATATATATATATATATATATATATATATATATATATATATATATATATATATATATATATATATATATATATATATATATATATATATATATATATATATATATATATATACGTACACTCTCCCAAAAATGTATCGGCATTGCTGGCTAGATCCTGCTGAGAAAAGATCGAAGCTACATGTATGACTGTACTGTGGGGTTGGTATTCCTGCTGGCAATGAGTTGACTCTCATTTTTGTGCAAACGTGAAATCCTCTAGCATACATAATTCATGCATTAGGCAAGTCGTGGAGTAAGAGTTGTGACTTCATTTTTACAGATATACGTTATGTGATTTTATTAATTGATAGTTTTGGGGGAGGAGGAATTTACTGAATTATTGAATATAATGAGAATGATAACCCAGAGAATAAAGTTACCAAATCGGATTTTAACCAAAAAGGAATCTTTGAGTAGATTCGCTGTAATTATAGTATTTTGTCTTAAATATAATGCAGTTATAGCATAGGGTAGAATTAAGTAGACTTATGCTTTTTCTTCTCATACTTCTAAATAAGGTTTTGTAAAGTAACACAAACAGACATTGCCCTCTCCAGAAAGTGACGTGTATAAACAAACATGTGAAGCAACCAACAAACTCAAAGCTTCACTCGATAATCTCGGGGCCTCAGTCTCAGGCAACGACTGACGGCCTCCTCTCACGAGGTAGAGGTATATATATATAAAAAGTAAAACTAAAATAAAATAAACAAAAAGAAAGATAACGTTATATACCATTCGGCAACTACGGTGTGGATTAGCTAAGTTTTCAGCATTAGAAAGGGCCAAATCTTACGATAATATTTGAAATTTCACTAATAGGTAAAGAAATGCGAATATGTTTCGATTTGCATCCACTATAGTTTCTCTGACTCATGAAGCAATACGAATATGAATAATTGGCAACTGATCGGCAGGAATACCACTATCTATAAGATTTCAAAGCAATGTACCATAATGCTACGTTTATTGTCGTTTTCGTTCTTTCGTATTAATGCTGATACTTTTTTGGAGAGTCTACATATAAATATATACATGCAGTGAGGTACTCTAGCCATAGCCCTGTGTCACTCGTGAGAAGCTCCTGAAGGTGTGTGTCGTGTTGTTGAGCCGTGGCGAGCGCGGGGAAGTCCAACGGAGGGATGGGTTGGATGCTGAAGATAGAAGGGTGTGTCGGCGGTGACCTGGAGAGGGCATCAGCTACGGTGTTTTCTTCTCCTCGGACGTGGCGTATGTCTGTCGTGAACTCCGATATGAATGATAAGTGACGCGAACCCGTGGGGACCAGTTTGTACCTTGCTGGTGCATGGCTTTGGTGAGAGGCTTGTGATCCGTATGGATGTGGAAGTCCCTGCCTTCGAGGAAGTGGCTGAAGTGCTTCACATCGTCGTGGATGGCCACCAGCTCTCTGTTAAAGGCGCTGTACGTGTGCTGTGGCAGCTCCAGATGTTTACTGTAGGAGGCGATTGGCTTGAGTATACCATCCACTTCCTGCTGCAGGATCGCTCCGATAGCGTCATTAGAGGCGTCAGTGTAGATAGATGTGGGCACGTGAAGTGTAAGATATGCCATAAGTGTAGTGTCGGCAAGCTTGGTCTTGATGGCGGTGAATGCTGCCTCAGCTGATGGTGTCCAGACAAGTTTCTACTGGGATTCCTTTTTAAGTCCCTTCAGTAGGGACCCCCCCTAACAGGAGCCGCCTTGACGTGGTGGGGGTGCTTGCGTGTCTCTGAGACCTGGCGAGCTAGACTAGAGGGGGCTCCGGCACCCTGCTCTGCCCCGATTTCGGGGAGAGAGGGCTTCCCATGCTAGTAAGGTCGCCAGTGAGAGACCAGACTAAATGGTTCCCATGCATTAGGCTGCCAGTACGGGCCAACAGCGCTGCCCTCCGGAGGGCAGAATGGGGGAAGAGGTACGCCGCCCACGGCGACCAGCGCTCGGTCCCCTCATCTGCCCGGTAGGTAGTAGCTCTTGGCTCCTGGGGCCAAAAACACTAAACCAATGATATATGGATACAGAAAAGCCCCAATCTCTTCCTCGAGCGGTGGTCGACCAGGCCCTCGAGACGTCACTCTCTGGTCGTTGTAAGATGCAGAAAGCTGCAAATAAGAGTAGACATAGCAGGTCGGGTCTTGTGTCGAAGAACCCTGTTAACGATTTGGACACGTTAATGTTAACGAATGTACTCGCATCCTTTACCTATGGCGCTATCCACTCCATTTTTAAGTGCTTTGGAGAAGTCCACCGAATCCGAATCACATATGACAGTGATTGTAGGTCTAATCGGTGCTATATTACTTTCAATACAAATGCTGCTGCATTTGAGTCAAAAGATTCTCTGACGGTGGGGGATACTCATTGTAAAGTTCAGATGATACGGTCCATCAATGTAGTTGACAGTGACAATGATTACTGCCCTAATATATTTGATGATTCTGCAGAGCATGTCCCAAAGGAACGTCGGGTTCCTACACCCTTTTGGTTTGTGGCTTACTACAGGGAGGGACGTGGTAACATTATCCATGCTTCCCGGTATCTTGAGAAAGAAATTGGATTATTACCAATGGGCCACATAAAGAAATATGGTAAGGGAGTTTTAATCAGAGCCAAAGATCTTACACAGGCCATGATGCTCCTCAATCTCCCCTGTCCTTCTGATAGCATGTTTGAATCTATTAAACCACATCGAACATTTAATTATAGCAAGGGGCGTATATATAATGAGGACCTGTATGAATTCTCTGAAGAGGACATTCTCGCTATGTGCCCAGACAGTGTCCAACGAGTAACGAAGATGAAAGGCAGTAAAAATATGATCATCCTCACTTTCTATGGCTCGCATATCCCAGATCGCATTAACATTAACCCCACCTCATTTGAGGTGAAGCCTTTTGTTGAGCGTCCCCTACAGTGTTTCTCTTGTTATGAGTTTGGTCATGGGAAAAGGAACTGCAACAACCGTTCCCGGTGTTGTAATTGTTCTGCTCTTGACTCACATCTTACTTCTGAGTGTCGGTCAGAGAGTTACTGCTTTTACTGCAGAGATTCTCACCCCTTGCGTTCTCGCCAATGTAAGATGAACCTACTTGAGCAGGATATCCTCCACTTGGCTAATACTCAATTCATTAGCATAGGTAGTGCCAGACGGCAACTCAACTTCAGGCGACAGAAGGATGGTGGTGTGAATACATACGCCTCCTCCCTTCGCCCTAAATTGGTTGCAGCACCCTCTCAACCCTCTCAAGAGGAAGCTGCTTCTTGCTCTAGTGAGAACGTTTCTAAGGTTACTCTACATAATAGTTTCTCTGTCTTGGAAACTTTATCAGGCACTCATTCTGGTGACCCTTCAACTGATGACATTCTCAGACTTTAGCTAAAGGTGTCCATGTGGTAGAGGTTCACGCTGCCACACGCTCTCCCAAAAGGAAACTTAAGTCACCTAAACTGCCACAGAGACGCCTTCGTGGTTCCTCTGAGGCACTTGACTCTATATATGTTCCACCTTGTGAGGCAACCATCTCTGTGGACTCATCCATAGTTTCCTCTCAATTTCATCAGAAGCGTTCTCGTGGCTCTGATGAATCTCTTGATTCAACAGAAGTTCCTCCTCGCAAGCTTCCTTCGGGATCATCAGAGGGGCGTGAAGTTAATGTGGATGCCACGGATGTTGTGACTTCAAAAGATTCACTTTCTCTTTCGCTTGAGCAGCGGAGTGATTCTACCACCTGTATTATGGATGTTGATGTATCTGCCTGTGTCAGTGATACCACTGCTGTACAGGATAGAACCAATGTAATTGTTTCAAAGAATATTCCATCTCATATACCTTCACCTTCTTCTAACATATCAGATGCTTCAGTGACTCGTCTACGGGTCCCAATTACTGCTCCAAGTACTACTCCTCGGGTTCGCTCTTCTTCTAGTGGCCCAGGATTAGACAAATCTTATTGTTTGAATAAACCCTCAGGTCGAGGTGGTAGTGGGAAGTACCTCCGTGAGGCTTCCCAAAAATCAGTACTAAAGTAACACCGTTCAAGGTCCTTCAGTGGAATTGCCGTGGCTTGCGTGCTTCTTATGAGGAACTGCGCGTTCTTCTCTCTAGCTTCTCTCCTGCATGTGTTTCTCTCCAAGAGACAATGCTTGGGGGCTACATTCCTGCCAGTCCTCCAGCATACTCAGCATTTTATTCCAATTCATTTGAAGGGCAGGGTCATCATGGTGGCTCTGCCATCCTAGTTCGCCGAGATATTCCATGCACGAGCCTGGAGCTTGACACTCCGCTCCAGGCTGTTGCAGTTAAGGTTTTTATGGACCGCCCTTACACTGTATGCAGTCTATACCTTCCTCCCAGTGTTACAGTTGAGAGGGGTGATCTCAACCATCTTGTACGGGACCTTCCATCTCCCTTTATTTTATTGGGTGATTTTAATGGTCGTCATCCTCTGTGGGGTGACAGTTCGGTCAACCCCAGGGGTGTTTTATTGGCTTCTTTTATTGAGAATGAGGGATTAGGGGTTTTAAATACGGGAGATGTGACACAATTTAATAGCCCTACTGGGACTTTTACCGCCATTAACATTTCCCTTTGCTCACCCAGTGCTCTGTTGGATTTTACTTGGAGAGTGTTGCCTGACTTATATGGCAGTGACCATTTCCCTATACTTTTAGAAGGTAACAGGTACGAACCAAAGTCTCGTCTTCCTAGGTGGAAATTAGAGAAGGCTGACTGGCAGTTTTTTAGAGAGCTAACTTTTTCGGTCTCTTCTGTAGCTGATTTTGGTAGCTCTGACGAGGCTGTAACATATTTCACTGATATGCTCCACTCTGCTGCTCTCAACTCTATCCCTAGAACTTCTGGCTACTTTCTCAAACGTCCTGTCCCTTGGTGGTCACCAGTCTGCACCACTGCTGTGCGGGAGAAGCGCGCTGTTTTCTCTCGCCTTAGTCGCAATCGTGGGGACCCAACTCTTTTAGAGGACTTCCGACGGGCAAGGGCTCGGGCTAGATGAGTTTTAAAAGAGGCCCGACGTGCATCTTGGAAGGCCTATGTGTCTTCAATTAATACTAAAACTCCACTCACCCAAGTGTTCAGGAGAGTCCGTAAGATGGCGGGGAAGTTTTCTCCTAGTTTTCCACCTGTACTTAAGGTCAATGGAATTAAGATCATGGATGGTTTGACAGTGGCCAATACCATGGCGGAGGCTTTTGCAAAGGTCTCCAGCCGTGACTCTCGACCTCTGGCTGTCAGGCATGAGTTAAGAGCCAAGGAGCGTACAGTCCTGGATTTCACAGGGAACGAGAATGAAAGTTATAACCATATATTCACCCTGAGAGACCTGCATTCTGCTCTCTCTCTCTGCGGCGACACTTCTCCTGGGCCAGACAACATCCCATATGCAATGTTACGACACTTGGGTGAGGAAGCGATCTCATTTCTTTTAGCTGTATATAACAGAATCTGGCTGGAGGGTGTCTTCCCTTCTGGGTGGAGGGTTGCTACCATCCTTCCTTTTCTCAAGCCGGGCAAGGACTCTGGTGTTGCCCTCAATTATCGATCAATTGCCTTGACCTCCTGTCTCTGTAAACTATTTGAAAAGATGGTGAATGTCAGACTGGTATACTTCTTGGAACGGGGTGATTTTCTGTCTCCGTCCCAGTCTGGCTTTCCTAAATACCGTTCCACTACAGATGCTCTGCTCAGGTTGGAAGCTGCTGCATGTGAGGCCTTTGCACGACATCAACACCTTGTCTGTGTATTCTTTGATTTAGAGAAAGCCTATGACACTACATGGCAATATGGCATCCTGCAGCAACTCCATTTATATGGCCTGCGGGGTCGCCTTCCACGCTTTCTTAAGGAGTTTCTCAGTGGTCGCAGTTTTTCTGTGAGGGTTGGTACAACCCACTCAGCATCTGTTGCACACAAGGAGGGCATCCCCCAGGGAAGCGTCCTCAGTGTCACATTGTTTGCAGTAGCAATTAATGCCATTGCCTCATCCCTTCCAGACGGTATAGCTAACTCGATGTACGTTGACGACCTAGCAGTCTGGTTTGCTGCTTCCCGTATGTCAGTGGCGGAGCGGCGCATGCAGCTTGCCCATGACAGGGTGTCACGTTGGAGTGGTTCTCATGGGTTTCGATTTTCTCCTTCCAAGACAGTTGCTATGCACTTCTGCCGCATCCGAGGCGTACACCCGGATCCGGACTTATTCATGTATGGTCATCGGATATGATGTGTCGAGGAGACTCGCTTTTTGGGTCTCCTTTTTGACAAACGTTTGACTTGGGTTCTCCACTTACGTACACTTAAGGTCTCTTGCCTCAAGGCTCTTAACCTGTTGAGGGTCCTGAGCCATACATCCTGGGGGGCTGATCGGGCCACCCTCCTCCGCCTATACCATGTTCTTATTAGGTCAAAACTCGACTATGGGTGTGAGGTGTACTCTTCTGCCACCGATGCCCGTCTCAGAGTTTTAGACCCATTTCATCATGCTGGAGTACGTCTGGCGACCGGAGCCTTTAGGTCGTCCCCAATCCCCAGTCTCCTGGTGGACGCTAATGAGCCACCTCTTGATCTCTGTCGTCAGTCCTTGATGGTTCGTTGTTGGCATCGATTACATCGACTTCCTGACACCCTACCTTTCTTGGCGGTGTCATCTGATATCATGTCTCAATACTACCTTTTACATTCTCCTGCACCATGGCCCTTTGGCTTCCGGGTCAGGAAGGCTATGGAGGAGATAGGCATAGATGACTACCAGATTTGTCCTGTGAGGGTCCCCAGGGTGGCTCCATGGCTTCTTCCAGAAGTTTTCCCCTGCACCTGCTTTACAGACAAGAAGGAATCTCTTCCTCCTCCAGTGGCTCGTTCCCTCTTTTTAGAACATGCCTTCACTCACAGGGAGTCCCTCCCTGTGTACACTGATGGGTCAAAGTCTGATGCTGAAGTTGGCTTTGGAGTTGTCTTTCCTGACTTTTGCCGTGGAGGCAGGCTTCCTTCTGTCATGTCCATTTTTACTGCTGAGCTCTCCCTCAGCCTTCGTTTACTATTTTTAGCGATTCCTGTAGTGCCTTGCAGGCCTTGTGCAATTTTAACTCTTCCCATCCCCTGGTGTTGGCCATTCTTGAGTGGCTTGTCCTCCTGGGTCGTCGTGGCCGCAAAGTCACTTTTTGTTATGTCCCGGCCCATGTGGGTGTTGATGGGAATGAGCGGGCTGATGCCCTGGCTAAGGCTGTGGTCTCCAATTCGCGGCCTCCTGCCAGGCGTCATCCTGTTCCTGCAGTGGACCTTCGACCCTACATAGATGCTACCGTTCGTTCCTGCTGTCAGGACAGATGGGACACCGTCGGGGCTAACAAGCTCCGCGACATCCGCCAGCGTCTTGGTTTGTGGAGCTACAGTGCCCTGTCCCGCCGGTGGGAGACAGCTCTTGTCCGTCTTCGCATTGGCCACACATTATTGACTCATGGCTTTTTAATGGAGAGGGCTCACCCTCCCTACTGTGATGATTGTCTTGTCCCTTTGACAGTACGACATCTTATTGTCGAGTGTCCCAGCCTTGGGGACCTTCGTCGTAGGCACCTCTCCGAGTACCGGAATGGTGACGGTTCTCACAGTCTCTCCCAGGTGCTCGGGGAGGAGGCTTGTAGTGTGGGAGGGAACACCCTCTCCTATGTGGAGGAGGCTGGCCTCCTCCAAAAGTTGTGAATTGTATTATATTTATGGCTTTTTAGATAGTTCAACGTTTTCTTATCTTTTATATATTTTACTTGAATTAGTTATGTATTTTTTTTTTTTTTTTTTTTTTTTTTTAGTATAAATGTGCCTTTTAGTTTGTATGTTCTTTTATTCATGCTGCCTATCCCTTTCGGGGTGGAGAAGTCTGTTTAGTTTGTGTAAATATTTTATTAATGATGTAGATGACTACTTTGTATTGGGTGGTATATGACCATAGCTGTTGCGCAGCCAAATGCCTCATGGCATTTCTAAATCAATCAATCAATTAATTATAGCAAGGGGCGTATTATAATGAGGACCTGTATGAATTCTCAGAAGAGGACATTCTCGCTATGTGCCCAGACAGTGTCCAACGAGTAACAAAGATGAAAGGCAGTAAAAATATGATAATCATAACTTTCTATGGCTCGCATATCCCAGATCGCATTAACATTAACCCCACCTCTTTTGAGGTGAAGCCTTTTGTTGAGTGTCCCCTACAGTGTTTCTGTTGTTATGAGTTTGGTCATGGGAGGAGGAACTGCAACAACCGTTCCCGGTGTGGTAATAGTTCTGCTCTTGACTCACATCTTACTTCTGAGTGTCGGCCAGAGAGTTACTGCTTTTACTGTAGAGATGCTCACCCATTGCGTTCTCGCCAATGTAAGATGTACCTCCTTGAGCAGGATATCTTCCACTTGGCTAATACCCAATTCATTAGCATAGGTAGTGCCAGACGGCAACTCAACTTCAGGCGACAGAAGGATGGTGGTGTGAAGACATACGCCTCTTACCTTCGCCCTAAATCGGTTGCAGCACCCTCTCAACCCTCTCAAGTGGCAGCTGCTTTTTGCTCTAGTGAGAGCGTTTCTAAGGTTACTCTACATAATAGTTTCTCTGTCTTGGAAACTTTATCAGACACTCATTCTGGTGACCCTTCAACTGATGACAATTCTAAGACCTTAGCTAAAGGTGTCCATGTGGCAGAGGTTCACGCTGCCACACGCTCTCCAAAAAGGAAACTTAAGTCACCTAAACTGCCACAGAGACGCCTTCGTGATTCCTCTGAGGCACTTGACTCTATAGATGTTCCACCTTGTAAGGCAACCATCTCTGTGGACTCATCTATAGTTTCCTCTCAATTTCACCAGAAGCGTTCTCGTGGCTTTGATGAATCTCTTGATTCAACAGAAGTTCCTCCTCGCAAGCTTCCTTTGGGATCATCAGAGGGGCGTGAAGTTAATGTGGATGCCACAGATGATGTGACTTCAAAAGATTCAGTTTCTCTTCTGCTTGAGCAGCGGAGTGATTCTACCACCTGTATTATGGATGTTGATGTATCTGCCTGTGTCAGTGATACCATTCCTGTACAGGACAATACCAATGTAATTGATTCAAAGAATATCCCAGCTCATATACCTTCATCTTCTTCTAACATATCAGATGCTTCAGGGACTCATCTACGAGTCCCAATTACTGCCCCAAGTACTACTCCTCGGGTTCGCTCTTCTTCTAGTGGCCCAGGATTAGACAAATCTTATTGTTTGAGTAAACCCTCATGTCGAGGTGGTAGTGTCAAGTACCTCCGTGAGGCTTCCAAAAAATCACACAAGCCTGTAGGTCAACAAACGTCTAAAATCATGATTAGCAGGATTAGGCTCATCCACCACATACGCCAAATCTACATGAGCCCTCCGATGGTACTTCTTTAAAAGGTTTATATGATAAAGCTTCCTCTTCCCGTTCTCGTCAATCAAGTAAGTAACCTTATTTTTACACTCAAGAACAGGAAAAGGTCCTTTCCAAAACATCAGTAACTTATTATGCGTATCTGGCAGCAAGACTAGAACTTCATCACCTAGTTTAAATTTAAAGTCTTGAGATTTTAAATAAAAATAAGACTTGTATTTAGGACAAGATGATATCTGCATTCTGAGCAGCAATTCTGGCATATTCTTCTAGTTTACCCCTTAACTCAATAACATACTACCATAGATCTCTCAAGTCTGCTAAGGGCCCTCTCACCTTTCTCCCATACAACATCTCGAAGGCTGGGAAACCTGTTCTGTCACTAGGGATATCACGCAAGGCAAACATAGTGGGGATCAGGTATCTGTGCCATTCAGTAGGTTTATCTGAACAGAGTTTTTTCAAGCCAGCTTTAAGAGTAGAATGAAGCCTCTCAATCCGACCATTTTCTTCTAGGGTGGTAGGGTGTGGTAAACATAGGCTTAACCCCTAAGAGTTTATGTATCTCCTGCATTAGCTGAGGAGTGAACTGGGTCCCCTGATCCGACAGTATTTCGCGAGGTATGCCTACCTTGCAAAAGATGGTTATTAGTGCTTCAGCGATAGATATGGTGTCGATTGATTTGAGGGGCAAGGCTTCAGGAAACCCAGTGGCAAAGTCAACTAATGTCAAGATGTATCTGTGGCTTTCTGAAGATGGAGGGGATAAGGGGCCAACCAGATCAGTGATTATTGGAATGTCTGGAGAGGTACCAAATTCACTCTACCCCTTGGCGAAAACCGTTGCCACTTGCCACATGACCTACAAAAACTTTGATATCAACAGTCATCCCTGGCCAGAAGAATATCTCCTTAACCTTCATCTCCGTTTTCCATCGACCTCATCCTCAAACGTGTTTATCACAGCGAAGACACTACGCCCCTGAATATTCCTGAAAGCACACTCAGGACACTACTACAGATCTGCACAAAGGAGTCACCGTTCATCTGCCCCAGTGGAAAAATGTACCAACAAATAGACGGTATAGCAATGGGCAGCCCACTAGGAGTACTCTTCGCGAATTTCTTCATGGGCAGCATCGAATCAACTTCACTCGCGAACATCAAGCCCTCTATTTACTGCCGCTACGTCGACGACATCTTCGTCCGCGTCAAGGACTTCACCTACGAAGAAGCATGCGACGGACGCCTTCTCTTCCTTGATATACTCGTGACAGCAAGCGAATCAGGATTTAAGACCACAGTCTACACCAAGCCAACAAATCAAGGACTTTGCCTGAACGGAAACAGTGAGTGCCCCAAACGCTACCTACAATCAACCATAAGTGCATACGTCAGACGAGCACTCTCCCACTGCTCAACATGGAAAGACAGACACCAGGAAATAGAACGAGTCACCCAAGTACTCGTCAACAACGGTTACCGAAACTCCGACGTAACAAAAGTGACAAAAACATATGTGGACAAATGGTACGAGAACAACAACACCGGAGCGAAGAAGTGCGACCCTATCAAGTTATTTTACAGACATTTTATGTCTACAGAATACAAGAAGGATGAAGAAATTATCAGAAACATCATTAACAAAAACGTACACCCAGTCAACGCCGAACAAGAAATCAAACCTATCATTTATTACAAAAACAAGAAAACAGCCCATCTACTTCTCTAAAACCGACCCAACACGACCAAGACGCCCCTTCAGGAAGACCACGTCGTATACCAATACACTTGCAACGATGAGGAGTGTGGGCCTCATTCTTACATTGGTATGATGAGGACCTCCCTGTCCCGGCGCCTAACCTGCCATCTTTCCAACGGGGCAATTAAAGATCACCACGCCACCAAGCACACATCAAGTACCACCCGTTAAATGCTGGTTAATAACACAGCAATACTCGACAGGGAAAGCGACAGCAGACGTCTTTTGTTCCTGGAAGCGATTTATATAACAACAAAGATGCCATCTATCAACAAACAAGCAGAAGACTTCCAGGTACTCCCCTCAGCAAAACGCAGAACAAGTTAGCTAATCAGGTGTTCACTCGGGCGAGCCAATCTCCGAGCTCGGCTCCGCCCACTCCCGGTCCCGACATCTGCCAAGACGGCTTAAAAACAGCCCGTGCACCAAGCTGAAACCAGATACAGCCTGAAGATGGATCTAGTAAGATCCGAAACGTCGCACTACGGAAAACTACTGAGCAACCTTCCTGAACACCCCCGGAAGATAATACGCTGAGTAGAAAACACTGAGAAGAAAATAAATAATGCAGAATGTGCCATAGCCTTCAACATCGTCTGTTTGAAGAAATATATATATATATATATATATATATATATATATATATATATATATATATATATATATATATATATATATATATATATATATATATATATATATATATATATATATATATATATATATATATATATACCCCTGTGAAACAGGGGTAGTCAAGATGTTAGTGTAGATGTTCTATTCACTTGGGGTAATGGCAAGTCAAGTAGTCTCTCTCTTTTATTACATTAGGATTATTACATGACTAAACAAATAATACAAATAAAGTCATTGCTTCCTTCAGGTTGTATATTGCATATGAAGCTTTATAGCTAACCTGGAAAGCCAAACTAACATACAATCATGTAACACCTCCCCCCCTAAAAGAACGAAATTCCCCGTGAGAAATTTCGGCCTTTTTACAATCGCGAGGGGAAATAGAATACATGTCAAAGAAAAGATGACAACAAGGAACAAGGAGAAACTGGAGACTCTTCTGCCATGGCCACGCCCTTGGTTGAACTGCTCGGAGGAAAATATCGGGCATGCCCTTGACCAGTTGTGCTTAGGATTCCCCACAAGTTGGCAGGTGTGTCTTCCATACCATACGGGATAACGTTCCTCCTGTATGTTTTCCAAGTGCCAAGATACCCAGCCCTTCCACAACTTTTCCTATTTCCTGTATGTTTTCCTTATGCGAAGATGTCCAGCCAATCCCACTACGACAGCGACAGCGAACAACAGCAACAGCGACAACGACAGCGACAGCGACAACGACAGCAACAGCGACGGCGACGGCGATGGCGACAGGGCTGGATACTATCTCCACCAAAGGCACAGGAAACTCAGGGACAGGGTTTTTGTCTTAACCCTCTTGTGGTCCTGGGAACTGGTATACACTCCACAGCATCAAGGAAGATCACTGTTCGCAGTCCAAGCTGTCAAGTAGGCAAGCGCTGACACACAACATTCCTATTCGACCGCCAATGCTATTTTAACCCGTATGTAGCCAGGGAGCATTGTTACGTGACATGAGGAGAACTACGAGCCTTATACACAGCTCGTCACCTTCAAGGTCTTCCAGGCAAGGATAGTGTTGTATCCCTCTGCTTCAACATCAGCATTTTCTTCCAGTCAATTGATCTTCATCAGCAAACATTTCGACATCCTTGATCATGCGGTCAATGTCCAAGGTAGTTGAAAAGATCTGGCTCTTTTTGTAGGGATATCACTATTGGCATCAAGGGGAACACAAAGAACGAAGAGAGAGACAACAAAACTACAAAGAACGAAGAGAGAGAGACAACAAACTACTGACTGCACATTATCCCGACATCTTGACTACCATCCTGGCAGGGTCGCCATTTTGTTACGTCGTGATGTAACAACGCTGTGAAACAGGGGTAGTCAAGATGTTAGTGAAGATGTTCTATTCACTTGGGGTAATGGCAAGTCTTGTAGTCTCTCTCTTTTATTACATTAGGATTATTACATGACTAAACAAATAATAAAAATAAAGTCATTGCTTCCTTCAGGTTGTATATTGCATATGAAGCTTTATAGCTAACCTGGAAAGCCAAACTAACATACAATCATGTAACAATATATATATATATATATATATATATATATATATATATATATATATATATATATATATATATATATATATATATATATATATATATATATATATATATATATATATATATATATTGTAATGACCCAAGCACTAGGTTTGCCAGATTTTGCTATGGCTTGGGGTGCCAAGCGGGCTTGGAGCAAGCACTTTCTGACGACAAAAACAGACATGATACGTGGAGCCGAACAACTGGCTTGCCGTAGGTGCCGAACCATAATAATAGCCAAAAAATTATGATTTGACGGAATTCTCATATCATTGTTCCTCATCATGGCCCGTGTTTCAGGAAAGCAATAAAATGGTTTATATTAGGAATAAACTTTTGCAAGATTTAAGATAACCACAGAGAAGATCAACTGATCTCCAAATAAAATCATCACATTTAGGTACCCAGCCTCATATCTTGAGCTTAGGTGGAGGAAAAAAAAAAAAAAATTGGACATTCTTAATGAAAACTTGATGGCTATTATACCAATCCTCACATGTTGAAAATTCACCGAAATTTCATGGTCATGTATATGTTAGGTAAAGAATCAATTAACTGAGTAACCACATTTTTCTTTAATAATATATATATATATATATATATATATATATATATATATATATATATATATATATATATATATATATATATATATATATATATATATATACATATATAATTATATTGTTACGCGTGCCTGAATTATTATTGATTTGTAAGTATTGCTATCCTATTAAGTGGCTGTGGCTGTGAGTGTGGTAGCGGAGGCTCGCTCCCGGATGTGTTGTGTCCGATTTAACTCATCTATTTCACTCCATTTTCTTTATGTATGTGTGTCAAAAGGTCGAGAGTGTCATGGCCAGCTATGTTCTCTACATTCGTACGCATTCTCCCCCCCTCTCTCTCGCAGGTGGCGTGATGATTGTCCGTTTTCGTTTCTAGGGACTCCCAATAGTTTCTTGGGTGGGAACGTAAGCGTGATGTGTGCTTAAGTCTGCGTTAAAGGAACAGTTCGGAGACATGATCACTTTTCTTTGTCGAGCCAACAGTATATAAGAGCGGGGGTTAGGCCTATGGGGTTCAGATACCAGTGGGCTTGGGACAACACAGTTTGTGTTTTGTAAGTGAGTGAGTGTAGTAAGATTCGGGAGGAGACTCGCAACGTATTTGATAAGTATAATTGTGTTTACTTCTATATTTTTCTCACAGTGAAATAGGGTCACTCTTTTATAAATTGATATTACTATTATTATTATTATATATTTATTTGTGTGTTGATATTTCTACTATTATGTTACGTGTATGTTGTGATGCATTGATGTTCTTTTATTATATATGTCAGTGATGTGCTAACTATCCATTATTATTGAGTGATTAATTTAGTGTTTAAGTGTACCTAGTGCCTTGCGTTATTGATGTGTGGATATTGAAGTGGTAGTGATTTATTAAGTGATTATTGCAAGTGCATTATTTAATCTGGGAACTTTGTCTCTTATTCTGTCATAATTGGGAATCCTGATTTCATTGATTAATTCTTTCAGTGTTTATTGTTTGTCTTTGTGTTCGTTCATATTGTCAATATATTATAGAAAGTCAGAGTAGTTTCTCTATCATTTTTATTTATTGTTTGAACGGTTCCTTTGGGTTGTGTTAGCATTCTTTCATATAGGCTGGGTTTGTGCTTTTACTTATAATTCATAACTTTAATAGTCAGATACCTGCCACCAAGTGCTACTTTATTCTGTTGATAGCTAACGTTGGGTCAAGACTAGTCTAGTGACTAGTACTGTACCGTATCTCTACCCTCCGTCCGTAACAATATATATATATATATATATATATATATATATATATATATATACATATATATATGGTGTCCCTCGACTTTTCTTTCCCGCTTTGTCAAATGAAAGTAGATGTATTTCTATGATAAAAATACTCTATAAACATACGTCTTCTGAGATGTTGTTTGGCAGTTATGTTGAAATAAAAAAATGCGTGCATAAAGGAAGGAGGGATGTGGTAGGCAATGGTGGCTGTTGTACTCTGTGTTGCCATACACTAGGCTGTTATTTTTGGGTATTTCACGTTTTCTTTCTTATTACTGCCTCCACATCTCTGCCACGTTACAGCATCATAGTTGTTATAACAATAACTGATGAACTACAACAAATAAATAATAATCGTTTAAATAAGAAGGAAAACGTGAAATACCCAAAATTAACAGCCTTCCACCTCCCTCCTCCCCTTATGCACACATTTTTAATTTCAACATAACTGCCAAACAAAATCTCATATATATATATATATATATATATATATATATATATATATATATATATATATATATATATATATATATATATATATATATATATATATATATATATATATATATATATATATATATATATATATATATACTATAGCTGCGTGACACTCTTTGAAATGGTATTCACTTCAGAACTCGTTGAGCAACAGTGTTTTGAATCGGAGTTTCCATTATGTAATATGTGTGGGGTAAGGGTGGGTGGAATATGAGAGGTGGAGTGAGGTCTCTAGTTTAGTCCCTCCATCCTAGTTTAGTCCCTAGAGTAGGAGGGATAGCAGAGAGGAATGAAGAGGAATCCCCATACCTTGTCACTACTGCCTGGGGTAGGTGTAGTAAGGGGCAAACCCGGCCTAGAAACATTTACTTGTAGGTGTACCTGAATTATTTTACGTTGTTTGTACTCCACTCTTAATTTTATACCAAATAAAACTGATAATTTATGTTTATCCCATTTATTTCAATTACCACAGTGAGATGGCAAATATAAGTGATGAAACCATGGTCATGTTGGATGGAGGATCAGTACCATCTTCCCCGAGGGCTGTTACTATACAAACATACAGGCAGAGGAGGCAGCAATCAGGATTGTGGAGAGAGGCACAAGCCACTTGCCGTGTGCTTATTCTCGACTTTTCTGATGGCAATATTCTAGTTGGAAGCAGGTAAACAGTGACGAATTTGATATATGAATTGGAAAATTAGCCATGAATGAAATGGCATTCCGCCTTCTTTCTGTACATTCACTCATAAAAATAAAGACCCTCCCCAGGCAAGACACCTTTTAACTCGTTTGATATCGGTTCTGGTAACATTGTACCTGACGTCAGAGGTGGTGGTGTAGTAACACCCCTATTTCTATATACATTGTTATTTAGAGTATTTACGGGTAATAGGGTAGGCTTTTAGTATAAGATTGTTCTTGTTAACAAACCAGATGGAAGTAAAAGAATGTGCCTAGACTTTAGAAGGGTTAATGAGCACTTAACGGTAGATGTTTTTCCACTACCTAGGTTGTTGTTGTTGTTGTTGAATTTCCTCAAGCTGTCTGGCCGAACAACCCCGAGCTCTTGAGGAAGCTATGGCTTGAACCGGGCTTTCCCACAGTGCCCTCAGTGAGTGTATCTTGTGTTGTTGGCAAGTGTAGTTGTGTGCGTTGCAGTCTTCCATAATGTGTTTAATAGAATGGGGTGCTGTGTTGCATCCTGGGCAGGTATCTGTGATTGTTCCATCTAGTTTCTTTCGATATGTCAGAAGAGCCGGATGATGGCCGCTTCTCAACCTGGCCAGGTGGACTCTGTCTACGCGGGGAAGGGAGGATTCTGATGGGTCAGATGTCAGGAGGTCATGCATGCAGCAGGGTGTTGTTCTTAAGTTTTATGATGGATTGGTGGGTGATTTGAGTGTGGATGTGTTTTTGGAGACTGGTTTGGGGTGGGCAGGGTGTAAGAGATGATAGTATTTGTGTATGGTATCGTGTACTGGGGGTGGTTTTGATGTTTCTTGGCATCTCTGGATGTTTTGCCTTGTAGTGTAGTGGGTGGCGTAGATTTCTGGAGGCGCAGCAAGTGTTTGTGTGCCTCTCATGTCGAGGTGGTCCTTAATCTTGAGGATTTTGGTTTCGTGGTGTAAGTGGTCTGTAGGTGTGGTAGCTGTGCAGCCTGTGATTGTTCTTAGGGCTCTGTTTTGTATGGTCTATAGGGTGTTGAGATGAGTCTCAGTGATTTTTGAGACCCAGGTGGGGCTTGCATAATCCATTACTGATCAGATATATTGTTTGTACACTGTGGTTGTGGTTTCTTTGGTGTGTCCAAATGTTGTGCTGGTAAGTGATCTTTGCATGCATTTGTTTTTGATGGTTGTGATGTGTTGTTTGAATGTCATAGATGTGTTGTATGTTATGCCAAATATTTTGTGTGTGTGTGGTTTAGGTGTGTTGTTTTTGGTGAGGTGTGGTGTGTAGCAGTGTTCGGTGTTGTGGTTGGTGAGAAGGGTGATTGTTGATTTGGTGGGTGCTATTTTAAGTCTGTTTGTGATGAACCAGGCATTGAGTGTGTTGAGGTAGGGTTGTAGGATGTGAGTGGCTGTGTCTGCATTTCTGTGTGTACATGTGAGTGTTATGTCGTCTGCGTAGGAGGCTACTTGTATTTGTGGTGTCTGGGGTGTTGGTAGGTCGTGCATGTATAAGTTGAAAAGGCTGGGTGAGAGTACTGAGCCTTGGGGGAAGCCGTTGGTGAAGCTTTTTATGTTAGATGATTGACCGGCATGTGTAACATGGGCTATTCTTCCTCCTAAGAAGCTGGCTAGCCATCTTTTTGTATGGTTATGCATATTTGTGTTATATAATTTGTTTGTGAGGTTGTGGCAGGGGATGGCATCAAATGCCTTACTAATGTCCAGTGTAACTAGGAGTGTTCTATGTGTGGGTCTATCTGAGTTGATGCCATCATAAATTCTTTGTGTGAGGTCTGTAAGAAGAGTGTTTGTTGAATGTAGTGGTCTGAAACCATGTTGTGTGGATGCAAAGGGAATGTGTGGTGTGATTTGGCTGATGATGAGGCGTTCAGTAACCTTGGAGGGGGTGCAGAGGAGGGTAATGGGACGGTGTGATGAGGGTAGTGTGGGGTCTTTGTTGGGTTTGGGGATAGTGATGATGTTTCCGTGTTTCCAGATGTTGGGTATTGTGTTGTGTAAGTCGCTGTAGTTTGCAATGTTAGTGAGTGCTTGTATGCCTTGTGGTCCGAGGTGTTTGAGGTGAATGTTACTGATGTTGTCTGGACCACAGGCAGGTGAGTGTTTGAGGTTGTGGATGATGTGGTTTGTTTGATGGTTTGTGAATGGTGTATGGACTGAATCAGTGGGGAAGTGTCTCCTGCGTCTGATGACTCGTCGGTCTTCAGGGTGCGGGTGAAGGTGGCTGGTGTGAGAAAAGTGTTGGATGAGGGTGTTTGCTTGTTGTTTGTTTGAGGGTATGATGTCTGTAGTTGCGATGGCTTAGCCAATTTAGTGTTTTCTGTTCTTTGATTTTGTTGTTTATTTGTGTGTTTAGTGTTTGTATTTGGTGTACTGTGTGATGTGTGAGTGGAGTTGGGGGTGAGTGTTTGAGTGTTTCTCGTTGTCTGATAAGGCCCTGAATTTCTGTTGTAAATTTGGGGTTGTATTTTCTTCTGTTGCCTCTAGGGATGTGTTTGTTGTTTACGGTTTGTATGATTGTGTAGAATTTTTGTATAGTAGTGTTGATGTTTGTGATGGGTGTATTGTTCAGTTTTTCAAAGTGATCTTCTGTGTCTGTAGTGAAGATGTCCCAGTTGGCTTTGGTGTAGTTAGTGTATGTGTTTCTGTGGCCAGCTGGGGTGATTCTTGATTTAGTTGTGATGATGATTGGGAGGTGATCGGAGCCAAGAGTGTTGAAAACCCTCCATGATGTTCTGGGTGCTAGGTTGGGGGAGCAGAAGGTGATGTCGAGGGATGATGGTTGGTAGAGGGCTTGGTGAGGGATGTGGGTGTGTTGGTGTGTGTTGTTTAGTGTGATGAGGTTGTCTGTTTGGGAGAGGATTTCAAGTCCTCTGTTTGTGTCTGGTTTGTTGATATACCAGGCCGATGTCTTGGCGTTGAAGTCACCACCCAGGATGAGGTTAGGTTGGCTGGTGATTTGTTGGAGTTGGGGGTGAAGTTATGAGGGACTGTTGGGCTGGTTTGAGGGGGGATGTATATGTTGGCCATTATGGTGCTTGTTGTTTTGCCAGAGCATATTTTGATGGCCTGAATTTCTGTGATGGTGTCGTGGTGGGGGAGAAGGGATTTGAGATGCACACTGGTTTCTGTATAGTTGATGGATTTGTGGATTAGGGTGATGAGTCCGCCGCCATTGCCGTTGACTCGATCTTGTCTGATGGTGGTGTAGTTGGGGAATGTAGGTGTTTTGTGTGTGTTATGTAATCTGGTTTCTTGTACGATGGCAATGTGTATGTTGCGTTGTATGATGAAGTGTGTAAGTTCTTGTTTTTTGGTGTTAATGCCATCGATATTTATTTGGAGTATGTTTATGTTGTGGGTGTGGTATTGGGGATCGGGATGGTGGTGGCTGTGTGGGTGATGGTGTTGGGAGTAAGGGTGGTGGGGGTAGGAGTGGTGGTGTGGGTGATGGAGAACGAGTCTGTGTGTTTGTGTAGTGTTGTTTGGAGGCAGGTGTTGTATTTGTAAGGTGGGTCCAGTTTCTGCAAGGGTTGCGATGAACTGACCCCGTAGTCTGTTTGTTGGATTTTGGGCATGTTGGACATGTGTGTTTGTTGGTGGGTCCTGGGTTGCTCTCAGTGTCTCCGGCTAGAAGGAGGAGCCGAGAAATGACAGCCGGAGGATCATTTCTCGGTGGTGGAAAAATGTGTAATTGTGTGTGTTGTATGAGGGGTGTAGTGATTGCGCGGGTGACCGAAGCCGTTCCCAGGAGTTCGTGCCTCCTTGATGGGGGCGGGGGGATGTTGTGGCGGTTTGGCCCCCATAGCTTCTTGTAGCCTTGAGGGGTGGTCCCACGACGTAGACGCCGCCACTCCAGGACCTCCACTACCTAGGTTGGATGATTTAGTGGGTCATGCACCCGGGCATCAGTTTTATGTGACATTAAATTTAAAAGATACATACTTTCAAATAGAGTTAAATGAGAAAAGACAGAACTTAACTCCCTATACGGATGGTGTATAATTGTACCGTTTCCAAAGGTTACTCTTTGGATTGAGTTGTGCACCAGCCATATTTTCATGCAAAATGGCTGAATTATTAACACCTTTATTACATGAGGGATGGGTTAAAAATTATTTGGATGATGTTATTATATGGGCTGATGACTTTTTGTCAAAAGAGAAGTAAAGTTTCTGGGACATAAGGTATCTAAGAATGGTAGTTTGCCAGATCCTAAGAATTTGGAGGCAATAAGTAAACAGTTACCACCTAGGAATGTGAAGGAAGTCAGGCGTTTCATCGGAATGTGTGGATTTTACAGGAGCTTTGTACCAAATTTTTCCAAAATGGCCACACCCTTAACAAATCTTACGAGGGCTAACACTGTTTTTCAGTGGAATGATAAGTGTCAGGAAGCCTTCGAAAAACTAAAGGAAAAATTAATGACACCTCCTATTCTTGTTAAATATCAACCCGAATTACCTCTAGTATTATTCACAGATGCTAGTGACGAGTATGTAGGAGCGGTCTTACATCAGGTACAAGTAGACCAGACAGACCGACCATTGGGTTACTTCTCCAAGAAACTAAATTCTTGTGATAAAAGGTATAGTGTCACTGATAAGGAAGCAATGGCAGTGGTACTGGCGTGTCGCCAATATTACCATTATTTGTGGGGAACAACGTTTATAATTCAAACGGACCATCAACCACTAACAAGCATTTTTCCGACGAAGAACAAAGTCACCAAGAGTTACAAGATGGATGTTAGAGATGAGGGAATATAATTACCAGATTAAATATGTGAAAGGGAAAGACAACGTCGTGGCAGACCAATTATCTAGACCAGTACGGGTAATATCACACCCACCGGTATTCACATGGTTGGGGTTAACAAAGGAAGCATTTATGCAGGCAAAAAGAAATATGCCACATGGAATGAATTGATAGAATATTTTGAGGGAGGTCAAGTGCCCAAGTGGAAAATAGCCCGAGCCACTTTAGACCAGTTTGAAGTAAATGAGGGAATCCTATATTATGTTAAAACTTTTATAGATGATAGTTACTATTATACTGTGGTAGTACCTAAAACATTAGTAAAGGTAGCACTAGAACTAGCTCATGATCAGTCAGGACATTTTGGACAATTTAAAACTATTAAGAAAGCGGAAGAGCTATATTATTGGCCAACATTACGATCTGATGTAGTGAAATATAATAAACAATGTCTTAATTGCCAGCAATATAAGTATAATAAGGGTCTTTCCCAGCAATATAAAGAATTACCACCAATAATACAACCCTTAGAAAGAATTGCCATAGATTTGACTGATATGACTTCTGGAGCAGATGGTTACAGATATATTCTAACCATCATAGATCATACAAAGATATACAAAGTTTTACCCACTAAAAAGTAAACACGCCAAGGGAATTGTTGCTAGGCTCACCAAGTTTTTTTACAGACTTTGGAGGCCCTAGATCGTTGCTGTGTGACAACGCCAAGGAGTTCACCGGCCAAGAAATGCGGACCTGGGCAGACCAGCATGGAGTGGAGCTACTATTCTCCACGCCTTATCATCCCCAGTTCAACGGGATGATCGAGAGGATGCACCGGACCCTGAAGACGGTGTTGGCGCAGCTGTGAGAGGGCTATCCACAACGTTGCCTACCATGCTGGCCGAGTGCCAAACACTCATGAACTCAGCAGTCCAGCAGCCTTATGTTGCATTCTTCGGGAGACATCAACCCCGCAACATCACAGCACCACTACTAACCATCCCATCTGATGCCGACAACACTGGGAGGTTAAAACAACTTATTCAAGAAGCAAGTGCAGTATCTCTTAGGAGGTATCATGCAGTAGCAAACAGAAATAGAAAAAATGAAAAGGTAGAACAAGGAGCACTAGTGTGGGTAAAACAGAAAACAGTTGTTGCTGTTGTAGTTCCCCAGACTGTCTGGCCGAGCAGTCCCGAATCTGGTTGACCGAAGCCGCGCAGATGCTCGGACCCCCAAATGGGAGTCAGGACGATAGTGAGATCTGTTTCTTCGAAGGCATCAGACAAGGGGACTGCTGGTTCACGGGTATGAACCCCTGAGCCAACATTCCCCCTGTCTGTAGTCTTCCTTGTTGTGCCACCCAATCGGGCGATCTCGTCATCTACCCAGAAGGAATGAGAAATAGTAAGAGAGACAGACAGAACAGGACAGGGTGTGGTAGAGGATGCCAAATTCCTCATTTCTGGATAGAACCAGCCCTCACCAGTGGGAAAGGGTGATAAAGAGGTGGGACAGCAAGTACGAAGGAAAGAAAAGGAACGGAGGGATAGTTCAAGAACTGAAAAGGATTAACTGGGGCCGAAGGGACGCCAAAACATTTGAAGTACTGCCCACGTTACCGCAGGCAATACTTCCCTTACAGGGACAGGAAACAGTAATACCGGGTACCTGTGCCGAACTGAACCAAAAATGGAAGGGCCCGTATAAGGTGGTAGAAGTTACCAGAAATGGATTTAAGGTTACCACACCCTCCTCTGTAGTAAGCCACAAACCAAAAAGTGTAGGAACCCAATGCTCCTTAGGGACATGCTTTACAGAATCATCAAAGATATTAGGGCAGTAGTCATTTTCACTGTCAACTACATTTGTGGACCGCATCATGGATGTTTATGTACCTGCCTATGTCAGTGATACCACTGCTGTACAGAACAATACCAATGTAATTGTTTCAAAGAATATCCCAGCTCTTATACCTTCATCTTCTTCTAACATATCAGATGCTTCAGGAACTCATCTACGGGTCTCAATTACTGCCCCAAGTACTACTCCTCGGGTTCGCTCTACTTTTAGTGGCCCAGGATTAGACAAACCTTATCGTTTGAGTAAACCCTCAGGTCGAGGTGGTAGTGGGAAATACCTCCGTGAGGCTTCCCTAAAATCAGTACTAAAGTAACACTCTTTAAGGTCCTTCAGTGGAATTGCCATGACTTGCATGCTGCTTGGGAGGAACTGCGCGTTATTCTATCTAGCTTCTCTCCTGCATGTGTTTCTCTCCAAGAGACAATGCTTGGAGACTGCATTCCTGCCAGTCCTCAGTCATACTCTGCATTTTATTCCAATTCATTTGAAGGGCAGGGTCACCATGGTGGCTCTGCCATCCTAGTTCGCCGAGATATTCCATGCACGAGCCTGGAGCTTGACACTCCGCTCCAGGCTGTTGCAGTTAAGGTTTTTATGGACCACCCGTACACTATGTGCAGTCTATACCTTCCTCCCAGTGTTACAGTTGAGAGGGGTGATCTCAACCGTCTTGTACGGGACTTTCCCTCTCCCTTTATTTTATTAGGTGATTTTAATGGTTGTCCTCTGTGGAGTGACTGTTCGGTCAACCCCAGGGGTGTTTTATTGGCTTCTTTTATTGAGAATGAGGGATTAGGGGTTTTAAATACGGGAGATGTGACACATTTTAATGGCCCTACTGGGACTTTTACTGTCATTGACATTTCCCTTTGCTCACCCAGTGCTATGTTGAATTTTACTTGGAGAGTGTTGCCTGATTTATATGGCAGTGACCATTTGCCTATACAGGCAACAGGTACGAACCACAGTCTCGTCTTCCTAGGTGGAAATTAGAGAAGGCTGACTGGCAGTTTTTTAGAGAGCTAACTTCTTCGGTCTCTTCTGTAGCCGATTTTGGTAGCTCTGATGAGGCTGTAACATATTTCACTGATATGCTCCACTCTGCTGCTCTCAACTTTATCCCTGGAATTTCTGGCTACTTTCCCAATCGTCCTGTCCCTTGGTGGTCACCAGTCTGTACCACTGCTGTGTGGGAGAAGCGAGCTGCTTTCTCTCGCCTTCGTCGCAATCATGGGGACTCAACTCTTTTAGAGGACGGGCAAGGGCTCGAGCTAGACGAGTCTTAAAAGAGGTCCGACGTGCATCTTGGAATGCCTATGTGTCTTCAATTAATACTAAAACTCCACTCACCCAAGTGTTCAGGAGAGTCCGTAAGATGGCGGGGAAGTTTTCTCCTAGTTCTCCACCTGTACTTAAGGTCAATGGAATTATGATCATGGATAGTTTGACAGTGGCCAATACCATGGTGGAGGCTTTTGCAAGAGTCTCCAGCCGTGACTCTCGACCTCTGGCTGTCAGGCATGAGTTAAGAGCCAAGGAGCGCTCTGTCCTGGATTTCTCAGGAAAATAGAATGAAAGTTATAACCATATATTCACCCAGAGAGACCTGCATTCTGCTCCCTCTCTCTGGGGGGACACTTCTACTGTGCCAGAAAACATCCCATATGCAATGTTACTCACTTGGGTCAGGAGGCTATCTCATTTTTTTTGCTTTATATAACAGAATCTGGCTGGAGGGTGTCTTCCCTTCTGGGTGGAGGGTTGCTACCATCCTTCCTTTCCTCAAGCCGGGCAAGGACTCTGGTGTTGCCCTCAATTATCGACCAATTGCCTTGACCTCCTGTCTCTGTAAATTATTTGAAAAGATAGTGAATGTAAGACTGGTATACTTCTTATAACGGGGTGAGTTTTCGTAAATACTGTTACACTACAGATGCTCTGGTCAGGTTGGAAGCTGCTGCATGTGAGGCCTTTCCATGACATCAACACCGTGTCTGTGTATTATTTGATTTCGAGAAAGCCTATGATACTACATGGCAATATGGCATCCTCATCAACTCCATTCATATTGCCTGCGGGGTCGCCTTCCACGCTTTCTTAAGGAGTTTCTCAGTGGTCGCAGTTTTTCTGTGAGGGTTGGTACAACCCACTCAGCATCTGTTGCACAGGAGGCGGGCGTCCCCCAGGGAAACGTCCTCGGTGTCACATTGTTTGCAGTAGCAATTAATGCCATTGCCTCATTCCTTCCTGACAGAATAGCCAACTCGATGTACGTTGACTACCTAGCAGTCTGGTTTGCTTCTTCCCATATGTCAGTGGCAGAACATTGCATGCAGCTTGCCCTTGACAGGGTGTCACATTGGACTGGTTCTCATGGGTTTCGATTTTCTCCTTCCAAGACAGTTGCTATGCACTTCTGCCGCATCCAAGGTGTCCACCCCGATCCGGAATTATTCATGTATGGTCATCGGATACGTTGTGTCGAGGAGACTCGCTTTTTGGGTCTCATTTTTGACAAATGTTTGACTTGGGTTCCCCACTTACGTTGTTACGGACCGAGGGTAGAGATACGGTACTGTACTAGTCGCTAGGCTAGACTTGCCCCGACGTTAGCTATCAACAGAATAAAGTAGCACTGTGTAGCAGGTATCTGACTATTAAAATTATGAATTGTAAGTAAAAGTACAAACCCAGCCTATATGAAAGAATGATAACACGACCCAAAGAGACCGTCCAAACATATACCCAGGTGCGGATACAATGAATAAAAATGATAGAGAAACTACTCTGACTTTCTGTAATATATTGACAATATGAACGAACACAAAGACAAACAATTAACACTGAAAGAATTAATAAATGAAATCAGGATTCCCAACTATGACAGAATATGAGACAGAGTTCCCAGATTAAATAATGCACCTGCAATAATCACTCAATAAATCACTACCACTGTACCATCACTTCAATAACCACACATCAATAACGCAAGGCACTAGGCACACTTAAGCACATAATTAATCAATTAATAATAATGGTTAGTTAGCACATCACTGGCATATATAATAATGGAACATCAATGCATCACAACATACATGTAATAATATAATAATAGAAATATCAATGCACAAATATATATAATAATAGTAATAGCAATATCAATGCAATCACAAATAGATATAATAATAATAATTGTAACACCAATTTAAAAGAGAGTGACCCTATTACACTGTGAGAAAAATGTAGAAGTAAACACAATTATACTTATCAGATACGTTTGCGTGTCTTGTCCCGAATCTTACCACACTCACTCACTTACAAAACACACACTGTTTGTTGTCACAAGTCTCGCCAGTATCTACCCCCCCACAGGCTCAACCCCCTCGCTTATATTCAGTTGGTTCCACAAGGAGAAGTGAATACGTTACAACAGAGTCATAGGCGCGTCTCCGAACTGTTCCGTTAAAGCAGACTTAAACACACATCACGCACACGCTCCCGTTTATCAACAACTATTGGTAGTCACTAGAAACGAAAACGGACAATTTTCCCACCTGCAAGAGGGGGGGGGGGGATGTGTACGAATCTAGAAAACATAACAGGCCACGACACTCTCGACCTTTTGACAAAAATACAAAAGAAAATGGAGTGAAATAGATAAGCTATCTTCGGACACAGCACTGCCGGAAGTAAGCCTCCGTTACCACACTCACAGCCACAGTCAATTAATAGGATAGCAATACTTACAAATCAATAATAATTCAGGCACGCGTAACAACGTACACTTAAGGTCTCTTGCCTCAAGGCTCTTAACCTGTTGAGGGTCCTGGGCCATACGTCCTGGGGTGCTGATCGGGCCACCCTCCTCTGCCTATACCATGTTCTTTTTAGGTCAAAACTCGACTATGGATGTGAGGTGTACTCTTCTGCCACCGATGCCCATCTCAGAGTTGTAGACCCTGCTCATCATGGTGGAGTACGTCTGGCGACCGGAGCCTTCAGGTTGTCCCCAATCCCCAGTCTCCTGGTAGACGCTACTGAGCCACCTCTTGATCTCCGTCGCCAGTCCTTGATGGTTCGTTGTTGGCATCGATTACATCGACTTCCTGACTCCCTTCCCTGCTTGTCAGTGTCCCCTGCACCTGTTTTACAGACAAGAAGGAATCTCTTCCTCCTCCAGTGGCTCGTTCCCCCTTTTTAGAACATGCCTTCAATCACAGGGAGTCCCTCCCTGTGTACACTGATGGGTCAAAGTCTGATGTTGGAGTTGGCTTTGGAGTTGTCTTTCCTGACTTTTGCCGTGGCGGCAGGCTCCCTTCTGTCATGTCAATTTTTACTGCTGAGCTCTAGGCCATTTTATACTCCCTCCAAGTGATTTTAACTCTCCCTCAGCCTTCGTTTACTATTTTTAGCGATTCCTGTAGTGCCTTGCAGGCCTTGTGCAATTTTAACTCTTCCCATCCCCTGGTGTTGGCCATTCTTGAGTGGCTTGTCCTCTTGGGTCGTCGTGGCTGCAGTCACTTTTTGTTGGGTCCTGGCCCATGTGTGTGTCGATGGAAATGAGCGGGCTGTCGCCCTGGCTATGGCTGCGATCTCCAATTCTCGGCCTCCTGCCAGGCGTCATCTTGTTCCTGCAGTGGACCTTCGACCTTACATAGATGCTACCGTTCGTTCCTGCTGGCAGGACTGATGGGATGTCGTCAGGGCTAACAAGCTCCGCAACATCCGCCAGCGCCTTTGTTTGTGGAGCTACAGTGTCCTATCCCGCCGGTGGGAGACGGCTCTTGTCCGTCTCCGCATTGGCCACACATTATGGACTCATGGCATTTTAATGGAGAGGGCTCACCCTCCCTACTGTGATGATTGTCTGGTCCCTTTGACAGAACGGCATCTTATTGTCGAGTGTCCCAGCCTTGGGGACCTTTGTCGTAGGCACCTCTCTGAATACCGGGTGGGTGACGGTTCTTACAGTCTCTCCCAGGTGCTCGGGGAGGAGGCTTGTAGTGTGGGAGGGAACACCCTCTCCTATGTGGAGGAGGCTGGCCTTCTCCACAAAATATGATTTTATGATATTTATGATTTTTAGATGGTTTGATTTTTTTTCTTTTCTTTTATGTTGACGGGTTCTTTTATCAATAATGTGCTTTTTAGTTTGTGTGTCTTTTAATCATGGTGCCTATCCCTTTCGGGTATTCATGTTTTATTAATTATGTAGATGACAATTTTATGTTGGGCGGTAGATGACTTTAGCTGTTGTGCCGCCAGATGCTTAGTTGCATCAAAATTAATCAATCAATCAATCGAAGATGATATAGGAGCTTTTCGTTATCCATATGATATTAATTTTATAAATTGGCCTCAGGAGCCACTCGTTTTAAAAAGCAGCCCCAATGGCTCGAAAGTTTGCCCACAACGGTGCCGAGACCTCCTTCCCCAACATCTCCCGGCCCAGACACCCAACCATACAACACAGGACGGCCCCTAGAGGGCGGTCCCTCTGGAGGGCAGAACTGTTGGCTCGTACTGGCAGCCTATTGCGTGGGAACCATTTTGTCTGGTCTCTCACAAGCGTCCTTACTAGCATGGGAAACCCTCTCTCCCCGAAATCGGATCAGAGCAGGGGCTGGGGCCCCTTCTAGTCTAGCTCACCAGGTCTCAGACACACGCAAGCACCCCTACAACGTCAAGGCGGTTCCTGTTTGTGGGGGGGAGGGGGTTAAGAAAAACAAACTTATCATAGCAGTGCCTTATACTATATTCAATTTGAGCTATATATTCAAAAGATGTCCATTTAGTCTTCACAAATACATCAGGAGACAACTAAATGTTTGTACAATATCCTGCATCATTTATTTATGTAATGTGAGTGGTTTACAAGTTATTAGCCGTCAAATGAGATGTTTACATAGTGACCTCGAGTGCGGGAGAGATTCCTGCAAGACAGAGCTGCAGCGTGAGAAAGGCCCTCGTCTGAATGATTAAGGCAGTCCATCTTGTTACATCAACTCATCTTCCCCCAGCCTACAGTCAGGTACCTACTTGCTGCTAGGTGCATAGGGACATAGGGGGCTGGGGAAATTGTCCAACAATTCCACTGACTCGAAACCGGGATATCTCGCTTGCTTGACGAGCATAACTATTATACCATCAGCACCCTAGATCATAGTAGCATAGCCTCAGGCCACTACATTCCTGAGTGAGGTACTATGGAACATGAATGTTGCTGTATTAATAATTAAAATTATTATTATTTATTATTGTTGTTGTTATTGTTGTTTACAGAATACTAGAGTGGGCTGCCTTATGGACACAGCCTGATACGCGGTTAGTGGGTATGGGTGAGACTATTGGGATTACCAACTTACTACTCCACAAAGCACTTCGCAACACACGCTATGCACTCTATGTTGCCAAGGGACCACCAGGGATATATGACTATAAAAGAGGTAACACAGTCATGTCAGGCAGAACCACTCTGTCTGTAACCCATTATTATTTTATGCATCCAGTTCTAGGTCAGAATTTATATTAGGGTTCAAGTATTTAAATGTTCCAATTCTTTTCAACCTCCATATAGAGATAGAGACAGTAGCTAGGCACCACACTCAACCTCATTGATGCAGTTTAAATTACATATGCAGTATGATCCTTCCTGATAATATTGTGGGAAAAAGAAACACCAAGAATGTTCAGTAATGCGACAGATTAAGTTCCTTGTCACTAAAGTTGGAATTAACATTTGAAGTTAGTGCAGCTGGAAAAAGATACTGTGTTCAGAAAAATTGTAGTCTAAAAGTCAGGTGTGTTACTGCTTCATCATTTGATGTGGTGAGGAGCTGTGAAAATGGACAGTTGGAAAGCCTGATAGGGTAGTATAAAGTGTATTTATTGATAAATGACTCCAGAGTGAAGAAAAGTAAATAATTGATGACAAGAAGAAACAGTAGGTTATAGGAAAAACTTCTGATGACTTTTGATAGTCATAATACCCGTAGGAGAAGAGCTGTGATTGTCAACAATGGCAGCTATAGAGTGGCCACAATAGATATTGGAGATGAAGGTGCCGAGGAAAAGGTGCATCAAATGAGGGGAGCAAGGAGATTAATGTTCTGTGCCAAACTCTATCAAAGGCTTTTGGGATGTCTGGTGCAACAATAAAAGGTTAAATTAAGATTAAACGGAAAACCAAGAAAAGAATAACCAATTTTTGGAGAGCTGGAATAGAATTTTACCTATCGATTGATTGATTGATTGACTAATTAATAGATGCCACTAGGTCATCTACACCATTAATAAAATATGTACACACATTAGGTAGGCTTCATTACCCCGAAAGGGATAGGCAGCATGATGAAAAGGACATATCAAATAAAAATAATTTTTTTACTAAGATAACCTGATTAACTTCAGTAAAATATATAAAAGACTCAAAATTAAAAATATTAAACTATCTAAGAAGCCATAAATATCATAAAATTCACAATTTGTGGAGGAGGCAAGCATACTCTACATAGGAGAGGGTGTTCCCTCCCACACTACAAGCCTCCTCCCCAAGAACCTGTGAGATACTGTAAGAACCGTCCTACACCCGATACTCGGAGAGCTGCCTGCAATGATGCTCGACAAGGCTGGGACACTCAACACGAAGATGCCGCAATGTCAAAGAGATCAGACAATCATTACAGTAAGGAGGGGAAGCCTTCTCCATTAAACATCCATGAGTCAAACGTGAGTGGCCAATTCTGAGACGGGCAAGAGCCGTCTCCCACCAGCATGACAGGCTGCTGTAGCTCCACGTACCCAGATGCTGGCGGATTCCATGGAGCTTGTTAGCCCCGACGACGTCCCATCTGTTCTGCCAGCAGGAACGAACAGCAGCATCTATGTAGGGTGGAAGGTTTAAAGCAGGTACGGGATGACGCCTGACAGGAGGTCGAGCACTAGAGACCACAACCATAGCCAGGGCGTCAGCCCGCACATTCCCATCGACACCCACATGGGCTGGGATCCAACAAAATTTGTCCCTACGGCCACGACTTCCCAGGAGGACAAGCAACACAAAGATAGCCAACACTAAGAGATAGGAGACAGAAGGGATGCTGTCGCCACGACAAAAATCAGGAAAGAGAGGAGGCATGTTCTAAAAAGAGCCACTGGATTGATTGATTGATTTATTTATTGATGCCATTAGGCATCTGGCGGGGCAACAACAATGGTCATATACCGCCAAACATAAAAAGGTCATCTACATCATTAATAAAATATGTACAAAGATTAAATAATTTTCACTACCTCGAAAGGGATAAGCAGCATAAATATAACCCACGTCTTCCAAAAAATCATATATTAATGAAATACCATACTTAAGTTAGATATATAAAAAAATTGAAATATTAACGAAAGAAACATTAAACTTTAACTACCTAAAAAATAATAGCCATAAATACAATAAAATTCACAATTTGTGCAGAAGGCCAGCCTCCTCCACATAGGAGAGGGTGTTCCCTCCCACACTACAAGCCTCCTCCCCGAGCACCTGGGAGAGACTGTAAGAACCGTCATCCTTCCGGTACTCGACAATAAGATGCCGTACTGTCAAAGGGACCAGACAATCATCACAGTAGAGAGGGTGAGCCCTCTCCATTAAAAAGCCATGAGTCAATAATGTGTGGCCAATGCGGAGACGGACAAGAGCCGTCTCCCACCGGTGAGACAGGTCACTGTAGCTCCACAAACCAAGGCGCTGGCGGATGTCGCGGAGCTTGTTAGCCTCGACGGCGTCACATGTGTCCTGCCAGCAGGAACGAACGGTAGCATCTATGTAGGGTCGAAGGTCCACTGCAGGAACAGGATGACGCCTGGCAGGAGGCCGGGAATTGGAGACCACAGCCTTAGCCAGGGCGTCAGCCCGCTCATTCCCATTAACACCCACATGGGCCGGAACCCAACAAAAAGTGACTTTGCGGCCACGACGACCAGGAGGACAAGCCACTCAAGAATGGCCAACACCAGGGGATGGGAAGAGTTAAAATTGCACAAGGCCTGCAAGGCACTACAGGAATCGCTAAAAATAGTAAACGAAGGCTGAGGGAGAGTAAAAATCACTTGGAGGGCATATAAAATGGCCGAGAGCTCAGCAGTAAAAATGGACATGACAGAAGGGAGCCTGCCTCCACGGCAGAAGTCAGGAAAGACAACTCCAAAGCCAACTCCAGCATCAGACTTTGACCCATCAGTGTACACAGGGAGGGACTCCCTGTGAGTGAAGGCATGTTCTAAAAGAGGGAACGAGCCACTGGAGGAGGAAGAGATTCCTTCTTGTCTGTAAAGCAGGTGCAGGGGAAAACTTCTGAAAGAAGCCATGGAGCCACCCTGGGGACCCTCACAGGACACATCTGGAAGTCATCTATGCCCATCTCCTCCATAGCCTTCCTGACCCGGAAGCCAAAGGGCCATGGTGCGCGAGAATGTAAAAGGTAGTACTGAGACATGATATCAGATGAAACCGCCAAGCAAGGTAGGGAGTCTGTAAGTCGATATAATCGATGACAACAACGAACCATCAAGGACTGACGACGGAGATCAAGAGGTGGCTCATTAGCGTCCACCAGGAGACTGGGGATTGGGGACGACCTAAAGGCTCCGGTCGCCAGACATACTCCAGCATGATGAACAGGGTCTAAAACTCTGAGACGGGCATCGGTGGCAGAAGAGTACACCCACACCCATAGTCGAGTTTTGACCTAATAAGAACATGGTGTAGACGGAGGAGGGTGGCCCGATTAGCCCCCCAGGATGTATGGCTCAGGACCCTCAACAGGTTAAGAGCCTTCAGGCAAGAGACCTTAAGTTTACGTAAGTGGGGAACCCAAGTCAAACGTTTGTCAAAAAGGAGACCCAAAAAGCGAGTCTCCTCGACACATCGTATCCGATGACCATACATGAATAAGTCCGGATCCGGGTGGATGCCTCGGATGCGGCAGAAGTGCATAGCAACTGTCTTGGAAGGAGAAAATCGAAACCCATGAGAACCAGTCCAACGTGACACCCTGTCAAGGGCAAGCTGCATGCGCCGCTCTGCCACTGACATACGGGAAACAGCAAACCAGACTGCTAGGTCGTCAACGTACATCGAGTTAGCTATACCGTCTGGAAGGGATGAGGCAATGGCATTAATTGCTACTGCAAACAATGTGACACTGAGGACCCTTCCCTGGGGGACGCCTCCTCCTGTGCAACAGATGCTGAGTGGGTTGTACCAACCCTCACAGAAAAACTGCGACCACTGAGAAACTCCTTAAGAAAGCGTGGAAGGCGACCCCGCAGGCCATATAAATGGAGTTGCTGCAGGATGCCATATTGTCATGTAGTGTCATAGGCTTTCTCTAAATCAAAGAATACACAGACAAGGTGTTGATGTCGTGCAAAGGCCTCACATGCAGGAGCTTCCAACCTGACCAGAGCATCTGTAGTGGAACGGAATTTACGAAAGCCAGACTGGGATGGAGACAGAAAATCACCCCGTTCCAAGAAGTATACCAGTCTGACATTCACGATCATTTCAAATAGTTTACAGAGACAGGAGGTCAAGGCAATTGGTCGATAATTGAGGGCAACACCAGAGTCCTTGCCCGGCTTGAGATAAGGAAGGATGGTAGCAACCCTCCACCCAGAAGGGAAGACACCCTCCAGCCAGATTCTGTTATATAAAGCTAAAAGAAATGAGATCGCTTCCTCACCCAAGTGTCGTAACATTGCATATGGGATGTTGTCTGGCCCAGGAGAAGTGTCGCCGCAGAGAGAGAGAGAGAGCAGAATGCAGGTCTCTCAGGGTAAATATATGGTTATAACTTTCATTCTCGTTCCCTAAGAAATCCAGGACAGTATGCTCCTTGGCTCTTAACTCATGCCTGACAGCCAGAGGTCGAGAGTCACGGCTGGAGACCTTTGCAAAAGCCTCCACCATGGTAATGGCCACTGTCAAACCATCCATGATCTTAATTCCATTGACCTTAAGTACAGGTGTAGAACTAGGAGAAAACTTCCCCGCCATCTTACGGACTCTCCTGAACACTTGGGTGAGTGGAGTTTTAGTATTAATTGAAGACACATAGGCCTTCCAAGATGCACGTTGGGCCTCTTTTAAAACTCGTCTAGCCCGAGCCCTTGCCCGACGGATGTCCTCTAAAATGGTTGGGTCCCCATGATTGCGACGAAGGCGAGAGAAAGCAGCGCGCTTCTCCCGCACAGCAGTGGTGCAGACTGGTGACCACCAAGGGACAGGACGTTTGGGAAAGTAGCCAGAAGTTCTAGGGATAGAGTTGAGAGCAGCAGAGTGGAGCATATCAGTGAAATATGTTACAGCCTCGTCAGAGCTACCGAAATCGGCTACAGAAGAGACAGAAGAAGTTAGCTCTCTAAAAAACTGCCAGTCAGCCTTCTCTAATTTCCACCTAGGAAGACGAGACTGTGGTTCGTACCTGTTACCTTCTAAAAGTATTGGGAAATGGTCACTGCCATATAAGTCAGGCAACACTCTCCAAGTAAAATCCAACAGAGCACTGGGTGAGCAAAGGGAAATGTCAATGGCGGTAAAAGTCCCAGTAGGGCTATAAAAATGTGTCACATCTCCCGTATTTAAAACCTCTAATCCCTCATCCTCAATAAAAGAAGCCGATAAAACACCCCTGGGGTTGACCGAACTGTCACCCCACAGAGGATGACGACCATTAAAATCACCCAATAAAATAAAGGGAGATGGAAGGTCCCATACAAGATGGTTGAGATCACCCCTCTCAACTGTAACACTGGGAGGAAGGTATAGACTGCACACAGTGCACGGGCGGTCCATAAAAACCTTAACTGCAACAGCCTGGAGCGGAGTGTCAAGCTCCTGGTTCGTGCATGGAATATCTCGGCGAACTAGGATGGCAGAGCCACCATGATGACCCTGCCCTTCAAATGAATTGGAATAAAATGCTGAGTATGCTAGAGGGCTGGCAGGAATGTAGTCCCCAAGCATTGTTTCTTGGAGAGAAACATATGCAGGAGAGAAGCTAGAGAGAAGAACACGCAGTTCCTCCCAAGAAGCACGCAAGCCACGGCAATTCCACTGAAGGACCTTGAACGGTGTTACTTTAGTACTGAATTTTGGGAAGCCTCACGGAGGTACTTCCCACTACCACCTCGACCTAAGGGTTTACTCAAAC
Source organism: Petrolisthes cinctipes (assembly GCA_033782935.1). NCBI lineage: Eukaryota > Metazoa > Arthropoda > Malacostraca > Decapoda > Porcellanidae > Petrolisthes > Petrolisthes cinctipes. The sequence continues at coordinate 849,122 of JAWQEG010001202.1, forward strand.
AATAAGATTTGTCTAATCCTGGGCCACTAGAAGAAGAGCGAACCCGAGGAGTAGTACTTGGGGCAGTAATTGGAACCCGTAGACGAGTCCCTGAAGCATCTGATATGTTAGAAGAAGATGAAGGTATATGAGATGGGATATTCTTTGAAACAATTACATTGGTTCTGTCCTGTACAACAGTGATATCACTGACACAGACAGATACATCAACATCCATAATACAGGTGGTAGAATCACTCCGCTGCTCAAGCGGAAGAGAAAGTGAATCTTTTGAAGTCACAACATCCGTGGTATCCACATTAACTTCACGCCCCTCTGATGATCCCGAAGGAAGCTTGCAAGAAGGATCTTCTGTTGAATCGAGAGATTCATCAAAGCCACGAGAACGCTTCTGGTGAAATTGAGAGGAAACTATGGATGAGTCCACAGAGATGGTTGCCTCACAAGGTGGAACATCTATAGAGTTAAGTGCCTCAGAGGAACCTCGAAGGCATCTCTGTGGCAGTTTAGGTGACTTAAGTTTCCTTTTGGGAGAGCGTGTGGCATCGTGAACCTCTACCACATGGACACCTTTAGCTAAAGTCTGAGAATTGTCATCAGTTGAAGGGTCACCAGAATGAGTGTCAGATAAAGTTTCCAAGACAGAGAAACTATTATGTAGAGTAAACTTAGAAACGTTCTTACTAGAGCAAAAATCAGCTGCCTCTTGAGAGGGTTGAGAGGGTGCTGCAACCAATTTAGGGCGAAGGGAGGAGGCGTATGTCTTCACACCACCATCCTTCTGTCGCCTGAAGTTGAGTTGCCGTCTGGCATTACCTATGCTAATGAATTGAGTATTAGCCAAGTGGGGGATATCCTGCTCAAGTAGGTACATCTTACATTGGTGAAAACGCAAGGGGTGAGCATCTCTGCAGTAAAAGCAGTAACTCTCTGACCGACACTCAGAAGTAAGATGTGAGTCAAGAGCAGAACAATTACCACACCGGGAACGGTTGTTGCAGTTCCTCTTCCCATGACCAAACTCATAACAACAGAAATACTGTAGGGGATGCTCAACAAAAGGCTTCACCTCAAATGAGGTGGGGTTTATGTTAATGCGATCTGGGATATGCGAACCATAGAAAGTGAGGATGATCATATTTTTACTGCCTTTCATCTTCGTTACTCGTTGGACACTGTCTGGGCACATAGCGAGAATGTCCTCTTCTGAGAATTCATACAGGTCTTCATTATATATATGCCCCTTGCTATAATTTATTGTTCGATGTGGTTTAATAGATTCAAACATGCTATCAGAAGGACAGGGGAGATTGAGGAGCATCAGGGCCTGTGTAAGATCTTTGGCTCTGATCAAAACGCCCTTACCATATTTCTTTATGTGGCCCATTGGTAATAATCCAATTTCTTTCTCCAGATACCGGGAAGCATGGATAAGGTTACCACGTCCCTCCCTGTAGTAAGCCACAAACCAAAAGGGTGTAGGAACCCGACGTTCCTTTGGGACATGCTCTGCAGAGTCATCAAATATATTAGGGCAGTAGTCATTGTCACTGTCAACTACATTGATGGACCGCATCATCCGAACTTTATAATGAGTATTTCCCACCGTCAGAGAATCTTTTGCCTCAAATGCTGCTTTGGCAGCAGCATTTGTATTGAAAGTAATATAGAACCGATTAGACCTACAATCACTGTCATATGTGATTCGGATTCAGCGGACTACTCCAAAACACTTAAAAATGGAGTGGATAGTGCCATAGGTAAAGGATGCGTGTACATTCGTTAACATTAACGTGTCCAAATCGCTAACAGGGTTCTTCGACACAACACCCAACCTGCTAGGTCTAGTCTTATTTGCAGCTTTCTGCATCTTACCACGACCAGAGAGTGACGTCTCGAGGGCCTGGTCGACCACCGCTCGAGGAAGAGATTGGGGCTTTTCTGTATCCATATATCATTGGTTTAGTGTTTTTGGCCCCAGGAGCCAAGAGCTACTACCTACCGGGCAGATGAGGGGACCGAGCGCTCGAAAGTTTGCCCACGACGGTGCTGAGACCCCCTTCCCCAACATCTCCCGGCCCAGACACCCAACCATCCAACATAGGACGGCCCATAGAGGGCAGTCCCTCCGGAGGGCAGTGCTGTTGGCCCGTACTGGCAGTCTAATGCATGGGAACCATTTAGTCTGGTCTCTCACTGGTGACCTTACTAGCATGGGAAGCCCTCTCTCCCCGAAATTGGGCAGAGCAGGGGCCGGAGCCCCCTCTAGTCTAGCTCGCCAGGTCTTAGAGACACGCAAGCCATCCCACCACGTCAAGGCGGTTCCCGTTGGGGGGGCGAGCCACTGGAGAAGGAAAAGATTCCTTATTGTCTGAAGAGCAAGTGCAGGTGTAAACATCTTGAAGAAACAATGGTGCCACCCTAGGGACCCACACAGGATAAATCTGAAAGTAATTAATGCCCATCTCCCCCACAGCATTCCTGACCCAGAAGCCTAAGGGCCATGGTGTGTGAGCATGTGAAAGGTAGTACTGAGACAGGAAGTCGATGTAATCGATGCCAACAACGAACCATTAAGGACTGGTGACAGAATTCAAGAGGTAGGTCATCAGTGTCCACATGGAGACTGTGGACGACCTAAAGGCTCCCGTCACCATAAGAACCCCAGCAAGATGAACCGAGTCTAAGACTCTGAGACGGGCATCCTTGGCAATGGAGGACAACTTACACCCATAGTCGAGTTTTGACCTAATAAGAACATGGTATGGGTGGAGGAGGGTGGCCCAATCAGCTTCCCAGGAAGTATGGCCCAGGACTCTCAACAGGCTGAGAGCCTGGAGGCAAGAGAGTATAAGTGAACGTAAATGGGGAACCCAAGTCAAACGTCTGTCAAAAAGAAGACCCAAAATGCAAGTCTCCTCGACACAACGTATCCGATGACCAAGCATGAATAAGTCCGGATCGGGGTGGATGCTTCAGATGCGGCAGAAGTGTTCTGCTCGTGACTCACATCCTATTTCTGAGTGTCAGTTAGAGAGTTACTGCTTTTACTGTAGGGATGTTCACCACTTATGTTCTCGCAAATGTTAGATGTACCTCTTTGAGCAGGATATCCTCCACTTGGCTAATACCCAATTCATCAGCATTGGTAGTGCCAGACGGCAACTCGACTTCAGGCAACAGAAGGATGGTGGCGTTAGAGCATACGCCTCCTCTCTTTGCCCTCATCATCCATAGTCAACAACATCTAAATCGGTAGCAGCACCCTCTCAACGCTCTCAAGAAGCAGCTGCTTCTTACTCTAGTGAGAACGTTTATACGGTTTCACTGCATAATAGTTTCTCTGACTTGGAAACTGTATCAGACACTCATTCTGGTGACCCTTTAACTGATGACACTTTGTAGGCTTTAACTAAAGGTGTCAATGTGGTAGAGGTTCACGCTGCCAAATGCTCACCAAAAAGGAAACCCAAGTTAACTAAATTGGAGCAGAGACGTCTTTGTGGTTCTTCTGAGACACTTGACTCCATGGACAGTCTTCCTTGCAAGGCAACCGGCTCTGTAGACCAGGGGTTCTATAACTTTTTAGCTCGTCTACCCTCTAACGAAGTTTTTTATTATCTGTCAACCCCCTAACAGTCCTAACTTATAGTATTATAAGCAAAATAAAAAAAAACATATATGAGTAGTAGTAGTAGTAGTAGCAGTAGCAGCAGCAACAGCAGTAGAAATACAGTATGGTGATAATGGAACAGAGAGAAAATAAATAATATGCACCTCGATTCTCTTTACATGGTTCTCCTCTCTGCGACTTGTCACACTGCGAGAGGAGGTGGATTGGGAAGGGAGATATGCTCGCTCACTCGATCAGTACGGAGTCTACTCTACAGATTGAAGGCCATCCCTTTGACCCCCCAGTAAACATCTACTGACCTCCTTTTGACCCCCAGGCTATTCATCGACCACATTTCGACACCCTGGCTATTCATCTGATGAGTCTCTTGATTCAACAGATGTTCCCCTTCGCAAGCTTCCTTAGGGAACAATGGACGGGCGTGAAGTTAATGCGGATGCCTTGGATATTGTGACTTCATCGACTTCAAAAGATTCAGTTTTTCAGCGGAGTGATTCTTCTACCTGTATTATGAATGTTAATGTATATGCCTGTGTCAGTGATACCACTACTGTACAGGACAATACCAATGCGTTTGTGTCTAAGAATAATCCTGCTTATCTACCGTCACCTTCTTCTAACATATCATATGCTTCAGGGACTCGTCTACGGGTCCCAATTACTGCCCCAAGTACTGCTCCTCGGGTTCGCTCTTCTTCTAGTGGCCCAGGATTAGACAAAACTTATCGTTTGAGTAAACCCTGAGGTGAAGGTGGTAGTGGGAAGTCCCTTCGTGAGGTTTCTAAAAAATCTGTTCTAAAGTAACACTGTTCAAGGTCCTTCAGTGGAATTGCCGTGGCTTGCGTGCTTCTTGGGAGGACCTGCCTGTTCTTCTCTCTAGCTTCTCTCCTGCATGTGTTTCTCTCCAAGTGAAAATGCTTGGGGACTACATTCCTGCCAGTCCTCCAGCATATTCTGCATTTTATTTCAAATCATTTGAAGGGCAGGGTCACCATGGTGGCTCTGCTATCCTAGTTCGGCGAGATGTTCCATGCACGAGCCTGGAGCTTGACACTCCGCTCTAGGCTGTTGCATATAAGGATTTTATGGACCGCCCCTACACTTTGTGCAGTCTATACCTTCCTCCCAGTGTTGCAGTTGAGAAGGGTGATCTCAACCATCTTCTATAAGACCTTCCCTCTCCCTTAATTATTTTTGTGATTTTAATTATCGTCATCCTCTGTGAAGTGATAGTATAACCCTACTGGGACTTTTACTGCCATTGACATTTCCTTCTGCTCACCCAGTGCTCAGTTGGATTTTACTAGGAGTATGTTGCCCCATATATATGGTAGTGACCACTTCCCTCTACTTTTAGAAAATAACAGGTACGAACTATAGTCTCGTCTTCCTAGGTGGAGATTAGACATGGCTGACTGGCAGTAATTTCGAGAGCTAACTTTTTCGGTCTTTTCTGTAGCAGATTTTGGCAGCTCTGACGAGGCTGTAACATATTACACTGATATGCTCCACTCTGCTGCTCTCATCTCTGTCCCTATAACCTCTGGCCAATTTCCCAAACATCCTGCCCCATGGTGGTCACCAGTCTGCACCACTACTGCAATCGTGGGGACACCAACTCTTTTAGAGGATTGCCAGCGAATAAGGGCTCAGGATAGACGAGTTTTAAAAGAGGCACTACGTGCATATTGCAAGGCCTATGTGTCTTTAATCAATACAAAAATCCCACTCATCCAAGTGTTCAACAGAGTCCGTAAGATAGCGGGGAAGTTTTCTCCTAATCCTCCACCTGTACATAAGGTCAATGGAATTAAGATCATGGATGTTTTAACAGTGGCCAACACCATAGCAGAGGCATTTGCAAGAGTCTCCAGCTGTGACTCTCAACCTCTGGCTATCAATCATGAGTTGAAAGCCCATGAGCTCACTGTCCTGGATTTCTCGGGGAACGAAAATGAAAGTTATAACTATTTATTCACCTTGAATGACCTGCACTCTGCTATCTCTCTCTCTCTCTGCAGCGACACTTCTCCTTGTCCAGACAACATCTCATATGCAATGTTTCGACATTTGGGTGAGCAGGCATTCTCATTTCTTCTAGCTTTATATAACAGAATCTTGCTGGAGGGTGTTTTCCTTTCTGGGTGGAGGGTTGCTACCATCCTTCCTTTACCCAAGCCAGGCAAAGACTCTAGTGTTGTCCTCAAATACCGACCTATTGCCTTGACCTATTGTCTCTGTATACTATTTGAGATGGCGAATGTCAGGCTGGTATACTTCCTGGAATGGGGTGGTTTTCTATCTCCGTCCCAGTCTATCTTTCGTAAACACCGTTCCACTACAGACTCTCTGGGCAGGTTGGAAGCTGCTGCATGCGAGGCTTTTGCACGACATCAACACATGGTCTGTGTATTCTTTGATATAGAGAATGCCTATGACACTACATGGCAATAATGCATTCTTCAGCAACTCCATGCATATGCCCTCTTAGCATCCGTTGCACAGGAGGAGGGCATCCACCTGGGAAGCGTACTCAGTGTTACGTTGTTTGCAGTAACAATTAATGCCATTGCCTCAACCCTTCTGGACAGTATAGCCAACTCGATGTACGTTCATGACCTGGCAGTGTGGTTTGCTGCTTCCCAAATTTTAGTGGCGGAGAGGTGCATACAGCTTGCTCTCGAAAGGGTGTTTCGTTGGGCTGGTTCAAAACTCGAATATGGGTGTGAGATGTATTCCTCTGTCACAAATGCCCGTTTCAGCATCTTAGACTCTGTTCATCATGCTGGTGTACGTTTGGCGACCGGAGCCTTCAGGTCGTCCCCAATTCCCTGTCGTCTGGTGGACGCTAATGGGCCACCTCTTGATCTCCTTTGCCAGTCCTTAATCTTGATGGTTCGTTGTTGGCATCAATTACATCGACTTCTTGCCTCCCTTCCCTGCTTGCTGGTGTCATCTGATATTTTGTCTCGGTACTCCCTTAACATCATCGCACACTATGGCCCTTTGGCTTCAGGGTCAGAAAGGCTATGGATGAGATGGGCATTGATGACTTCCAGATTTGTCCTGTGCGGGTCCCTAGGGTGGTTCCATGCCTCCTTCCAGAAGTTTACACCAGCACCTGCTTTTCAGACAAGAGTCTGAGTCCCTCCCTGTGTAATCTGATGGGTCAAAGTCTGATGCTGGAGTTGGTTTTGGGGCTGTCTTTCCTGACTTTTGTCGTGGCGGTAGGCTCCCTTCTGTCATGTCCATTTTTACTACCGAGCTCTCGGCCATTTTATATGCCCTCCAAGTGATTTTTACTCTGCTACAGCCTTCTTTTACTATTTTTAGTGATTCCTGTAGTGGCTTGCAGGATTTGGGCAATTTTAAGTCTTCCCATCCCCTGGTGTTGGCAATTCACGAGTCGCTTGTCCTCCTGGATCGTCATGGCAGCAGAATTACATTTTGTTCGATCCCGGCTGACGCCCTGGCTAAGGCTGCGGCCTCCAGTCCTCAGCCTCCTGCCAGGCATCATCCCATACCTGCAGTGGACCTTCGACCCTACATATAATGCTGCCATTCGTTCCTGCTGGCAGGACAGATGGAACGCCATCAGGGCTAACAAGTTCCGTGGCATCCACCAGCGCCTGGGTCTGTGGAGCCACAGCAGCCTGTCTCGCCGGTGGGAGATGGCTCTTGCCTGTCTCCGCATTGTCCATACAATATTGACTTATGGGTTTTTAATGGAGAGGGCTCCCCATCCCTACTGTGATGATTGTCTAATACCTCTGACAGTGCAGCATCATCTTGCTAAATGTCCTAGCCTTTGTGACCTTCGTCGTAAACACATCTCTGAATACCGGGTGGGTGACGGTTGTTACACTGTCTCCCAGGAGGCTTGTAGTTTGGGAGGAAACACCCTCTCCACAAATTGTAATTTTATGATATTTATGGTTTTTAGATAGTGTGATGATTTAAGTTTTGATTCTTTTATAAATTTTACTTGAGTTGACGTTTTTGTTTAGTAAAAATGTGCTTTTTTGTGTGTGTGTCCTATTATTCATGCTACCTATCCTTTACGGGGTAATGAAGCCTATTTACTGTATATACCTAATTTATTAATAATGTATATGACCATTTTAGTTTAGGCAGTATATGACCCTAGCTGTTGCACCGCCAGATGCCTAGTTGCATATAAAAATCAATTAATCATTTTTAGAACATGCCTCCTCTCACAGGGAGTCCCTCCCTGTGTACACTGATAGGTCAAAGTCTGATGCTGTAGTTGGTTTGGGGGCTGTCTCTCCTGACTTTTGTCGTGGCGGCAGGCTCCCTTCAATCATGTCCATTTTTACTGCCGAGCTTTCTGCCATTTTATATGCCTTCCAAGTGATTTTTACTTGTCCTCAGCCGACTTTTACTATTTATAGAGATTCCTTTAGTGCTTTGCAGGCCTTGGGCAATTTTAACTCTTCCCATCTCCTGGTGTTGGCCAATCTCGAGTGGCTTGTTCTCCTGGGTCGTCGTGGCCGTAGAGTGGGCTGATGCCCTGGCTAAGGCTGCGGCCTCCAGTTTTCTGCCTCCTGTTGGGCGTTATCCCGTACCTGCAATGGACCTTAGACCCTGCATAGATGGTGCCGTTTGTTCCTGCTTGCAGGACAGATGGGACGCCGTTGGGGCTAACAAACTCCGTGGTATCCACCAGTGCCTGGATTTGTGGAGCCATAGCGGCCTGTGGGAGACTGCTTTTGCCCATCTCCGCATTGGCCACACTCTATTGACTCATGGTTTATTAATGGAGAGGGCACCTCCTCCCTACTGTGATGATTGTTTGATCCTTTTGACAGTGCGGCATCTTCTTTTGGAGTGTCCCAGCCTTGGGGACCTTCGTCGTTGGTACCTCTCCGAGTATCTGGTAGGGGACGGTTCTTACAGTCTCTCCCAAGTGCTCGGGTAGGAGGCTTGTAGTGTGGGAGGGAGCACCCTCTTCTTTGTGTAGGAGCTTGGCCTCCACAACAAGTTGTGAAGTTTGTGAATTTTAATGCTTCCTTTTATAGATACTTCAATGTTTTGTTTTGTTTTGTTTTTCTGCTAAATATTTTGCTAAAGTTAATCAGATTATTTTAGTATAATGTGAGTTTTAGTTGATATGTCGTTTGAATCATGCTGATTTTCCCTTTTCGGGTAGTGAAGCCTGTATAATATGTGTATATGTTTTATAAATGATATACATTTTTGAAAATTCAGAATTTAAGATTATGTTGGGAGGTATATGACCCTAGCTGTTGCACCGCATGATGCCCAGTGGCATCTACCAATCAATCAATCATTCTACCCTCGAGACAACAAATGTGATTCATTGGTCAACCTCCTATGGTCTATCAGTGCCTGCCTGCCGGTTCTGCTTAGCATCATAAAAACAAATCACCAAATTGATGTAAAAAAAAAAAAAAATTGAGGGGGCCATCAAAAAAAATTGTAAACCTCATGAAAAGAGTTGGATTGAAATTAGGGATGACATACTAACATAATATTTATACAATTAAGAAAAAACAAAAACATACTATAATACAACTGAAATAAACTAATACCAGGTCCTCTACAGTGTACTGATAAAATAAATTCATAGTTTTGACATCAGTACACGCAGTCCAACAAGAATAACTATATTTGTGAAAGAGCTTCGTTTCTCTATTAACACTTACTTGATGAGTCAGGTGTTACAAGAAATTATTTTTAGCACTATTGTAAAGGCAGGCGCGCTGACCACAGATTGATTTGGAAGTGGCGCCGCTCTATAAACGGAAACAGAGAGAAAAAAAAAGTTAGTTTTAATAAATTTTACACTGTTATTTATACCACACACCTAAACCATCGCGTTGAAGTTTCTGAGAAGAATATTCAAATTCCATGTACTGTGCGAGTATTCAGTATTGAAATTATAGTTTCTTTAAAATTTTACAAGAAGTATATTCTCTTTTTGAACGATTTACGAACTATATATTTATAGTTGTGATGTTACTAATAATATCTGACAAATGAGATATTTCCAATGCCTGAAAGAACGCGCAAGTGTGGAAGTGTGGCGACGGTGTGCGTACTGTGAAGGAGCGGGTGCTGGAGTTGAGAGGCTGGGCATATGGAACGATGCCAGACCAGGCATACCTGGACACCCGTCACTCTTTAGAGGTAAAATAGACCATGATACACTTACTCTTATTTGTGAGTATTTTGGAACTTTCATTTCTCATTCTGCTATTATATACATCTAATCAATAATAAGTATATCTTTCCCCCTTTTCTTGCCCCACTGAGGTAGGTGACTACAAATGCTCCCCCAGTATCCCTGCTTGTCGTAAAAGGCTACGAAAATGGGTTTTCACCTTTTCAACTCTCCCATTATTATATGTTATATTTTGTGCTCACTGGCCTTCCTCTCAATCATCTTCTTACTCTGGCGTTAAAGGACCTCGACGTCTAATATCAATTAATCAATCAATCAATCCTTCTATTGTATTTATGCACATTTCCTTGAATCACTTGAATGGTTCGAATTAGATATTGGAGGTAGAACGTTGCTTTTCAAGGTGTGTGTAATGTATGTGTGTGTATTTTTGCACGTGTAAAGAGCAACTGAACATAATTCGAAAAAGTGAGTCTTCTTAACCTCTCTCAACATTGAGAAAGTATTTTTTTTCTATTGTGCCATGGCGTCAATCAAAAGACAGACAACAAAACATAAAGGTAGGCGGGACCCATGAAAATCCAATGACTACACACACACACACACACACACACACATACACACACACACACACACGCTGATATGCTGGTCACCCACATCATAGACACCGCCGACTCCCTCAGATCCAGATTTCCCTGTTCTAAACTAGTGATTTGTGGTGACTTTAACGAACTGGATGTCAGTCACATTATGCAACAACTCAACCTAGCTCAGTTAGTAGACTTCCCTGCGAATGGAAATGCCACCCTAGATCTCATCATGACTGACATAGGTACCCACTACCTCCCCCCCCCCAACCACTACCTCCCATGGGGCGGAGTACACACCTATCTGTACTGTGGGCCACAGCACCTACCACCTCACGGCCTCCAGCTGTCACTACTACTTATAGACCCACCCCTGACTCTGCGATGCGACGTTTTGGACAATGGGTGACTCATCACCCTTGGACTGAGGTGCTGACAGTGGAAGATGTACAGTTAAAGTGGAACAATTATCAGGATACCATCACCACAGCCTACCATCACTTCTTCCCTGTTAAAACAATGAAAATTCACCCTGATGATGTGCCCTGGATCACGCCCAGGATAAAGAGATTGATCGAGCAGCGAAATAAAGCATACTACACTAACGAGCCCAGGTATAAAACATTAAGAAATCAGATTATCAGGGAAATAAAAGCAGCCAAGAAGACCTTCTATCCCAGGAAAGTGCACAGCCTTAAAGAAGTCAACATAGGACAATGGTATAGGACAGTAAAGGATATTTGTGGTCTAAACAGCAATCCCTCTTCTTTTCCCTTTGTTTCTCACTTATCAGGTGATGAAGCAGCTGAGACCATAAACACTCACTTTGCCAACATTTGTCAAACCCTCCCCAGTCTTGACCTCACTACCCTGCCTGCCTATCTGCCTTCTCCCTCACCCCCTCCCAGTGTTCAAACTTTTGAAATTGCCAACAAACTCCTTAAATTTAAATCTAAAAGATCCACCACCCCAGTCGACCTCCCAATAAAAATCTACAAGGAGTTTGCAATTGAACTTGCCACACCCCTCTGCTCTATTGTCAATGCCTCCCTAACTCAGTGTAAATGTCCCACTCAATGGAAAACAGCATACGTCACCCCCATCCCCAAGATCCCCACCCCACAGTCCCCCAGTGACCTCAGGCCTATTGCCATTACGCCCATACCCAGCTTAATTTGTGAAGATTTTGTTTTTAATATGGCGTATGTTAACATAAAAAATCTAATTGACCCAAGGCAGTTTGGCAACATGAGGAAATCTTCCACCTCCCATTGTTTAGTTAGCTTTTTGGATTTCTTGCACAGTGGCTTAGACAAACGCAAGACATCACTGGATGTTGCCTTTGTTGATTTCAGGAAAGCTTTTGACCTTGTTGATCACTTCACAGTTATCAACAAAGCCATAGCACTTGGATTACCCCTCTACCTGGTATCCTGGCTGTGTGATTTCCTGGCTGGACGTCAACAGGTAGTGAGGTACAGGGGTGCTGTCTCAGGGCCACAACCCCTCAGTTGTGGTGTTCCCTAGGGCACTAAGATGGGACCTCTGTGCTTTTTAATCCTGATCAACGACGCCCTAACCGATACCCCTGCCAGGTGGAAGTATGTGGATGACAGCACGGTGGGGATAACAGTGGATAACACCTCACCGGACTACACTCCACTGCAAGGTATCCTGGACTTGCTGCAGGCATGGACTACGGTCAACAAGGTCACCATCAACCATGATAAGACCGTAGTTATGCATTTCAACACCGCCACCACCCAAGTACAACCACCAAACTCCTGGGTATCACCATCGACCACAAACTCAACTGGAAGGAACATGTAAATAACACGGTCAAGTCAGCCTCGTACCGTCTCTACATGTTAAGACGACTGAGGTCACTTGGGGCACCCATGTTGGAGCTCAGTACCATCTATAGCTCCTTCATACTACCCAAGCTTACCTATGCGTCACCAGCCTGGTCATCCTCTATTAACACCACCCAGAAACATCAACTGGAGAGAGTGCAGAAAAGGGCGTGTAAAATAATACAGGGTGGTGAGTACACAGGGTACAAAAATGCTCTCTCCACCCTCAACATGTTATCCCTCAGTCAGCTCCACCATCAGACACTCCTATCATTCGGCCAGGGACTACTACAACATCCACGTCACCGACACTTCCTTCCACCTACAATACCTCGTCCACCTCGTGCACTCCGTCACACCAACAAACTACAGCCTATAAGAGCCCGCACTGATAGATATAAGAACAGCGCCATCCCCTCCATCGTACACCTACTCAACAACACCTAGTTTAATCAATATACTGCCTTATATCCTTGTATATATTTTATGTTTATTTCTATTCCTCTTATTTATATATTTACATCCATTCATAACTGTATATTTTCAGCTCCAGGCTGCCACTCTCATTAATAAAACCGTTTATTATTATTATTATTATTTTACACACACACACACATATCACGAATACATAAGTGAATGAAACACGAGAATTCAGACAAATATTTACATTATGACCTACTTAAAGACACCAAAACAAGGGTGGCATAACAGAAATTTCTCTAAAACCTGGTGGTTTAGCTGGTGTCAACAAACTACATCAAGCGGCAGGCCCCGGGGTAGCCCCGAATTCAACGTAGTAGATTACCCTTTATCCCAAAGTCAACCAGTTGATCCAAAATGACGTCTCTATTAGCAACATCGAAGGCCACCACACTGTTCCCGGATAGGCGAGAGTACATGTCGACTAGGCAGTGGTGTGTGCTCCGATGGGGAAGGAAACCAAACAGTCATGGAGAGAGGTGATCCTCCAGTCAGTACATCAGACGATTGAGTAATAGTCTCTCCATAACCTTACAAAAGTTGGAAGTAAAAGAAATTGGCCAAAACTTCTCAGTGCCGGGTTTAGGGATCTGTATCATTGTGCTGCTAGGCCGGCTCGTGGTACACAACCGTCACGAAGACAATGATTGTACAGTCGAAGTAGAAGGTTCCCAGGAACTTGTTGAAGTAGGCGCAACACAGCATAAGTAATACCATCGTCACCATGGGAAGAAGCTCTACTCCGATAGAGAGCACGGCACAACTCCTCCTCAGTTATCTGCTCTGCATCATCATCATCATTTTGTAACAGAGCAGACATTAGACATAGCGGATAGACAGCAGCACGGGAAGCGAGTGCATCTTTTATGTGGATGGGTAGAATGGCTGGGGTTGATTGTTTTGACCAGGCATTGACAATAGATGAGGTGCCATATAGAAGCCACATTCGTTTGCTGGTTGATGCTGTCCATGAACCGCTGTCAAGACTCATTGTGAGCACACTCCTGCAGGGCGATTAAAGCGTCCCTAGACATCTAATGATGGAGCAGGTCAGGGGTTGGGTTGGCTTGAAACAAAAGGCCTTCACGTTCAGCCTCCTCCTTCGACTCCCGTATAAAAGCAACAAGCGTTCAGGAGTGGGCAGTATGGCGATGTTGGAAGTGTGGGATATAATTAAGATGTAAGTCGGACAAAATTTAGGGGGCACAGCAATACGTAAATGATTGGCTGAAGCACTTGACCCAGCAAGTAGAAATTAATAAAACCGAAGAGCGACGTGATCAGAGAATAAATCTGGCATGGAGTAGCACCTGACCTGAGATGCTATTAGGCCAGAAGAGAGGATGTAATTCAGAGTACCTGCCTGGCAATGAGTTGCACCACCAGTGTTCCAGCGTGTCAGATGATGCTTGCGGATGTATGAAAGGAGACGAACACCAATAGATTAATAGAGCCATCATGTCAGGATCAGAGAAGGTACGGAGAAGGTGATGTGGCAAGGAGCTACGTATGTAAGTCAGGAGACCATTCCTTACTAGATAAACATATGGCACATAACCTGAGAAGGGAAGAGCTTGCCATGCAGTGAGCGGCAGTTCTGGAAATGCTACATGGAGAAAAATAACACTGGGATGATGAGTTGAAAGAGCCCAGCATGACTAGTGATACCACATACGTTCGACGAGATGACATCCAGCTGGGAATCACTAGCAAACTCTGTGTTTGGAGGTTGAAGTCCGTGGAGTGGGGGCAGATGAGCAACCTGGAGAAGAAGATGGACCAGGAGAAGGGACGGACTTTTCAAGGCGAATTTCAAAAGTATCCATCCTTTCAGTAAGGGCGGTGACAGTTGAGCCTCAACCAAGTTGGAGAGTTTGGAGTACTTAGCAGCCTGAGTGGCAACCAGCCATCAATCCTGGCTTCAAGTGCGGAAAAGTTGTTCCCGAGGGCTGTACATCGTGCCATGAGGGTAGCGACAGACTTGCAGAGGGCCAGGTCCGCAGGCAAGGCAGGGCTGGTCGGAGGAACAGACTGGGGAGGTGATGGTGGTGGTGGTTGAGGTGGCAATAGTATAAGCATGAGCCTGGACCTGACTTTAAGCACATCCATGCCACACGTTAACTCACGGCAGAAGGCATCGTGGACACCCATCGAGATGTATCCTCAGGAGGTAAAGGCTCATAGGTGGAAGTAGCAGTACCGGGATATGTGCCCAACTTCCCAGCACCTGTAGAACCAAGTCTGGTCATTATGATGTTTCCGCACCTCACACGGTGGAAGACAGGGGAGGAAATCAAAGGAAATCTTAATTGGAGGTGGGTCGGGAAGACTCCAGACAACAACAGTACAGCTAATGGGGAAACCATCTTGGATAGATTGACAGGCAGAGTACACACCAGGGTATCCCTCGGCAAGTTTTGGCTCAACATCAATAAGAAAACGGATGAGAATGTAGCTGGAGAACATACGAGGACTCTCGGATGAGTCTTGAATAATGAGAGGCAGAGACAAAAATTCACGAGTCTTGACTCTATCAATGATGTCCTGACGCTTCCTAGAGATATAGACAAACCGGGAGGTGATGACAACCAGTTTACGCTACAACTGGAAAGCCCTGTTGACATCAGACAACCAACACAGCTTTGTATCCGTAGATGGGTTCCCAGAGAAGGAGAGCTTGACATAGGTATCTCTCGGGACAAAAGCAGGAAGGTTAAATGAAGGCAAGGAGTGGGTTTACAAGGAAGAAACACCAGGGTGAGATAGAGAAAGTAAGTCGTGCACAGCTGGAGTACCTTTCGACGTCTTGGCTGCTGGAGGCAAACAGTCCACACCATCGGAATCCTGCGAGGAGTCGGACGAGGCATCAACGGGTCGCTTGGTGGAGGATGATTGAATGATTGATTAATAGATGCCACGAGGCATCTGGCGGCGCAACAGCCAGAGTCATATATCGCCCCAAAAAATATTGAATTCTACGGATTTCGAAAATGGTCATTTACATAATTAATAAAATTTGTACACACATTAGGTAGACTTCATTATCCTGAAAGGGAGCATTATTGGAGGAAATAAAAACTATGAAGCACATTCTCACTAAAACAACTTGATTGATTTAAGTAAAATATATAAA
The DNA here is from genome assembly GCA_033782935.1 of Petrolisthes cinctipes. Lineage (NCBI taxonomy): Eukaryota > Metazoa > Arthropoda > Malacostraca > Decapoda > Porcellanidae > Petrolisthes > Petrolisthes cinctipes. The sequence goes on from JAWQEG010001202.1 coordinate 864,975, forward strand.
AAAATCAAAATTAAAAACATTAAACCATCTAAGAAGCCATAACTATCATAAAATTTACAATTTGTGAAGGACAGGCCACTGTAGATCTACTAACCTAGGCGCTGGCGGATGCTGCAGAGTTTGTTAGCCCCAACGGCATCCCGCCTCTTCTGCTAGCAGGAAAGATCTGCAGCATCTAGGATTGATGGTCTACAGTAGGTACAGTATGATGTCTGGCAGGAGATCGAGCACTGGAGTGTCAGCCCACTCATTCCCATCGACACCCATATAGGCCGTGACCCACCAAAATGTGACTCTACGTCCACGATATCCCAGGAGGACAAGCCACTTAAGGATGGCCAACACTAGGGGATGGGAAGAATTAAAATTGCCCAGGGCCTTCAAGGCACTACAAGAATCAGGAAAGACAACCCTAAAATCAACTCCAGCATCAGACTTTAACCCATCAGTATACACAGGAAGTGACTCCCTGTGAGAGGAGGCATGTTCCAAAAAGAGGGAGTGAGCCACTGGAGGAGGAAGAGGTTCCTTCTTGTCTGTAAAGTAGGTGTAGGTGTAAACTTCTGGAAGAAGCCATGGAGCCACCCTGGGAACAATCACAGGACAAATCTAGAAATTGTCAATGCCCAGCTCCTCCATAGCCTTTCTGACCCTGAAACCAAACGGCCATGGTGTGCGAGGTTATGAAAGGTAGTACTGAGACATATCAGATGACACCGCAAAGCAGGGAAGGGAGTCAGGAAGTAAATGTAAGCGATGCCAGCAACGAACCATCAAGGACTGGCGACGGAGATCCAGAGGTCCACCAGGAAACTGGGGATTGGGGACGACCTGTGGGCTCCAGTCGCCAGACGTACCCCAGCATGATGAACTGGGTCTAAGACTCAGAGCTGGGCATCCGTGGCAGAGGAGTACACCCCACACCCATAGTCGAGTTTTGACCTTATAAGAGCATACTATAGGTGGAGGAGGGTGGCCTGGTCTGCCCCCCAGAATGTATGGCCCATGACCCTCAACAAGTTGAGAGTCTGGAAGCAAGAGGTCTTAAGTGAACGTAAATGGGGAACCCTAGTGACACGTCTGTCAAAAAGAAGACCCCAAAAGAGAATTTCCTCAAGACAACATATTCGATGACCATACATGAATTAGTCTGGATCGGGGCGGATGCCTCGGATGAGGCAGAAGTGCATTGTAACTGTCGTGGCAGGAGAGAAGCGAAACCCATGAGAACCATCCCAGCGAGACAGCCTGTCGAGGGCAAGCTGCATGTGCCGCTCCGCCACTGACATACGGGAGCAGCAAACCAGACCTCCAGGTCATCAACGTACAACGAGTTGGCACTACCGTCCAGAAGGGATGAGGCAATGGCAATAATTACTACTGCAAACAACGTGACACTTAGGACGCTTCCCTGGAGGACGCCTTCTTGTGCAACGGGTTCTGAGAGGGCTGTACCAACCCTCACACTAAGACTGCGACCAGTAATAAACTCCTTAAAGAAGCGTGGAAGGCGAACCCGCAGAACATATGCCATATTGCCATGTAGAGTTATAGGTTTTCTCTAATTCAATGAATATACAGACCTGGTGTTGATGTTGTACAATGGCCTCACATGCAGCAGTTTCCAACCTGACCAGAGTTTCTGTAGTGGAACGGTGTTTACGAAAGCCAGACTGGGATGGAGACATAATACTACCCCATTCCAGGAAGTATACCAGCCTGACATTAACCATCTTCTCAAATAGGTTGCAGAGACAGAAATATAAGGCAAAAGTTCAGTAATTGAGGGCAACAATAGAGTCCTTGCCAGGCTTGGGAAAGGAAGGATAGTAGCAACCATCCACCCAAAAGGGAAAATACCCCCAAGCCAGATTCTCTTATATAAAGCTAGAAGTGTCGTAACATTGCATACGGGATGTTGTCTGGCCCAGGAGAATTGTCGCAGCAAAAAGAGAGAGAGAGTAGAGTGCAGGTCTTTCAGGGTGAATATATGGTTATATCTTTCATCTCGCTGCCAGAAAAATCCAGGACTGTGCGCTCCTGGGCTTCCAACTCATGACTGACAGCCAGAGGTCGAAAGTAACAGCTTCAGGCTCTAGCAAAAGCCTCTGCCATGGGGTTAGCCACTGTTAAACTATCCATGATCTTAATTCCATTGACCATAAGGACAAATGGAGGACTAGGAGAAAACTTCCTCGCCATCTTACGGACTCTCCTGAACATTTGATTGAGTGGGGTTTTAGTATTAATTAAAGAAATATAGGCTCTCCAAGATGCATGTCGTGCTTCTTTTAAAACTCGTCTAGCCATAGCCCTTGCCCGTTGGATAACCTCTAAGAGAATAGGCTGCTCACGATTGAGAGCAGCAGAGTGGAACATATCAGTGAAATACGTTATAGCCTCGTCAGTGCTACCAAAATCTGCTACAGAAGAGACCGAAGAAGTTAGCTTTTTTGTTTTTTGGGTGCAGGGGAAAGTACCTCTGCTTTGGCCTTATGCCTGTGCTGGCGGGCCCAACAGTCTGGTTTCCACACCAACACCCGACCATGCTTAGGGGCGGATGCCAGCTTGGTTAACCACATTGTGTTGTTTATAGTCATGCCTCTTAAGACGTCCAAAAGGAACCACCATGAAGGGTGAGCACACTACAACCACTGATCCACCGCCAATCCCTCCTCCAAATCAGTAGTGAAGAATGTTGAATCCTGGTGGAAATGCAGGATATCGAAAGTCATGGAGAGTAGGGATAGTCTGAGTAGTTTAGTAAGAGTTGGAGTAAGGTCTGGAACGGAGTCTAGTTGAAGAGGTAAGAGGTTGAACTTTGATGAAAAAACAGAGTTTCTATACATTAATATAATGAGTAATTGGGTGAGAGTGTGTAGTAAAGATTTAAGGTAAAGACTTTGAGCTTTTATGTCAAAGTTGGAACGGAGTGTAGTTGAAGGAAGAGTTATTGGATATTCACCTTGCTGAAATAATCTAGTAATGTGTGTGAGGTGAGGGTATCGTTGATGAGTGGGTTTAATAAAGTGCGAGAGAAGAGGGGTGAGGATTTGAAGGAAGTAGGGGGTTACAGGGTTTTCAGCCCTGTTTCCCTAAGGTTGAAGCACTGGAAGAAAAATTATGATTAGCATTGTGTGTGTAAAATGTGTGTGTTGCAGTTTAGATTTGTGGGGTGGGGTGAGAGCCATCATACGACCCAGACTTGAGGAAGGAATTCCACAAATAGCCCTAGGTTCCACTTGTCCATTGCAGTTCGGTGAACTGCCTCTGGTGCCACATGGTACTAAACAAAATTAAACAAAAAATGCCACATGAAACATCATTCTCGAGAATGACACTTTTGACTGAGACCCTTAGTGACCTACACCCGTCACAGGCTGCTAGTAGGAGTTGTACCGTTAACTCAGGGTGCTGCATGTATTTGTATTATGTATAGTGTTTGCAGTTTAGGTTTGGAGGGTGGGGCGAGAGCCATCGTAGGACCCAGACTTGAGGAAAGAAGTACACAAATAGCCTTAGGATCTGCTTGTCCACTGCTTTTCCCCCTCCCCACAGGCTGGTAGTAGAAGAGGTGCCTTGAACTCTTGGTGCAGCAAGTGTATGTTTATGTTTACGGTGGAGGGGCGCATCCCCTCATGAAACCAACTGTCCTTACAATGACATCCATGAAGAAGCGCACTTGAGTTGCTCCTGTACTGACTTGGTCTTCGCCGGTCAGTGCTTGGGGTCTCCTTAAGCTGGTTGTGCTTGGGCACTCCAAAAGGTAGTGAATGAGTGGCTTTTCAGTCCTGTTTCCACAGTGCTGACACTCTTCCGATGCTTCTTTTAAGATGCAGCGACGCATCGTTACGTATCCCATCCTGATCCGATATAAGTTTGTCCAGTCTCAGCGTGGAACTTTGGTTGTGAGGGGTATCAATCCTGTTGCCTGGCAGCACGTGAGGTTGCAGAGACGACTCTAAGTCTGGAAAGTATTCTATCATTGACTGCAGCACCGGTCATGCTCTTGGTTTTCTTAAGGCTGGAAGGTATTTTGAATGTCGGAGTAGGTCCTCTGGCTGCCAATTTGGCTCCTTTGTCAGCCCTCTCATTTCCATCCACTCCAACATGACTTGGGATCCAACAGATAGTGATGTGCCACCCTTGTCCTTGTATCCTTTGTGCTGTGGCAAGTACATGGGTCGTCAGTTGGACATTGTCTTCCGGGATGTACTTCCTGAGGTTCTGCAGTGCCGTCATTGAATCTGAGTAGATGAGGATGTGCTTCTCTGCCCTTCTCTCCACATGCCGCATAGCCTGGGCTATGGCTGCGAGCTCAGTCTGAGTGGAGCTGCAGTGGTCAGAGGTCCTCCAACCAAAGACACTGTTGCCAAGGACAAAACCGGCACCCGCCCTGAGGTCTTTCTTTCCTCTCGGAAGCCGAACTATCTCTGTTCTGTTGGCTGGTTTGGTCCACGGTGGTGGCACACGGTACTCACTGGCTGGTGAGTCTGTACCCTTCTTCAAGAGAAGTTTGACGTTGAGAAGGCTGTGTACTGTGTCTGCCACCCTTTGGATACAGATGCCTTACTTTGCACTCTGCCTGTCCTTTCTCAGTTCTTTAATGACCTATAGTGATGTATGGTTCTAGCTACCATACATGACACTACATAGTCGATTCTGTCTTGGATAGAACCCAGACCAGATTCATGCTGCATCACTTCTGTTTTGGTTCATAATAGGGCACCGTATATGGTCTTCAGAGCTTTGTTCTGAATGCATTCCAGCTTGCATGCAAAGGCCTTTTGTATACCTGGATGCACTATGGCAGCATAATCAATGATCGATCGAATGGCTTGTTTGTAGAACATCGTGAGAGTTGTTTTTGAGGCACCGCTGTCATAAGACACTAGGGCCCTCATTGTTGCAAGAAGGGATTTAGTTCTATCCTGCAGGTACTCTGTCTCTCTTTTCCAATTGAGTCTGTGCATTATTCAGACTCCTAGGTCAAGGTAAGTTGACACCTATTTAAGTCCTGTGGGCGCAGATGCTCTTGGGGAGCTCTTACCCTGATGAACATTGCCTTTGATTTCACTCTGTAGATTTTCAAACCCAGGTTTTTGCATTTCCCCTCGATCAGGTAGAGACTTTTCTAAGCTCGTCTCATATTTCACCCTGGAATCAGAAGTGCCCGATCGTTTGACACCAGCTGGCAACTGGAGCTGCACTAGCTCCTCCATAAGAATATTGAAGAGGTTTGAGCTTGAGACCCCTCCCTGTGGAGTTCCGTTTTCTAGGGACGTGTAAGTCGAAACTCGACCTTGGTACTTAACCCTGGAGGTGTGGTCCAAGAAGTAGTCCTATACCCATACAGGCATTCAGCTTCTAACTCCCCTTTCTGCCAGTGCTTCTAGTGTGACATGAGAGTTTGTTAGTTCGAAGGCTTTTTCTAGATCGATAAAACACGACAATGGCCTTTCAATCCTTTATCGTGCTTAGTAGAGATGCGATAACATTTGTGGTCCCAGTTGTCTTGACAAAGCCAAAGAGATGTGGATGCCATGGACCAAGCTTCCACAAGAGTCGGTTGAATATCAGCCTTTTTCCTAGCCAGGGCAATCTTCCTATACCCCATGACTCATTCATGATGATTAGGAGGGCCGCGTGACCGGCAGTACCCAGTCCAGAAATAATTAAGTATGTTATGCCATCATATCAGGGGGCCGTGTCTTTGCTCTTCTTCCTGGCTTTTAAGAGTTCATCCAGTATGAACAGTCTGTCAGTCTCGTCTCCCTCGAGGACTGCTTCATCTATTTTCTCTTGTCTCGTGTCACGGAGCTGCTGTAGGTGGTCCTGTATTTCAACCCCCCAAACGGGAACCGCCTTGACGTGGTAGGGGGGCTTGCGTTTTTCTGAGACCTGGCGAGCTAGACAAGAGGGGGCTCCGGCCCCTGCTCTGCCCCGATTCCGGGGAGAGAGGGCTTCCCATGCTAGTAAGGTCACCAGTGAGAGACCAGATTAAATGGTTCCCATGCAATAGGCTGCCAGTACGGGCCAACAGTGCTGCCCTACAGAGGGAACACCCTCTAGGGGCCGTCCTATGTTGGATGGTTGGGTGTCTGGGCCGGGAGATGTCGTGGGCAAACTTTCGAGCCATTGGGGCTGCTTTTTAAAACAAGTGACCCCGTGGGGGAAGAGGTACCCCGCCCATGGCGACCGGCGCTTGGTCCCCTCATCTGCCCGGTAGGTAGTAGCTCTTGGCTCCTGGGGCCAATAAAACAAAATCAATGATATATGGAAAACGAAAAGCACCAATCTCTTCCTCGAACGGTGGCCGACCAGGCCCTCGAGAAGACACCCTCTGGTCCTGGTGGTATGCAGAAGGCTGCAAATAAGACTAGACCCAGCAGGTCGGATGTTGTGTCGACAAACCCTGTTAGCGGATTGGACACGTTAATGTTAACGAACATACTTGCATTCCTTTCCTATGGTGCTATCCACTCTATTTTTAAGTGTTTTGGAGTGGTTCTTCGTATCCGAATCACTTATGACAGTGACTGTAGGTCTAATCAGTGCTATATTACTTTCAATACAAATGCTGCTGCCAAAGCAGCTTTTGAGGCAAAAGATTTTCTGATTATGGGGAATACTCACTGCAAAGTTCAGATGATGCACTCCACAAATGTAGATGACAGTGACAATGACTACTGCCCTAACATCTTTGATGACTCTGTAGAACATCTGCCTAAGGAGCGTCGGGTTCCTACACCCTTTTGGTTTGTGGCTTACTACAGGGAGGGACGTGGTAACCTTATCCATGCTTCTAGGTATCTGGAGAAAGAAATTAGATTACTATCAATGGGCCACATAAAAAAGTATGGTAAGGGCGTTTTAATCAGAGCCAAAGATCTTACACAGGCCATAATGCTGCTCAATCTCCCCACTCCTTCTGATAGAATGTTTGAATCCATCAAACCACATCGAACATTTAATTATAGCAAGGGGCGTATTTATAATGAGGATTTCTATGAATTCTCAGAAGAGGATATTCTCGCTATGTGCTCAGATAGTGTCCAACGAGTATCAAAGATGAAGGGCACTAAAAACATGATCATCCTCACTTTCTATGTCTCGCATATCCCAGATCGCATTAACATTAACCCCACCTCTTTTGAGATGAAGCACTTGATTGAGCGTCCTTTGCAGTGTTTCTGTTGTTATAAGTTTGGTCATGGGAGGAGAAACTGCAACAACCGTTTCCCATGTGGTATTTGTTCTGCTCTTGACTAGCTTCTTACTTCTGAGTGTCAGTCACAGAGTTACTGCTTTTGCTGCAGGGATGCTCACCCCTTGCGTTCTCGCCAATGTAAGATGTACCTCCTTGAGCAAGATATCCTCCATTTGGCTAACACTCAATTCATCAGCATTGGTAGTGCCAGATGGCAACTTAACTTCAGATGAGAGAAGGATGGTGGTGTGAAGACATACACCTCCCTTCGCCCTAAATCGGTTGCAGCACCCTCTCAACTCTCTCAAGAGGCAGCTGCTTCTTGCTCTAAGGAGAGTGTTTCTAAGGTTTCACTACATAATAGTTTTTCTGTCTTGGAAACTATATCAGACACTCTTTATGGTGACCCTTCAACTGATGACAATTCTCAGACTTTAGCTAAAGGTGTCCATGTGGTAGAGGTTCACGCTGCCACACGCTCTCCAAAAGGGAAACGTAAGTCACCAAAACTGCTACAGAGACATTTTCATGGTTCCTTTGAGGCACTTAACTTCATAGATGTTTCTCCTAGCAAGGCAACCGTCTCGGTGGACTCTCAATCTCACCAAAAGCGTTCTCGTGGCTCTGATGAATCTCTTGATTCAACAGATGTTCCCCCTCGCAAGCTTCCATTGGGAACATTGGGAACTTCAAAAGATTCAGTTTCTCTTCCGCTTGAACAGCAGAGGGATTTTTCCACTTGTATTATGGATGTTGCTGTATCTACCTGTGTCAGTGATACCACTGCTGTACAGGACAATACCAATGTAATTGTTTCAGAGAATATCCCTGTTCATCTACCTTCATCTTCTTCTAACATATCAGATGCTTCAGGGACTCGTCTACAGGTCACAATTACAGCCCCAAGTACTACTCCACAGGTTCGCTTTTCTTCTAGTGGCCCAGGAATAAGCAACACTTATCGTTTGAGCAAACCCTCAGGTCGAGGTGGTAGTGGGAAGTCCCTCCGTGAGGCTTTCCAAAAATCAGTACAAAAGGAACACTGTTCAAGGTCCTTCAGTGGAATTGCCATGGTTTACGTGCTTCTTGGGAGAAACTGCGCGTTCTTCTCTCTAGCTTCTCTCCTGCATGTGTTTCTCTCATAGACACAATGCTTGGGGACTACATTCCTGACAGTACTCCAGCATACTCTGCATTTTATTCCAATTCATATGGAGGGTAGGGTCACCATAGTGGCTCTGCCATCCTAGTTCGCCGAGATGTTCCATGCACGAGCCTGGAGCTTGACACTCCACTCAAGGCTGTCGCAGTTAAGTTTTTATGGGCGGCCCGTACACTGTGTGCAGTCTATACCTTCCTCCCAGTGTTACAGTTGAGAAGAGTGATCTCAACCGTCTTGTATGGGACCGACTCTCTCCCTTTATTTTATTGGATGATGTTAATGGTCGTCATCCTCTGTGGTGTGACAGTTCGTCAACCCCAGGGGTGTTTTATTGGCTTCTTTTTATTGAGGATGAGGGATTAGGGGTTTTAAATACGGGAGATGTGACACATATTAATAGCCCTACTGGGACTTTTACCGACATTGACATTTCCCTTAGCTCACCCAGTGCTCTGTTGGATTTTACTTGGTGTTTGTCGCCCAATTTATATGGCAGTGACCACTTCAGTATACTTTTAGAAGATAACAGGTACGATCCACAGTCTTGTCTTCCTAGGAGGAAATTATAGAAGGCTGACTGGCAGTTTTTTAGAGAGCTAACTTCTTCGGTTTCTTCTGTAGCAGATTTTGGTAATTCTGCCGAGGCTGTAACATATTTCACTGATATGATCCACTCTGCTGCTCTCAACTCTATCCTTAAAATTCAGGCCACTTTCCCAAACGTCAGGTACCTTGGTGGTCACCAGTCTGCACTACTGCTGTGCGAGAGAAGTGAGCTGCTTTCTCTCGCCTTCGTCGCAATCATGGGGACCCAACTCTTTTAGAGGACTTCCGACGTGCAAAAGCTCAGACTAGATGAGTTTTAAATGAGGTACGACATGCATCTTGGAAGGCCTAAGTGTCTAAAACTCCACTCACCTAAGTGTTCAGGAGAGTCTGTAAGATGGCGGGGAAGTTTTCTCCTAGTTCTTCACCTGTACTTATGGTCAATGGAATTAAGATCATGGATGGTTTAGCAGAGGCCAACACAATGGCAGAGGCTTTTACTAGAGTCTCCAGCCTCTCGACCTCTGGCTGTCAACCATGAATTGAGAGCCCATGAGCGCACTGTCATGGATTTCTCAGGGAAGGAGAATAATTGTTATAACCATATATTCACCCTGATAGACCTGCACTCTGCTCTCTCTCTCTGGGGCGACCCTTCTCCTGGGCCAGACAATATCCCATATGCAATGTTGGGACATTTGGGTGAAGAGGCTATCACATTTCTTCTAGCTTTATATAACAGAATCTGGCTGGAGAGTGTATTTCCTTCTGGGTGGAGGGTTGCTACCATCCTTCCTTTCCCCAAGCCATGCAAGGACTCTAGAGTTGCCCTCAATTACAGACCAATTGCCTTGACCTCCTGTCTCTGTAAACTATTTGAGAAGATAGTGAATGTCAGACTGGTATATTTCCTCGAACGGGGTTTTTTTCTGTCTCCCTCCCAGTCTGGCTTTCATAAACCTCGTTCCACTACAGATGCTCTGGTCAGGTTGGAAGCTGCTGCATGTGATGCTATTGCAAGACATCAACACCTTGTCTGTGTATTCTTTGATTTTGAGAAAGCCTATGACACTACATGGCAATATGGCATCCTGCAGCAACTACATGCATATGGCCTGCGGGTTCGCCTTCCACGCTTTCTTAAGGAGTTTCTCAGTGGTCACAGTTTTTCTGTGAGGGTTGGTACAGCCCTCTCAGCATCCGTTGCACAGGAGGAAGGCGTCCCCCAGGGAAGCGTCCTCAGTGTCACATTGTTTGCAGTAGCAATTATTGCCATTGCCTCATCCCTTCCGGACGGTATAGCCAATTCCTGGTTTGCTGCTTCCCGAATGTCAGTGGTGGAGCAGCGCATGCAGCTTGTCCTCAATAGGGTGTCGCGTTGGGCTGGTTCTCATGGATTTCGATTTTCTCCTGCCAAGACAATTGTTATGCACTTCTGCCGCATCTGAGGCATCCATCCCAATCCGGACTTATTCATGTATGGTCATCGGATACGTTGTGTCAAGGAGACTCGTTTTTTGGGCCTCCTTTTTGACAAATGTTTGACTTGGGTTCTCCACTTACGTTCACTTAAGGTCTCTTGCCTACAGGCTCTTAACCTGTTATGTGTCCTGGGCCATACGTTTTGGGGGGCTGATTGGGCCACCCTCCTCCACCTATACCATGTTTTTATTAGGTCATAACTCGACTATGGGTGTGATGTGTACCCCTCTGCCACAGAGTTTTAGATCCTGTTCATCATGCTGGCGTACGTCTGGCGACTGGAGCCTTCAAGTCGTCCCCTGTCTCCTGGTGGACACTGATGAGCCACCTCTTGACCTCCATTGCCAGTCCTTGATGGTTCATTGTTGGCATCGATTGCATCAACTTCCTGACTCCTTTCCCTGCTTGGTGGTGTCATCTGATATCATGTCTCAGTACTACTTATCACATCCTGGCACACCATGGCCCTTTGGCTTCTGGGTCAGGAAGGTTATGGAGGAGATGGGCATTGATGAATTCCTGATTTGTCCAGTGCGTGTTCCCAGGGTGGCTCTACAGCTTCTTCTAGAAGTTTTCCCCTGCACCTGCTTTACTGACAAGAAGGAATCTCTTCCTCCTCCAGTGGCTCGTTCCCTCTTGTTAAGAACATGCCTTCACTCACAGGGAGTCCCTCCCTGTGTACACTGATGGGTTAAGGTCTGATGCTGCAGTTGGTTTTGGAGTTGTCTTTCCTGACTTTTGTTGTGGCCGCAGTCTCCCTTCTGTCATGCCGATTTTTACTGCCGAGCTGTTGGCCATTTTATATGCTCTCTAAGTGATTTTTACTCTCCCTCAACCTTCTTTTACTATTTTTAGCGATTCCTGTAGTGCCTTGCAGGCCTTGTGCAATTTTAACTCTCCCCATCCTCTGGTGTTGGCCATTTTCGAGTGGCTTGTCCTCCTGGGTCTTCATAGCCGCAGAGTTACATTTTGTTGGGTCCCAGCTCACGTGGGTATCGATGAGAATGAGCAGGCTGACGCCCTGGCTAAGGCTGCATTCACCAGTTCTCGGCCTCCTGCCAGGCGTCATCCCGTTCCTTCAGTGGACCTTCGACCCTACATTGATGCTGCTACAGTGGCCTGTCCCACCGGTGGGAGACGGCTCTTGTCCGTCTCCGCATTGGCTACACACTATTGTCTCATTGCTTTTTAATGGAGAGAGCTCACCCTCCCTATTGTGATGATTGTCTGGTCCCTCTGACAGTACAGCATCTTATTGTCGAGTGTCCCAGCCTAGGGAACCTTCGTCGTAGGCACCTTTCCGAGTACCGGGTGGGTGACGGTTTATACAGTCTTTCCCAGGTGCTCGGGAAAGAGGCTTGTAGTGTTGGAGGGAACACCCTCTCCTATGTGGAGGAGGCTGGAACTATTTAGTCTGATCTCTCACTGACGACCTCTCCCCGAAATCGGGGCAGAGCTGGGGCCAGAGCCCCTCTAGTCTATCTCACCTGGTCTCGGAGACAAGCAAGCTCCCCCACCACGTCATGGCAGTTCCCATTAGGGAGCTAGTATAAAGAATAAATTGTTATAATTTGTGTTCACACTTTCCTAGCTCAAGATTTTCTGGGCTGACATTTTTGGTCCTACACTTCAAAAGAAATGGAATTTTACGATCCTTCCAACACTGCTACCAGAATTAGTATATTGCCAAGCGTTTCCAAGCGAAAAGTGAAAAACTCCGACCAACTCGGTGGTGGAGGCGCTGGTAGCAGTGACGCCTCACTTAGCGTATCTTGAAGGATATAACATAAAGGGTAATCATCGAAGCAACACATTCACCATACAGAATTACAATATCCAGAGGGAAAAATAGTTAACTATTTTGGGTTCTCATTTGACGAGCCTGTGAAGCTTAGATTTCCATACTGTTCTGCAACATATTATAAGAGAATAAGGCAATTATATAATATGCAAGAATATTCTGTACTCACATTTATTCATCACGGATGACTACATGACTCTTCAGGAATGGTTTCTTCCATCAGGGTAATTGTATACAGATTATCATCATTTTCAAGAAGGATTTTCAAAAAGTCCTTTTCTTGCAATGCTATGACCAAGTGACGAACACACATACAGAAATACTGGTATATATTATTACTGGTATATATTCTATAGAAAGTTCTGCACACTTTTTGAAGAAAAAAAAATCCCAACACTACCACTTTACATTGTCGTCAATATGATATAACTTTTATTGAGCCCTGTACTCCATGGGCATGGGTAGCAACGTGAATTAATTTAATCCCGCGAGACGCACTGCTAACGCTGGCTACTGAGAGAACACTGAGAAGTGTTCAATTTTCTTTCACAATGTAATCCCTACAGAGAGTTGCCAATTAATTTATTGAGTAGGACTCGTACAAACTATTACCTCACCAAATTTTGATGTAGTTATATGAGAAACTTCATTTTTGGAAAATTTATTAAATAATTTGACGCAATTCACATCAATCATTGTGTTGCGGATGATTCATTTATGACGCTAATCGCGTCACCATGCGTGAGAGGTTTAATGGCCCTGGAGAGTAGGTGGAGGTACCTCTCCTCGATCCTGATATCCATCCTGAACCACAGGGGGTCAGCCAGGGCAGAGTGGTGGGCGACAATAGTGGCGGAACCCTGTTGCCCACCTCCGCGGCAAGCCAGTTGTGAAGGTCCAAGGCAGTTGACTGGGACAGTCCCTTATCCCCTGCGGTGAGGAAGTCCTTGAACCTCCTCCAGCAGGATGCGTATTGCCTCACCGAGGAAGGCCATAGGGTCTTTTGCATGGTTGTCACTGTCTTCTCAGAGCAATCTCTCCGGTGTCCCTTCCAGAGAAATTCCAAGCTTGAAGACGTACCGACGTCTGCAGCGGTGAGACGATCCTATCTGAGAGGCAGGCGGAGCCCAGGAGGAGAAGGTGAGGGCAGCACCGGATCAGCTCTCCGAACCACGGCTGGTCCTGATCAATAGGACCTTCTCCCTGAATGTTCTGAGCTTGAGGAGAGGTAGATGAAGGTCTACTTGTTCCAGTCCTCCTCGAATGCGTTTGGTCTCCCGCTGGAGTCCTCTCCATGAAAGAGAGTTAGTCCGGGAGTTGAGCTGTGGTTGCTGCAGTGAACAGGTCCACCCTGAGGAGAGCTGAAACGGGCCACCAGGGAGGTGAATACCTGGGACCTGAGGTGCCACTCCACCGAGGTGCCCCTGAAGCGAGAGAGAGCGTCCGCCCAGCTTTTCTCTCTGCTTGGGACATACCAGGCTGACAACACTATCCTGAGGGAGAAAACCAGCTAGAAGATGTCCTCTGATAGGCACAGAAGGGACTCGGACAGGGATGTGCCCTTCCTTTTCAAACTGGAACAAATTCCCATGTCTGTGCACTCGGGTGCATGTTGGGTAATGTTGGACTTTGGCAAGTCGACAAGCCAACCCATGTCTTTCTTCACCTCTAGTGTGATCCTCACGCTGTTCTTTGTGCTTTCTCTTGTGGGAGAGCACAGGAGCCAGTCATCTAGGTAAATGAGGAGTGAGACCTCCATTTCAGCTAGACGAGAGGACACACACCTCGTTCGTGAACTTGGTGAACACTCTCTGGGCAAGGGAGAGGCTGAAAGGGAGTCTGGCAAACTGGTATATGCTGATTCCCGTTTGGAAGGCGAGGAAGCGGCGGAACCAAGGATGGATCAGCACATGCCAGTGAGTGTCCTTTAAGTCTATGGAGGCCAGCCAGTCTCCCCTTGCAAGAACTGTACGGACCTGAGCGACCTTGCCCATCTCTAAGCTTAGGGGCCGGATGTGCTTGTTGAGGACGCTCAGTTCCATGACTAGCCTCGTCTTGCCCGAGTCCTACATGGGGACAGTGAAGAGCCTCAACAGGTAGAGCTTTCCTGATAGCTTACTCTATGACGCCCTTCTCCAGCATATCTCCCACGTGAGGCCATACCGAGGAAGAGACATCTGGAGGGAGAGACACAGTGGAGGGTCACGGAGAGGAGGTGGAGATATCCATGACCATGACAGGCCCTGCCAGATGACCCTCGCAGCCCAGCCTCTGGAGGGCCAGCTGGAGGCTCGGCTGGAGAGGCACCCTAGCAGGCATGAATAATTTGGAAGGCTTCTTATTGGTGGGGGTCCTTCCCTTGGTGAAGTTGGGTCTTTGGCTGAAGGGAGGGCCATCCTTTCTGGGCAGAAAGGGCTGAGGCTGGTGCTGGTGGGCCTGATTTTCATTGGGTTGTGGCTTTAAGGGCCGAGAAGCCATGGTAAACCTTCTGGAGGAGGAGGGCTTCGGAGTGAGCCTTGGCTTCGGTGGGGGAGGAGCGGAAACATGGATGACTTGGGGCTGGGCCTCCAGGATCCTGTCCGAGGCCTCCTGATTGAACAGCTGGGGGGAGAGTGGGTCCACCCATACTACTCCTCTCTGTGTGGCCATTGGTAGATTGCAGGTTGCTGCCGTCCAGGTAGCCAACCTCGCTTCCACGAAGGTCTTTGTAGTTGTGGGCAAGGGGGATGCTGACATGTGGGCCAGTCCCTCCTCTACCATAACAAATCCTTGAGAACATCCTTCAGTTGAGCCTTAGAGAGGGACTCAAAGTTGGAGGCGAGGCTAGAAAGCCATTTCTTTAACAAGGAGGAGACCATGGTGGTGGTGAAGTGAAAGTTCACATCTTGCCTGCCCGAGTTCTCCTCTGACCAATACTTGGAGTTTCGTTCCTTGAGCTGGTATTGGAGGATCCTGGACGATCCTCCACAGGCAGTTGAGGAAACCTGGTTGGGTACGAGGCTGTCCTAGGTCCACTGGAAAAGAAACTGGGATAGCCTTCTTATGTTGCAGGCCCTTAGCATCCTGAGCCTTCTCCAAGAGTGAGACAACAGTTGGAAGAAGTACGTTGGAGGAAAATGCAGCCCCGAGGTATTAGCTACCTTCACGGTCTTGGCCAAGCCCCCATCACTGAAGAGCCCCCATCTTGAGCAGGGACTCGGCCATGTTGACCAGCATCGAGAGGGAAACCTTCGACTAGGCAGGACCTGCCACAGAAGAAGGCTTGGTCTAATAAAGGAGATCTACTTGTCCATAGTAGAGAGGAATAGGACATCATCTCTCAGGATCCATGTATTGGGCTCAGAAGGGTTCTGTGTGGGGACCCTCAGCTTTCCCTCAAAGTAGGACGTGTGCCAACCAGGGGGAAGAAGAGACCAGGAGATGGGGAGGAACTCAATGGATGGTTGACTGGGAGAGGTGAGGTTGTCTACTGGGGATGCAACCGGTTAGTGAACCGTGAGGGCCTCATGGAGTGGCACCTGGGTCGCGGGCCAGGGAGCAGTCACGGGTTGGATGGAAGGAGGCAAGGTCGGAGGCGGAGCGGAGTCGAGGTTGACCTCGAGGTTCGGACATGAGTTGAAGACTTCCACGGAAGACGGAGGAAGGAGGAAGGCCGAAGGTGGAGGAGGAGGGGTGACACTGATAATGGATGGTAGTCCGGAGTCGGAGGCACCAACTGCTGCCACCGCTTCACAGTCTCTTTCATCTTGTATAGGCTAGGTGGTGTGGGAGGAAGCGATCTCTTTCTTAGAGGAGAAGGAGAAAGATAAAACTCATACTGCTTCCTAGACATCTTGGGCAGAGCCCTAACGGAGTCTCTAGGAGAGTGCGTTGCAGACCTACTAAGGGCAGAGGTAGTTTGGAAGCATGAATGCAGTTGGTATCTAGGTCCGAGTGAGGGGCAGCTGACTTTACTGGTGACCTGTTGGAGGTGGTCCTGACGCGGAAGATGTAGAGCTACACACCAAGAGCTGGGTCTTTCCAGATGACTTGATGGCCTAGTTTTATCGACCTCTTCCTTGTTCTAAGAACCCAAGCTCGGTGGAGCAGGGATGCAGAATCCAAGGAGGAATGGATAGAGGGGGAGATCGCCCTCAGTTCCTCGACCCAGGTAGAGCAGACTTGGCAAGTTTCTGGGTCGAAACCTTTCATAGACCATAAGGAGGCATGGAAGGAACACATCACAAGGCCACCCATGGAAACCCTGACCCGGCAGCCCGGGAAGGTGCACACTATGGTTGTCTGTGGGAAGAGTCACACATGTGAGGCAAGGTCATGGGTGGAGGCAAGGCCAAGGCAGTTGCCGGGGTCGTAAGCTCAGTCACGGCCGTGTTCGTGGTCGTGACTGCGGTCGTGAACCGAGCGCATGGCCGCAGCCATGAGAAAACCCTGGCTGGGAGATATGGCAGTATACACAGTAACACTAGACTTATATCAACCCTTCCCTAAAAAGCTCTCTAGAAGGGGGGAAAAACCTAAGGAGGGCAGGTAAAAGGCATGGGAGATCCATTGGGAAAACGGGGAAAGCCGAGAAACCTCCGAGGGGGAAGAGGGCTGGAGAAGATTGACTGTCAGAAGGCAGAGCCAGGAACAGGCCCCAGGGAGCAGCAGGTATGTAACCGAGGCAGGAACAAGGAAGGTGAGGAAGAGGAAGGCTGAATGATAATCCCAAGGTAGGAGGGAAAGATCCAAGGTCCCGAGGGCAAGAACAGAGGGGGATGATAAAAGGGAGTAAAACCGTGGTCAAGGACACGGGGAGGAAGAAAACACATGGTGGTCAGAAATTAATTACACAGAAGATAAAATATACCCCAACATATTCCCCACCCCACATAGCCCCCCTCTCCAAGGTAGCCTTGAAAATAAAACTGCCAAACTGATTGAGGGAGAAAATAGTGAACAAACTGGTTTTATTTGACGTAATCATTAAAGGGGCCAGA
The DNA here is from genome assembly GCA_033782935.1 of Petrolisthes cinctipes. Classification (NCBI taxonomy): domain Eukaryota; kingdom Metazoa; phylum Arthropoda; class Malacostraca; order Decapoda; family Porcellanidae; genus Petrolisthes; species Petrolisthes cinctipes. Next base: position 882,155 of record JAWQEG010001202.1, read on the forward strand.
TGATGGGTTGTTCATGGTGTCAATGCTTTGATTATATGATATCATTGGTTCTTATGTAATTGTTCCTCAAGTGTCAGCGAAGTCAGTAAGGTAGAGGTTGTTACTCGCAAATATCAGAGTGCTGAGTTTGACCCCAGCACAAGGAAAAGAGCTTTCATGCCTGATATGTCAACATTATGAGAACATCCATAAACTGGCCACAGGTGCATGGAATATGTTCCCATACTATGTTCTCCTTCATTTATCATTTTAATATTAAATCAAAACCTTATTATCGAGCATTACAATGTAATATTCTCCACCATGAAATTTAGCAAAATAATACAAGTTAATCATCGTTGCATCCACATAAAAACAAAATTGATCACTTACAGATTATTATTTAATTGTCATTCGTTTCGCTCAGCATACAAGCCTGCCAACCCCCATTACCATCTCTCTCATTAGTGATTGCTTCAGATGTGTGTCTCGGACCGAAGTTTGTGGTCCATGCCTGGGAGAGGGAACGCTGACAACACTGCAGTGGCCCTCACAGCAGTGGAGCCGGCTGTATTTCGGAAACGGAAAAAACTGCTGACGATGTAAAGAGACCGTGTTGGCGCTCTCTCTCTTTTTTTTTTTTTTTCTTTTTTTTTTTTTTTGTATATGAAGGGATACAGTATTATGAAAATATCCACTCAGTGCTGGACGTCTGACAGTCTGACAGAGATTTGTGGTCTATCGCGGTTTTAGTTTCATGCTGTGTCCTTCTGATATCGTATACACATATGCTATTCTCTTCACAGTAGACTACCGTGTGTCACATAGGACTGTGAAAATGGATGAAATCTGATTATGTATACTGTTATCCCACATCCCACATATTAATGCATCAAAGATGACTGAAATACCGGAGGAATGGGTTGCCAAATGGGGATAATAATTTGGTTCTTGAAGCAGGTTTCAGTCCATATGCTTTCAGTGCATTATGATTTACTATGATGCAGTATTGGAATAAAATTGCAGATAATTATGTATGTCGTATATTGACAGCTATAATGGAAAAAAGGAAGGGAACAAGAATAGTATGGATGACTGGCAAGATTGGTATTATGAAATATGCATGGGTCTGCGCGTATGCTCCAGTGAACGCGCAGACCAAAGTAGGAAAGGCAAAAATGAAAAAGTTTTGGGAAGAAGTGAATGAATGTTTAAGAAGGTTTGAGAGTCGGAGGAGGATAGTGTTGATTGAATATATGAATGGAAAGGTAGGGAATGAGAGAAGAGGAAATGTAGTTGGCAAGTGGGGTGTGAGTGGAATAAAAGAAAATGGTGAGTGCCTGGTGGATGTGTGTGCCGAGGCGGGGTTGTTCCTCGCCAACACCTGCTTCGAGCACCGACTGATCCACAGGTACACGTGGAAGAGGAGGGATGAGAGGGGAGAGCAGATGAGTTTGATTGATTACATAGCTGTGGATGAAAGGTTAAGGAAAGATGTGATGGATGCTAGAGTGGTGAGAGGCATTTTTCAGATCTCTGACCACTATGCGGTTTTGGCGAGGATTAGGGTCAGGGCAAAATGGGAGTACAGTAGGAAGGATAGAGGGGGGAACAAGAGGGAGGTGGCAAGTGGAAGATTGAATGACAGTGAGTACAGAGAGGTATATAAGGGTGGGTGAGGTGCTGGAGGATGCAAGGCTGAGTATGGGGGATTGATTGATTGATTTAGAAATGCCATGAGGCATTTGGCGGCGCAACAGCTATGGTCATATACCGCCCAACACAAAGTAGTCATCTACATCATTAATAAAATATTTACACAAACCAAACAGACTTCTCCACCCCGAAAGGGATAGGCAGCATGAATAAAAGAACATACAAACTAAAAGGCACATTTATACTAAAAAAAAAACCTGACTAATTCAAGCAAAATATATAAAAGATAAGAAAACGTTGAACTATCTAAAAAGCCATAAATATAATAAAATTCACAACTTTTGGAGGAGGCCAGCCTCCTCCACATAGGAGAGGGTGTTCCCTCCCACACTACAAGCCTCCTCCCCGAGCACCTGGGAGAGACTGTAACAACCGTCACCCTTCCGGTACTCGGAGAGGTGCCTACGACGAAGGTCCCCAAGGCTGGGACACTCGACAATAAGATGCCGTACTGTCAAAGGGACAAGACAATCATCACAGTAGGGAGGGTGAGCCCTCTCCATTAAAAAGCCATGAGTCAATAATGTGTGGCCAATGCGGAGACGGACAAGAGCTGTCTCCCACCGGCGGGACAGGCCACTGTAGCTCCACAAACCAAGACGCTGGCGGATGTCGCGGAGCTTGTTAGCCCCGACGGCGTCCCATCTGTCCTGCCAGCAGGAACGAACAGTAGCATCTATGTAAGGTCGAAGGTCCACTGCAGGAACAGGATGACGCCTGGCAGGAGGCCGGAAATTGGTGACCACAGCCTTAGCCAGGGCGTCAGCCCGCTCATTCCCATCAACACCCACATGGGCCGGGACCCAACAAAAAGTGACTTTCCGGCCACGACGACCCAGGAGGACAAGCCACTCAAGAATGGCCAACACCAGGGGATGGGAAGAGTTAAAATTGCACAAGGCCTGCAAGGCACTACAGGAATCGCTAAAAATAGTAAACGAAGGCTGAGGGAGAGAAAAAATCACTTGGAGGGCAAATAAAATGGCCGAGAGCTCAGCAGTAAAAATGGACATGACAGAAGGGAGCCTGCCTCCACGGCAAAAGTCAGGAAAGACAACTCCAGAGCCAACTCCAACATCAGACTTTGACCTATCAGTGTACACAGGGAGGGACTCCCTGTGAGTGAAGGCATGTTCTAGAAAGAGGGAACAAGCCACTGGAGGAGGAAGAGATTCCTTCTTGTCTGTAAAGCAGGTGCAGGGGAAAACTTCTGGAAGAAGCCATGGAGCCACCCTGGGGACCCTCACAGGACAAATCTGGTAGTCATCTATGCCCATCTCCTCCATAGCCTTCCTGACCCGGAAGCCAAAGGGCCATGGTGCACGAGAATGTAAAAGGTAGTACTGAGACATGATATCAGATGACACCGCCAAGCAAGGTAGGGAGTCAGGAAGTCGATGTAATCGATGCCAACAACGAACCATCAAGGACTGACGACGGAGATCAAGAGGTGGCTCATTAGCGTCCACCAGGAGACTGGGGATTGGGGACGACCTAAAGGCTCTGGTCGCCAGACGTACTCCAGCATTATGAACAGGGTCTAAAACTCTGAGAGTGGCAGAAGAGTACACCTCACACCCATAGTCGAGTTTTGACCTAATAACAACATGGTATAGGCGGAGGAAGGTGGCCCGATCAGCCCCCCAGGATGTATGGCTCAGGACCCTCAACAGGTTAAGAGCCTTGAGGCAAGAGACCTTAAGTGTACGTAAGTGGGGAACTCAAGTCAAACGTTTGTCAAAAAGGAGACCCAAAAAGCGAGTCTCCTCGACACATCGTATCCGATGACCATACATGAATAAGTCCGGATCCGGGTGGATGCCTCGGATGCGGCAGAAGTGCATAGCAACTGTCTTGGGAGGAGAAAATCGAAACCCATGAGAATCAGTCCAACGTGACACCCTGTCAAGGGCAAGCTGCATGCGCCGCTCCACCACTGACATACGGGAAGCAGCAAACCAGACTGCTAGGTCGTCAACGTACATCGAGTTAGCTATACCGTCTGGAAGGGATGAGGCAATGGCATTAATTGCTACTGCAAACAATGTGACACTGAGGACGCTTCCCTGGTGGATGCCCTCCTCCTGTGCAACAGATGCTGAGTGGGTTGTACCAACCCTCACAGAAAAACTGCGACCACTGAGAAACTCCTTAAGAAAGCGTGGAAGGCGACCCGGCAGGCCATATAAATGGAGTTGCTGCAGGATGCCATATTGCCATGTAGTGTCATAGGCTTTCTCTAAATCAAAGAATACACAGACAAGGTGTTGATGTCGTGCAAAAGCCTCACATGCAGCAGCTTCCAACCTGACCAGAGCATCTGTAGTGGAACGGTATTTACGAAAGCCAGACTGGGACGGAGACAGAAAATCACCCCGTTCCAAGAAGTATACCAGTCTGACATTCACCATTTTTTCAAATAGTTTACAGAGACAGGAGGTCAAGGCAATTGGTCGATAATTGAAGGCAACACCAGAGTCCTTGCCCGGCTTGAGAAAAGGAAGGATGGTAGCAACCCTCCACCCAGAAGGGAAGACACCTTCCAGCCAGATTCTGTTATATACAGCTAAAAGAAATGAGATCGCTTCCTCACCCAAGTGTCGTAACATTGCATATGGGATGTTGTCTGGCCCAGGAGAAGTGTCGCCGCAGAGAGAGAGAGCAGAATGCAGGTCTCTCAGGGTGAATATATGGTTATAACTTTCATTCTCGTTTCCTGTGAAATCCAGGACTGTACGCTCCTTGGCTCTTAACTCATGCCTGACAGCCAGAGGTCGAGAGTCACGGCTGGAGACCTTTGCAAAAGCCTCCGCCATGGTATTGGCCACTGTCAAACCATCCATGATCTTAATTCCATTGACCTTAAGTACAGGTGGAGAACTAGGAGAAAACTTCCCCACCATCTTACGGACTCTCCTGAACACTTGGGTGAGTGGAGTTTTAGTATTAATTGAAAACACATAGGCCTTCCAAGATGTACGTCGGGCCTCTTTTAAAACTCGTCTAGCCCGAGCCCTTGCCCGTCGGAAGTCCTCTAAAAGAGTTGGGTCCCCACGATTGCGACGAAGGCGAGAGAAAGCAGCGCGCTTCTCCCGCACAGCAGTGGTGCAGACTGGTGACCACCAAGGGACAGGACGTTTGGGAAAGTAGCCAGAAGTTCTAGGGATAGAGTTGAGAGCAGCAGAGTGGAGCATATCAGTGAAATATGTTACAGCCTCGTCAGAGCTACCAAAATCGGCTTCAGAAGAGACCGAAGAAGTTAGCTCTCTAAGAAACTGCCAGTCAGCCTTCTCTAATTTCCACCTAGGAAGACGAGACTGTGGTTCCTACCTGTTACCTTCTAAAAGTATAGGGAAATGGTCACTGCCATATAAGTCAGGCAACACTCTCCAAGTAAACTCCAACAGAGCACTGGGTGAGCAAAGGGAAATGTCAATGGCGGTAAAAGTCCCAGTAGGGCTATTAAAATGTCTCACATCTCCCGTATTTAAAACCCCTAATCCCTCATCCTCAATAAAAAAAGCCAATAAAACACCCCTGGGGTTGACCGAACTGTCACCCCACAGAGGATGACGACCATTAAAATCACCCAATAAAATAAAGGGAGATGGAAGGTCCCGTACAAGATGGTTGAGATCACCCCTCTCAACTGTAACACTGGGAGGAAGGTATAGACTGCATACAGTGTACGGGCGGTCCATAAAAACCTTAACTGCAACAGCCTGGAGCGGAGTGTCAAGCTCCAGGCTCGTGCATGGAATATCTCGGCGAACTAGGATGGCAGAGCCACCATGATGACCCTGCCCTTCAAATGAATTGGAATAAAATGCTGAGTATGCTGGAGGACTGGCAGAAAGGTAGTCCCCAAGCATTGTCTCTTGGAGAGAAACACATGCAGGAGAGAAGCTAGAAAGAAGAACGCGCAGTTCCTCCCAAGAAGCACGCAAGCCACGGCAATTTCACTGAAGGACCTTGAACTTCCCACTACCACCTCGACATGAGGGTTTATTCAAACAATAAGATTTGTCTAATCCTGGGCCACTAGAAGAAGAGCGAACCCGAGGAGTAGTACTTGGGGCAGTAATTGGGACCCGTAGACGAGTCCCTGAAGCATCTGATATGTTAGAAGAAGATGAAAGTATATGAGATGGGATATTCTTTGAAATAATTATATTGGTTCTGTCCTGTACAGCAGTGGTATCACTGACACAGGCAGATACATCAACATCCATAATACAGGTGGTAGAATCACTCCGCTGCTCAAGCGGAAGAGAAAGTGAATCTTTTGAAGTCACAACATCCGTGGCATCCACATTAACTTCACGCCCCTCTGATGATCCCGAAGGAAGCTTGCGAGGAGGAACTTCTGTTGAATCAAGAGATTCATCAGAGCCACGAGAACGCTTCTGGTGAAATTGAGAGGAAACTATGGATGAGTCCACAGAGATGGTTGCCTCACAAGGTGGAACAACTATAGAGTCAAGTGCCTCAGAGGAACCACGAAGGCGTCTCTGTGGCAGTTTAGGTGACTTAAGTTTCCTTTTGGGAGAGCGTGTGGCAGCGTGAACCTCTACCACATGGACACCTTTAGCTAAAGTCTGAGAATTGTCATCAGTTGAAGGGTCACCAGAATGAGTATCTGATAAAGTTTCCAAGACAGAGAAACTATTATGTAGAGTAACCTTAGAAACGTTCTCACTAGAGCAAGAAGCAGCTGCCTCTTGAGAGGGTTGAGAGGGTGCTGCAACCAATTTAGGGTGAAGGTAGGAGGCGTATGTCTTCACACCACCATCCTTCTGTCGCCTGAAGTTAAGTTGCCGTCTGGCACTACCAATGCTAATGAATTGAGTATTAGCCAAGTGGAGGATATCCTGCTCAAGTAGGTACATCTTACATTGGCGAGAACGCAAGGGGTGAGAATCTCTGCAGTAAAAGCAGTAACTCTCTGACCGACACTCAGAAGTAAGATGTGAGTCAAGAGCAGAACAATTACCACACCGGGAACGGTTGTTGTAGTTCCTTTTCCCATGACCAAACTCATAACAACAGAAACACTGTAGGGGACGCTCAACAAAAGGCTTCACCTCAAATGAGGTGGGGTTAATGTTAATGCGATCTGGGATATGCGAGCCATAGAAAGTGAGGATGATCATATTTTTACTGCCTTTCATCTTCGTTACTCGTTGGACACTGTCTGGGCACATAGCGAGAATGTCCTCTTCAGAGAATTCATACAAGTCCTCATTATATATACGCCCCTTGCTATAATTAAATGTTCGATGTTGTTTAATAGATTCAAACATGCTATCAGATGGACAGGGGAGATAGAGGAGCATCATGGCCTTTGTAAGATCTTTGGCTCTGATTAAAACTCCCTTACCATATTTCTTTATGTGGCCCATTGGTAATAATCCAATTTCTTTCTCAAGATACCGGGAAGCATGGATAATGTTTCCATGTCCCTCCCTGTAGTAAGCCACAAACCAAAAGGGTGTAGGAACCCGACGTTCCTTTAAGACATGCTCTGCAGAATCATCAAATATATTAGGGCAGTAATCATTGTCACTCTCAACTACATTGATGGACCGTATCATCTGAACTTTACAATGAGTATCTCCCACCGTCAGAGAATCTTTTGACTCAAATGCTGCTTTGGCAGCAGCATTTGTATTGAAAGTAATATAGCACCGATTAGACCTACAATCACTGTCATATGTGATTCGGATTCTGAGGACTACTCCAAAGCACTTAAAAATGGTGTGGATAGCGCCATAGGAAAAGGATGCAAGTACATTCGTTAACATTAACGTGTCCAGATCGCTAACAGGGTTCTTCGACACAAGACCCGACCTGCTAGATCTACTCTTATTTGCAGCTTTCTGCATATTACCACGACCAGAGAGTGACGTCTCGAGGGCCTGGCCGACCACCGCTCGAGGAAGAGATTTGGGTTTTTCTGTATCCATATATCATTGATTTGTTGTTTTTGGCCCCAGGAGCCAAGAGCTACTACCTACCGGGCAGATGAGGGGACCGAGCGCTGGTCGCCGCGGGCGGGGTACCTCTTCCCCCACGGGGCCACTCGTTTTAAAAAGCAGCCCCAATGGCTCGAAAGTTTGCCCACGACGGTGCTGAGACCCCCTTCCCCAACATCTCCCCGCCCAGACACCCAACCAACCAACATAAGATGGCCCCTAGAGGGCAGTCCCTCCGGAGGGCAGCGCTGTTGGCCCGTACTGGCACCCTAATGTATGGGAACCATTTAGTCTGGTCTCTCACTGGCGACCTTACTAGCATGGGAAGCCCTCTCTCCCCGAAATCGAGGCAGAGCAGGGGCCAGAGCCCCCTCTAGTCTAGCTCGCCAGGTCTCAGAGACACGCAAGCCCCCCCACCACGTCAAGGCGGTTCCCGTTGGGGAGTGAGTATGGGGGAGGGAGTGGGATTGAATGAGGTGTATGAAGTGTTTAAGATAATAGTAATGAGAACAGCAGCAGAGGTAGTGGGATATAAGACACAGAAGATGGGCAAGAAATAGGATGTACAGGGAGAACTGGGAAGGGAAGAGGTTAGGAAAGCAATAGCAAAGTTGAAGATGGGAAAGGCACCGGGGGTAGATGAGATAACTGCTGAAATGTTAAAGTGTGGGGGGGAGGTAGTGGTGGAGTGGATGTTGCTTATATGCACATTGGCTTGGAGGCATGGAGAGGTGCCAGAGGATTGGAGAAGAGCCATAATTGTACCTTTGTATAAGGGAAAGGGGAGTAAGGAGGGGTGTGATAGCTATAGGGGAATAAGCCTTCTTAGTGTACCGGGAAAGGTGTATGGGACGGTTCTTACTGAGAGACTAGTTGAAGTAACAGGGAATAAAGGAGCAGGGAGGGTTCAGAAAGGGTAGAGGATGTGTGGTCCAAATATTTGCATTAAAATCAATAGTGGAGAAATATATTGGGAAGGTTAGGAAGTTGTATGCTGCCTTCATGGACTTGGAGAAGGGTTGATAGGAAAGCTATGTCAGAGGTGTTGAGAATTTATGGTGTTGGGGGGTCTTTGCTGAAGAGCATTGAGGCCTTCTATGCAGGTGCAAAAGCATGTGTACGGGTAGAGGGTGATCTAAGTGAGAGTTTTAATTAATATTAGTGTAAGGCTCAGACAGCGGTGTGTTATGTCACCATGGCCGTTCAATATATAATATGGATGGTTGTATGAGAGAGGTGAAAGCCAAAGTGAATGGTCTGGGGGTGAAGTTGAGGCTGAAAGAAGCAAATTGGTCTTTGGCGGCAAGTTTATTTGCGGATGACACTGTGTTGATGGCTGAGAGTAAAGGGAGTTACAGAGAGTGGTGGATGAATTTCAGTATGTGTGTAAATGAAGGAAACTGAAGGTGAATGTTGGTAAAAGTAAAGTGATGGTATTTGAAAGAGCAGAAACTGAAGTGATTGACTTTGCTACACCTTACAGAGTGGGAGTACCAACTAGGACTAAGTGTGAGATAACTCTGAGGGGTGAGAGGATGGAGGAAGTGAAGGACTTTAAGTTCCTGGGTACAGTTCTGTGTAAACATGGGAGTATGAAAGGAGAAATTAGGGAGTGAGCAATGAGGGGTAGACAGGTCATAGGATCACTGGGGAGGATTATAAAGGGTAGAAGTGTAAGTATGGAAGTGAAAAGGGGACTACGAAATAGTATAATCCTGCCAACACTGACATATGCGTCGGAGACGTGGACATGGAGTAGGGCTCATCAATCTAGAATAAGTGCTGTGGAAATGAGTTACTTGAGAGGAGCATGTGGACTTACAAGGTGGGATGAAGAAAGTAATGAGAGTGTGTATGAGAAATGTGGTATGAGTGAGAAGGCAATTGGTATTGAGTGATCCTATGACCGGAGTGGTTGAGAGAGTGAAGCGTAATACATTGAGATGGTTTAGACATGTAGAGAGAATGCAAGGTGAGGAGTTTGTAAAGAAGGTGTATGGAAGTGAAGTTGTGGGGCCTGGTATGAGAGGAAGACCGCCAGTTAGATGGCAGAACAGAGTGGAAGAGTATGTAAAGGAGAGAAGCATAAGGGGTAGGGGAGGGCTTGACCAAGTAAAGAGGGAGTGTTGGAACTGGGACAACTGGAGGCACTTCTGCCGTGGCCACCCCCTTGGTGGGAGTTCCCTGAGGGAACGAGGCGACAGTGCTATAGATAGATAGATAGATAATGGAGAAAAATAAAATCCTGTATTTCTATAATAAATTTGAGGATTTGCCTCGGTTGATTAATTAAGTGGCAAATATGATTATTTCATAAGATGATTCGGAACGTAAACTAATCATTATTTGATATACACTAAAAGTTATGGGGTGAAGGCAACACTTGCAACTGGCAGACACCTTTTGCACTTTTTCAATTGCAAGCATACCAACGTAATACAGGTCTCACAGTATATTAGCACAATGTTTCATCCATTGTGCCACATTGTTTCTATGAGAAAAGGGACCGATAGTATTTTGTGAAAGGAGTATTTGTAAAGGAGTAGGGAGATAGATCCCACAGGGATAAGACATACTCTGTACTCATACCTCTCTAAAAGATTACGAGAAATATTCGACTTTATTTCAAAGTCCTTTTTTCCTTTACTGATCTTGGCAGGTTAATGTGTCCCTGGTTGACGACTCATTTTGACGTTCTTACTTACTCTTTTCCCGAATTCTGTTACACGACATTTGTCAAGACTAAAATTCCTTGTATAAAGGGTTATATCAAATAAAATCAATAACTTGATAGGAGCAATTCATTGACTCCTGGCAAAAGGGGTTAGAAACATAACTAGGGAATGGTGACTGCATGAAGGCTTGCTCAATGAGATCCTTCCAAAAGCGTCATACGCTGGGCGCCGCAAGTCGTACGTTTCCCTGTAAGATCATACTGTTGATGAGTAATCTTTTCTACACATTGGACGGTGCCTCTGACAACACAGGTCCATATATTTACCTCATATTGCAATATGCAACATACCTACACAAAAAGTAATAGAACAACGATCACTTTACTTACTTCTTCCTTTCCTCCTTGATATCCGAGCTACTCCTTGTCAAGTGGATAAAGTTTGAGATAAAATGCTGATTTACCTCTTTTTGTTTTTTCCATAAATTGTTATTTTGAAAAGACGGCTGCATTTATAAAAACTAGTCTTTGTGTCATCAGGTTTCGTTATAGTAATCGTTAATTTAAGTAGAAACAGAAAATTACTGCTCTTTTGCTAGGCTCATCGCATCATACGAGGCATTGGTCATAAACCCTGTAGATTTTGTTACCTCATTCAGCATATCAGAATCTATTAAGTATATATTGTAGCCTGCATCTTTAGTTTTCGTTTCGAATCCCTCCCCAGGTCACCCCGAAAACTACAACAAGCACAAGTTTCGCCTCGTGGAGATGGATTCCTTTCCTTATATGAGCTGGGAGAGGCTGAGTGACAATCCTGGGGCCTTAGTTCGCCACAAAGACGCTATTGGTTCAAGGGTGATTCAATCTATGTCCAGTAGCTTGAATTTTACGTAAGTTTGCCAGTGGATTTTCAGTTACATAAAATCAACTTGCTTGGGCATGAGGTCAGACTAAGAAGACTTGTTATTTAATAAAGGATTGATTTAGAAATTATTCAATTGTTGTTATTCTCTGGGATCAGATAACTATAGTCTCCTCGGTATATCTCGAGTCTAATCCAAAAGCAAATTATAAAAATGATTCCCATTACTCTTTGTTTACGGTTAAACTACGATGGTAACGGTTCTTGTAGAAGTTTGACTGTGTTCACGTAGTGTCAGAATCGAGGTGACACGAGTATTCTGTATCGTTCAGTAATTAAAGTTGATCGGAAATATATACATTCTCACACTTCACAACCAACATTTATGAAATCACTTGTGCAACAAATACAAAAATATATCGTGAAGAAAATTCTTGCTTGCAATTCGGTTATTAATTAATTTTTAATCACAGCTTCATTCTTTACCGCCTCAATTACATAAGCTATAATAATGTTCTAATATTTCCATGACAACATCGGCAAAAGACAAGAACATATAAATCTCTCATAATAACAGCATAACATTTCACTAAACTGTCATTTAAGCTCCCCCAAATTCAATTATGTTCAATTTTTGCCACATTATAATCACAGCCATTCATTAAATTCTTAAAGTATTCCTGTCATCTTGCTCTCTTGTCACTGGCATCTATGAGCAGTCTACTATTCCTATCTTTCCAATCTTCAGCTTTTTTCCTTGTCTCATTCCTATATTTTCTGACCTCTTTCCAAAAGGAAGTTTATGATCCCTCAACCGACTGTGTTGGTAAAATATATTCATTGTAAATTAATTTTTCAGATATGAGGTACGTGGGCCTAAGGACGGCCATTGGGGCCTGCAAGGGGATAGAGGAAACTGGACAGGTATAGTTGGGGAACTACAACGAGAGGAAGCTGATCTTTGCACTGACCTAACTGTAGTTCCGCAACGAGGTCCAATAGTCCAATTCGCAGGAGCGTACACTTCCACGTCAATGGTTATTTTATCGTCTAAGCCACGTCCCCTTCCTAAATATCTGTCCCTCATCAGCCCATTCGAATGTTAGTATAATTTAAGGTATACTATATATATATATATATATATATATATATATATATATATATATATATATATATATATATATATATATATATATATATATATATATATATATATATATATATATATATATATATATATATGCTCGATCATTCGCCCACGGTAATGGATTTGGCTTTCATGTCTGTTATTAACTTTTTAAATTTTTGAAAAATACATATGGAAATATGTTTAACATCATGTCAGGACTTTACCCTGTCATTTTGTAAATGTAGTTTTGAATAACCCTGTATATATATATATATATACTGTACCGTACTGTACTGTTTATATGATGTTGCAGGGGAAGTGTGGATTGCTATGGTAGTGATTGGAGCGGTGTGGGGAGCGACAGTATGGTTGTTCCAGAAGGTGTGGAGTTTTGCTCTTAAGGGCAGAGTATATAATATTACTTCTGCAATTTTCTATAGTTGGAGTGTCATGCTTGAAAACCCTCCAGCCAAACCACCAAACAATTTGACCGGGCAGGTAATATAAACAAATTACATAGAGGAGAAAACGAAGTAGTAAATAAAAATACACTTGATAAAGGAAAGAAGACAGATTTTTTTTATTTCATGTTGCTTATGATTCTCTTTCTGGTTGTGGCGTTGTAGCAAAATGGATTATCAATAAAAAATGCATTTTATATATTTTATAAAATAGTGAGACGACCAATTTATTCTTCTTTTTACGATATATACGCAACATTACACAACAGATTACTTTAAGATTAAGTATTATGCTCCAGGCCAATATTCATAATTTGAGTGCATTACTATATAATAAGTATGTCATAAAAAGAAATTATTGCATTATTGTGGTGATCAATTAGTAACTGAGGGTCATACAAAAGGTAACTAGCTGACTAATTAAAAGAGCATGTGGCACTTATGTACCTTATTCACTTAAGCAGGGAAATATTCACATAACTTGATTAGCAAGGTGGTATCAACCCCAGGGGTTTTTGACATTTTTCATTGACAGCATTATCTCAACCTGTTCACATAAAAAAATGTCACGCTGTTGTTCGACAAAAAGAGAAAGGAGCTTGGGGTCCTCCTGAAAATGATCATGGCCCCAATATAATGAAGGACCCACAATTTGATTTGATTGATTGATAGATGCCACTAGGCATATACCGCCCAACATAATATTAAATTCTAAGGATTTCCAAGTATGGTTATTTATATCATTTATATAATATATAAGCATTTTATATAGGTTTCACTATCCCAAAGGGGAAAATCAGCATGATTAAAAGGACATATTAACTAAAACTCCCATTTTTCTAAACTAATCTGATAACTTAAGTAAAAAAACAACAAAAATCACTAATTTATTTATATTAAAAAAGAAGCTATAAAAATCCTAAAATTCACAACTTGTGGCCGAAAGGAAAGGGTGCTCCATCCAACACTACAAGCCTCCTCCAGGGACACCTGGGAGAGACTGTAAGAACTGTCCCCTACCCGGTACTCGGAGAGGTTCTGATGATGAAGGTCCACAAGCCTGGGACTATTCCACAAGAAGATGCCACACTGTCAAAGAGACTAAACAAACATCACAGTAGGGAGAGGGATCCCTCTCCTTTAAAAATCCATGAGTCAAACGTGAGTGGCCAATGCGGAGAAAGGCAAGAGCTGTCTCTCACCGGCGGGCCAGGCTGCTTTAGCTCCCCAAATACAGGCACTGGCGATGCCGCGGAGCTTGTCAGCCCAAGTGGCGTCCATTCTGTCATGCCAGCAGGAAGGAACGGCACCACCTATGTAGGGTCAAAGGTCTACAGGAGGTTCGGGATGACACCTGGCAGGAGGCCGAGTACTGGAGGCCTTAGCCAAGGTGTCAGCCCGCTCATTCCCATGGACACCAACATAAGCTGGGACCCAACAAAAGGTGATTCTACGGCCACTAAGACCCAGAAGGACAAACCACTCAATGGCCAACACCAGGGGATGGGATGAGTTAAAATTTCCCAAGGCCTGCAGGACATTGCAGGAATCGCTAAAATTAGTAAAGAAGGCTGAGGGACAATAAAAATTACATGGAGAGCATATAAAATGGTTTGAGCTCGGCAGTAAAAATCGAAATGACAGAAGGGAGGCTGCCACCTCTGGAAAGGCAGCCCCAAAACCTACTTCAGCAACAGACTTTGACCCATCAGTGTACACAGGGAGAGACCCCCTGTGAGTGGAGGCATATTCTAAAGGAGGGAGCGAGCCACTGGAGGAGGAAGCTTCTTGTCTGAAGAGCAAGTGCAGGTGTGAACTTCATGGAGAAGTCATGGAGCCGCACAGGACAAACCTGGAATCCATCAATGCCCAACTCTTCCATAGCCCTCCTGGCCTGGAAGCCAAAGGGCCATGGCCCATGCGAGGATGTGAGAGGTATTACTGAGACATTATATTTGATAACACCATCAAGCAGAGATGAGAATCAGGAAGTCGATGTAAGCGATGCCAATAACGAACCATCAAAGACTGGCAACGGAGATCAAGACGTATCCCAGCATGATGAACAGGGTCTAAGACTCTGGAGTCTGAAATGGGCATCTGTGGCAGAGGAGTACACCTCATACCATTGTCGATTATTGACCTAATAAGAGCGCAATATAGGCGGAGGAGGCAAGAGACCTTAAGTCAAACATCTGTCAAAAAAAAAACCAATAGAGCGAGTCTCCTCGACACAATGTATTTGATGACGATATATGAATAAGTCCGAATTGGGGTGATCGCCCCGGATGCGACAGAAGTGAACAGCAACAGTCTTGGCAGAAGAGAAGTGAAACCTTTGAAAAACCCGCTCAATGCGACGCCCTGTCGAGGGCAAGTTGCAAGCGCCGCTCTGCCACTGATATACGGGAAGCAGCAAACCAGACAGCCAGGTCGTCAATGTATATCGAATTGGCCGTACCGTCCAGAAGGGATGAGGCAATGGCGTTAATTGCCACCGCAAACAACGTGACACTGAGGACGCTTCCATGAGGGGCTCCCTCCCCCTGTACTTTGGGTGCAGAGAGGGCTGTAGCAACCCTCACACAAAAACTCCTTAAGAAAGAGCGGAAGGCGAAACCGTAGGGAATATGCAGGGAGTTGCTTCAGGATGCCATATGGCCATTTATTGTCATAGACTTTCTCTAAGTCGAAGAATACAGACCAGGTGTTAATGTAGTGCAGAAAACTCACATGCATCAGCTTTCAACTATAGTGTAATGGTGTTTACGAAAGCCAGACTGTGACAGAGACAGAAAACCATGTTCTAGGAAGTACACCAGTCTGACATTCACCATCTTCTCAAATAGTTTACAGAGACAGGAGGTCAAGGCAATAGGTTGGTAATTGAGGGCAACACTAGAGTTCTTGCCTGGCTTTGGGAAAAGAAGTATGGTAGCAAACCTTCAACCAGGAGGGTTTGATTGATTGATTTATTAATTTTGATGCAACTAAGCATCTGGCAGTGCAACAGCTAAGGTCATATACTGCCCAACATAAAATTGTCATCTACATGATTAATAAAACATCAGCACCCGAAAGGGATTGGCACCATGATTATAAGACACACAAACTAAAAAGCACATTATTACTAAAAGAACCCGTCGACATAAAATCATCTACATCACAGTTGGGAGAGGGATCCCTCTCCTTTAAAAATCCATGAGTCAAACGTGAGTGGCCAATGCAGAGATGGACAAGAGCCATCTCCCACCGGCGGGACAGGCCACTGTAGCTCCACAAACCAAGGCGCTGGCGGATGTCGCGGAGCTTGTTAGCCCCGACGGCGTCCCATCTGTCCTGCAAGCAGGAAAGAACGGTAGCATCTATGTAGGGTCGAAGGTCCATTGCATGAACAGAATGACGCCTGGCAGGAGGTCGAGAATTGGAGTCCGCAGCCTTAGCCCGGGAGTCAGCCCGCTCATTTCCATCGACACCCACATGGACAGGGACCCAACAAAAAGTGACTTTGCGGCCACGACGACCCAAGAGGACAAGCCACTCAAGAATGGCCAACACCAGGGGATGGGAAGAGTTAAAGTTGCACAAGGCCTGCAAGGCACTACAGGAATTGCTAAAAATAGTAAACGAAGCCTGAGAGAGAGTAAAAATCACTTGGAGGGCATATAAAATGGCCGAGAGCTCAGCAGTAAAAATTGACATAACAGAAGGGAGCCTGCCGCCACGGCAAAAGTCAGGAAAGACAACTCCAAAGCCAACTACAGCATCAGACTTTGATCCATAAGTGTACACAGGGAGGGACTCCCTGTGAGTAAAGGCATGGTCTAAAAAGAGGGAACGTGCCGCTGGAGGAGGAAGTGATTCCTTCTTGTCTGTAAAGCAGGTGCATGGGAAAACTTCCGGAAGAAGCCATGGAGCCTCCCTGGGGGCCTTCACAGGACAAATCGGTAAGTCATCAATACCCATCTCTTCCATAGCCTACCTGACCCGGAAGCCAAATGGCCATGGTGTACGAGAATGTAAAAGGTAGTACTGAGACATAATATCAGGTGACACCTCCAAGCAGGGAAGGGAGTCAGGAAGTCGATGTAATCGATGCCAACAACGAACCATCAAGGACTGACGACTGTGATCAAGAGGTGGCTCACTAGCGTCCACCAGGAGACTGGGGATTGGGGACGACCTGAAGGCTCCGGTCGCCAGACTTACTCCAGCATGATGAACAGGGTCTAAAACTCTGAGACGGGCATCGGTGGCCAAAGAGTACACCTCACACCCATAGTCGAGTTTTGACCTAATAAGAACATGGTATAGGCGGAGGAGGGTGGCCCGATCAGCCCCCCAGGATGTATGGCTCAGGACCCTCAACAGGTTAAGAGCCTTGAGGCAAGAGACCTTAAGTGTACGTAAGTGGGGAACCCAAGTCAAACGTTTGTCAAAAAGGAGACCCAAAAAGCGAGTCTCTTCGACACATCGTATCCGATGACCATACATGAATAAGTCCGGATCCGGGTGGATGCCTCGGATGCGGCAGAAGTGCATAGCAACTGTCTCGGAAGGAGAAAATCGAAACCCATGAGAACCAGTCCAATGTGACACCCTGTCAAGGGCAAGCAGCATGCGCCGCTCCGCCACTGACATACGGGAAGCAGCAAACCAGACTGCTAGGTCGTCAACGTACATCAAGTTACCTATACCGTTTGGAAGGTATATATAAAAAGTTATCAAAAATGTTAGGGCAGTAGTCATTGTCACTGTCAACTACACGGGGCTGCTCGGTCAGACAGCTTGAGGAACTTTAGCAACAACAACAACTGTCAACTACGTTCGTAGACCGTGTTACGGTCAGCATCGGCCTTTCGCCACAAGCGTCGCTGATTGGCTAAAATGAGAGGCTCGTGATCCTGTTACATTACTCTCGTGTGCGGACGTGGAACAGCCCCGCCCGCACAGATCAGGATCACGAGTTCACGACGTATTCCTACACTGCATGCCTATTGGCTAATAATATATAACACTTGATTTTGTATAACGTATATAATTATGTGCCACATGTTTTCTTCACAGGGGGTGCTGATAGTGTAATGGTTAGCACACTCGCCCAGCACGGCAGAGGCCTTGGGTTCGATTCCCGGGTCAGGGGAATTGTTGGACAATTTTCCCAGCTCCCTGTGTCCCTGTTCACCTAGTAGTAAGTAGGTACCCGGCTGTAAGAGCAAGGATAGCAACCTTGTAGGCTGGGGGAAGATATGTTGATGTAACAAGACTGACTGCCTTAATGTCCAACACCATGAGTCGATAGGCATAAAGCCGTAAATCTTCTTCTTTTTCTTCACAATGCACTCGCGGAGTAGCAGTCGTGGAGGAAGGACTATATCCTCTCCTCTCTCTCTATTTGAGAGCACCCTCACATCTGTGTGAGCGGTTCACGGCTGCACCGACGACCTCCAACACCTGGAGAGACTCTTCTTAAGGGAACCATCCTCCTGTAGAAGAAGACTATCTACATCTACATCGACTTGAGAGAAGCACTACCTTCTACAGCAGCGAGTGTTCACTGGAATCTGTTCTTTTTAAGAGCCCCCCCCCCCCCAACGGAACGGGAACCGCATTGACGTTGTGTGTCTCAGAGACCTGGCGAGCTAGACTAGAGGGGGCTCCGGCCCCTGTTCTGCCCCGATTTCGGGGAGAGAGGGCTTCCCATGCTAGTAAGGTCGCCAGTGAGAGACCAGACTAAATGGTTCCCATGCATTAGGCTGCCAGTACGGGCCAACAGTGCTGCCCTCCAGAGGGACTGCCCTCTAGGGGCCGTCCTATGTTGGATGGTTGGGTGTCTGGGCCGGAAGATGTTGGGGAAGGGGGTCCCCTCATCAATGATATATGGATAAAGAAAAGCCCCAATCTCTTCCTCGAGCGGTGGTCGACCAGGCCCTCGAGACGTCACTCTCTGGTCATAGTGGTATGCAGAAAGCTGCAAATAAGAGCAGACCCAGCAGGTCGGGTGTTGTGTCGACGAACCCTGTTAACGATTTTGACACGTTAATGTTAACGAATGTACTTGCATCCCTTTCCTATGGCACTATCCACTCCATTTTTATGTGTTTTGGAGTAGTTCTTCATATCCGAATCACATATGACAGTGATTGTAGGTCTAATCGGTGCAATATTACTCTCAATCCAAATGCTGATGCCAAAGCAGCATTTGAGGCAAAAGATTCTCTGACTGTGGGGGATACTCACTATAAAGTTCAGATGATGAGGTCCACCAATGTCCCAAAGGAACGTCGAGTTCCTACACCCTTTTGGTTTGTGGCCTACTACAGGGAGGGACGTGGTAACCTTATCCATGCTTCCCGGTATCTGAAGAAAGAAATTGGATTATTACCAATGGGCCACATAAAGAAATATAGTAAGGGCGTTTTAATCAGAGCCAAAGATCTTACACAGGCCATGATGCTCCTCAATCTCCCCTGTCCTTCTGATAGCGTGTTTGAATCTATTAAACCACATCGAATATTTAATTATAGCAAGGGGCGTATATATAATGAGGACCTGTATGAATTCTCTGAAGAGGACATTCTCGCTATGTGCCCAGACAGTGTCGAACGAGTAACAAAGATGAAAGGCAGTAGAAAATTATCATCCTCACTTTCTATATTTCGCATATCCCAGATCACATTAACATTAACCCACCTCTTTTGAGGTGAAGCCTTTTGTTAAGCGTCCCCTACAGTGTTTCTGTTGTTATGAGTTTGGTCATGGGAGGAGGAACTGCAACAACCGTTCCTGGTGTGCTAATTATTCTCTTCTTGACTCACATCTTAGTTCTGAGTGTCGGGCAGAGAGTTACTGCTTTTACTGCAGAGATGCTCACCCTTTGCGTTCTCGCCAATGTAAGATGTACCTCCTTGAGCAGGATATCCTCCACTTGGCTAATACCCAATTCATTAGCATTAGTAGTGCCGGACGGCAACTCAACTTCTGCCACCTGTATTATGGATGTTGATGTATCTGCCTGTGTCCGTGATACCACTGCTGTACAAGACAATACCAATGTAATTGTTTTAAAGAATATCCCAGCTCATATACCTTCATCTTCTTCTAACATATCAGATGCTTCAGGGACTCATCTATGGGTCCTAATTACTGCCCCAAGTACTGCTACTCGGGTTCGCTCTTCTTCTAGTGGCCCAGGATTAGACAAATCTTATCGTTTGATTAAACCCTCAGGTCGAGGTGGTAGTGGGAAGTACCTTCGTGAGGCTTCCTTTAATCAGTACTAAAGTAACACTGTTCAAGGTCCTTCAGTGCAATTGCCATGGCTTGCGTGCTTCTTGAGAGGAATTGCGCGTTCTTCTCTCTAGCTTCTCTCCTGCATGTGTTTCTCTCCAAGAGACAATGCTTGGGGACTACATTCCTGCCAGTCATCCAGCATACTCTGCATTTTATTCCAATTCATTTGCAGGGCAGGGTCACCATGGTGGCTCTGCCATCCTAGTTCGCCGAGATATTCCATGCACGAGCCTGGAGCTTGACACTCCACTCCAGGCTGTTGCAGTTAAGGTTTTTATGGACCACCCGTACACGGTGTGCAGTCTATACCTTCCTCCCAGTATTACAGTTGAGAGGGGTGATCTCAACCGTCTTGTACTGGACCTTCCCTCTCCCTTTATTTTATTGGGTAAATGTAATGGTCGTCATCCTCTGTGTGTTGACAGTTCGGTCAACCCAAGGGGTGTTTTATTGGCTTTTTTTTATTGAGGATGAGGGATTAGGGGTTTTAAATACTGGAGATGTGACACATTCTAATAGCCCTACTGGGACTTTTACCGCCATTGACATTTCAATTTGCTCACTCAGTGCTCTATTGAATCTTACTTGGAGAGTGTTGACTGATTTATATGGCAGTGACTATTTCCCTATACTTTTAGAAGGTAATAGGTACGAACCACAGTCTCATTTTCCTAGGTGGAAATTAGAGAAGGCTAACTGGCAGTTTTTTTAGAGAGCTAACTACTTCGGTTTCTTCTGTAGCCGATTTTGGTAGCTCTGACGAGGCTGTAACATATTTCACTGATATGCTCCACTCTGCTGCTCTCAATTCTATGAGCGTCCCCTACAGTGTTTCTGTTGTTATGAGCTTGGTCATGGGAGGAGGAACTGCAACAACCATTCCTGGTGTGCTAATTGTTCTCTTCTTGACTCACCAGTCTGCACCAATGCTGTGCGGGAAAAGCACGCTGCTTTCTCTCGCCTTCGTCGCAATCGTGGGGACCCAACTCTTTTAGAGGACTTTTGACGGGCAAGGGCTCAGGCGAGACGAGTTTTTAAAGAGGCACGATGTGCATCTTAGAAGGCCTATGTTTCTTCAATTAACACTAAAACGCCACTCACCCAAGTGTTCAGGAGAGTCCGTAAGATGGCGGGGAAGTTTTCTCCTAGTTCTCCACCTGTAGTTAAGGTCAATGGAATCAAGATCATGGATGGTTTGACAGTGGCCAATACCATGGCGGAGGCTTTTGCAAAATTCTCCAGACATGTTTCTCGACCTCAGGCAAGAGTTGAGAGCCAAGGAGCGCACTGTCCAGGATTTCTCAGGGAACGAGAATGAAAGTTATAACCATATATTCACCCTGTGAGACCTGCAATCTGCTCTCTCTCTCTGCGACGACACTTCTCCTGGGCCAGACAACATCCCATATGCAATATTGCGACACTTGGGTGAGAAGGCGATCTCATTTTTTTTTAGCTTAATGTAACAGAATCTGTCTGGAGGGTGTCTTCCCTTCTGGGTGGAAGGCTGCTATCATCCTTCCTTTCCTCAAGCCAGGCAAAAACTCTGTTGTTGCCCTCAATTACCGACCAATTGCCTTGACCTCCTGTCTCTGTAAAGTATTTGTAAAGATGGTGAATGTCAGACTTGTATACTTCTTGGAATGGGGTGATTTTCTGTCTCCGTCCCAGTCGGGCTTTCGTAAACACCGTTCCACTACAGATGCTCTGGTCAGGCTGGAAGCTGCTGTATGTGAGGCCTTTGCACGACATCAACATCTTGTCTGTGTATTCTTTGATTTAGAGAAAGAGTACGACACTACATGGCAATGTAGTAACAGCAACTCTATTTATATTGCCTGCGGGGTCACCTTCCATGCTTTCTTAAGAGGATTATCAGTGGTCGTAGTTTTTCTGTAAGGGTTGGTACAACCCACTCAGCATCTGTTGCACAGGAGGAGGGCTTCCCTCAGGGAAGCGTCCTCAGTGTCACATTGTTTGCAGTAGCAATTAATGCCATTGCCTCATCCCTTCCAGACGGTATAGCCAACTCGATGTACGTTGATGACCTACCAGTCTGGTTTTCTGGTTCCCGTATGTCAGTGGCAGATCAGCGCATGCAGCTTGCCCTAAACAGTGTGCCACGTTGGACTGGTTCTCATGGGTTTTGATTTACTCCTTCCAAGACAGTTGCTATGCACTTTTGTCGCATCCGAGGCGTCTACATATCCAGGCTTATTCATGCATGGTCATCATATACGTTGTGTCGAGGAGACTCGCTTTTTGGGTCTCCTTTTTGACAAACGTTTGACTTGGGTTCCCCACATACGTACACTTAAGGTCTCTTGCCTCAAGGCTCTTAACCTGTTGAATGTCCTGGGCCATACATAATGGGGGGCTGATCGGGCCACCCTCCTCCTCAGAGTTTTAGACCCTGTTCATCATGCTGGAGTACGTCTGGCGACCGGAGCCTTGAGGTCGTCCCCAATCCCCAGTCTCCTGGTGGACGCTAATGAGCCACCTCTTGATCTCCGTCGCCAGTCCTTGATGCTTCGTTGTTGGCATCGATTACATCGACTTCCTGACTCCCTTCCCTGCTTAGCGGTGTCATCTGATATCATGTCTCAGTACTACCTTTTACATTCTCGTAGGCTTCCGCGTCAGGAAGGCTATGGAGGAGATGGGCAATCATGACTTCCAGATTTGTCCTGTGAGAGTCCCCAGGGTGGCTCCATGGCTTCTTCCAGAAGTTTTCCCCTGCACCTGCTTTACAGACAAGAAGGAATCTCTTCCTCCTCCAGTGGCTTGTTTCCTCTTTTTAGAATATGCCTTCACTCACAGGGAGTCCCTCCCTGTGTACACTGATGGGTCAAAGTCTGATGCTGGAGTTGGCTCTAGAGTTGTCTTTCCTGACCTTTGTCGTGGCGGCAGGCTCCCTTCTGTCATGTCAATTTTTACTGCTGATCTCTCGGCCATTTTATATGCTCTCCAAGTGATTTTTACTCTCCCTCAGCCTTCGTTTACTATTTTTAGCGATTCCTGTAGTGCCTTGCAGGCCTTGTGCAATTTTAACTCTTCCCATCCCCTGGTGTTGGCCATTCTTGAGTTGATTGTCCTCCTGGGTCGTCCTGGCCACAAAATCACTTTTTGTTGGGTACCGGCCCATGTGGGTGTCGATGGGAATGAGCGGGCTGACGCCCTGGCTAAGGCTGCAGTCTCCAATTCTCGGCCTCCTGCCAGGTGTCATCCTGTTCCTGCAGTGAACCTTCGACCCTACATAGATGCTGCCATTCGTTTCTACTGGCAGGACAGTTTTGACGCTGTTGGGGCTAACAAACTCCGCGACATCTGCCAGCATCTTGTTTTGTGGAGCTTCAGTGGTCTGTCCCGCCGGTGGGAGATGGCTCTTGTCCGTCTCCTCATTGGCCACACATTATTGACTCATGGCTTTTCAATGGAGAGGGCTCACCCTCCCTACTGTGATGATTGTCTGGTCCCTTAGACAGTACAGCATCTTATTGTCGAGTGTCCCAGCCTTAGGGACCTTCGTCGTAGGCACCTCTCCTAGTACCGTGAGGGTGACGGTTCTTACAGTCACTCCTAGGTCCTCGGGGAGGAGTCTTGTAGTGTGGGAGTGAACACCCTTTCCTATGTGGAGGAGGCTGGCCTTCTCCACAAAATATGATTTTATGATATTTATGTTTTTTTTATGTCGACGGGTTCTTTTAGTAATAATGTGCATTTTAGTCTGTGTGTCTTTTAATCATGGTGCCTATCCCTTTCGGGTATTCATGTTTTATTAATTATGTAGATGACAATTTTATGTTGGGCGGTATATGACCTTAGCTGTTGCACTGGCAGATGCTTAGTTGCATAAAAAATCAATCAACCAATCAATCTAGTAGAGGCTGCATCCAGGGGCATCCTACTCCTGCAGAAGGCACCAATGGACCTACTGACATTTGGAGGCTAGCTAAACAAACCACAATTGTTTTTTACCAGTTAAAAACAGCACTGAGGTGATATTTCAGCTGTACCAAAGGTGTACACTTTAAAAAGACAGACTAAACAGACTAGCACATATTGTGCAAACTACCTGGCAGAAGTTTGGAAACTCTTCCCTGCCTCTGCCAATAAATAAAGAGAGTACGTTTGTGACACAGTTGCAGTACACATACAATTCAGTTTGTTGTTGGGTCATCCCCACTGTGATATCCCCACACCTAGGAAATCTCGAGAAGAGTGAAAGCAGAGAAATGGTATGAGTGGTGCTCGACAATTGATGAACACAGCAAACTGGGAGAGATATGGAGAAACATCAATATAGCTACAGGCAGAATAGCAACTCGTCCGCTTGCACGTCTCGACTCCCTCAAAGATGCTGATAGGCTTAATAGCAACTTTGCAGAAAGTGCAGAAACAACTAATCTCCAGATGGAAATACAGGACCGCCTACAACAGATATGAGACACGAAACAAGAAAAAATAGATGAAGCAGTCCTCGAGCGAGACGAGACCGACGGACTGTTCACGCTGGATGAACTCTTAAGAGCCAGGAAGAAGAGCAAAGACACGGCTCTCGGAGATGATGGCATAACGTACTCAATTATTTCCGGACTGGGTACTGGGGGTCACGCGGCCCTCCTAACCATCATGAACGAGTTATGAGGTGTAGGAAGATTGCCCCTGGCTTGGAATAAGGCAGATATTCTACCCATTCCAAACCCCAAAGAGAAGGGCAAGTACAGACCAATAGCACTGACGAGCTTCTTGTGGAATCTTGGTCCATGGCATCCACATCTCTTTGGCTTTGTCAAGAGAAATGGGACAACAACTGCCATTGCATCTCTATTAAGCACGATAAAGGACCAAAAGGCCATTGTCGTGTTTTTTGACCTAGAAATAGCCTTCGAACTAGCCAACTCTCATGCCATACTAGAAGCACTGGCAGAAATGGGAGTTAGAGGCCGAATGCTTGCATGGATACAGGACTGCCTCTCGGACAGCACCGCCAGGGTCAAGTACCAAGATCGAGTATTGACGGAACTCCACAGGGAGGGGTCTTGAGCCCAACCCTCTTCAATATTCTTAGGTGAGTGCTAGCGCAATTCCAGTTGCCGGCCAGTGTAAAACTGATCAGCTATGCTGACGATCTGGCGCTTCTGATTCGGGGGCGAAATATGAGAAGAGCTCAGAAAAGTCTCGACCTAATCGAGGAAAAATGCAAAAATCTCCAGATAAAAATCAAAGGCAATGTTTATCAGGGGGAGAGCTCCCCAAGAGCATCTGCACATTCAGGACGCCCGACTTGAATGGGTGTCAACTTACCTGTACCTAGGAGTCTGGATAATGCACAGCCTCAGTTGGAAAAGAGAGATAGAGTACCTGCAGGATAGGACTAAATCTCGTCTTACAGCTCTGAGGGCCCTAGTGTCCTATGACAGCGGTGCCTCAAACAAAACTCTCACGATATTCTACAAACAAGTAATCCGATCGATCATCGATTATGCTGCCATAGTGCTTCCAGGTATACCAAAGACCTTGTCACGCAAGCTGGAATGCATCCAGAACAAAGCTCTGAGGGCCATCTACGGTGCCCCATTATGGACTAAAACAGAAGTGATGCAGCATGAATCTGGTCTGGGTTCTATCCAAGACAGAATCGACTATGTAGTGTCATATGTGGTAACTAGGGCCATACATCACTATAGGGATAATCTTTTCAAAAGTGAGATCATTAAAGAACTGAGAAAGGACAGGTAGAGTGCAAAGAGAGGGACCTGGATCCGAAGGGTGGCAGACACAGTACACAGCCTTCTCAATGTCAAACTTCTTTTGAAGAAGGGTACAGACTCACCAGCCAGTGAGTACCGTGTGCCACCACTGTGGACCACACCATCCATCAAAACAGAGATAGTTCAGCTTCCGAGAGGTAAGAAAGACCTCAGCGAAAATAAACTCCTCCAGCATGCCAACAGAGTGATGGGTAGCAGGGATAACGAAGACACAGCCGTCTACTACACTTACTCCTCCGTGGACCCGGAGAGTGGCAGGGCAGGTGCCGCTATTGTCCTTGGCAACAGTGTCTTTGGTTGGAGGACCTCTGACCACTGCAGCTCCACTCAGACTGAGCTCACAGCCATAGCCCAGGCTATGCGGCATGCGGAGAGAAGGGCAGAGAAGCACATCCTTATCTACTCAGATTCAATGACGGCACTACAGAACCTCAGGAAGTACATCTCGTAAGACAATGTCCAACTGACGACCCATGTACTTGCCACGGCACAAAGGATACAAGGACTAGGGAGGCACATCACTATCTGTTGGATCTCAAGTCATGTTGGAGTGGACGGAAATGAGAGGACTGACAAAGGAGCCAAATTTGGCAGCCAGAGGACCTACTCCGATATTCAAAATCCCTTCCAGCCTTAAAAAAACCAAGAGCATGGCCTGGGCTGAAGTCAAGGATAGAATACTTTCCAGACTTAGAGATGTCTCTGCAACCTCACGTGCTGCCAGGTGGTACACCTTAGCAACAGGATTGATACCCCTCACAACCAAAGTTCCGCGTCGAGACTGGACCAACTTACATTGGATCAGGATGGGATATGTAACGATGCGTTACTGCATTTTAAAAGAAGAGTTAGAGGAGTGGCAGCACTGTGGAAACAGGACTGAAGAGCCACTCATTCACTACCTTCTGGAGTGCCCAAGCACAGCCAGCTTAAGGAGACCCCGAGTGCAGACCGGCGAAGACCAAGTCACCACAGGAGCAACTCAAGTGCGCTTCCTCATGGATGACATCATAAGGACAGTTTGTTTCATGAGGGGATGCGTCCCTCGGCGGTAAACATACACTTGCAGCACCAAAAATTCAAGGCACCTCTCCTATTACCAGCCTGTGACGGGTATAGGTCACTGAAGGTCTCACTCAGCAATGCCACTCCTCGGTTAAACCACATGGTTTTGCTGGTGAGAGGCACTCCCTCATGGAAAAAGCAGTGGACAAGCAGAGCCTAGGGCTATTTGTGTACTTCCTTCCTCAAGTCTGGGTCCTACGATGGCTCTCGCCCCACCCTCCAAACCTAAACTGCAAACACAATACAAATACATGCAGCACACTGAGTTAACGGTACAACTCCTTCTAGCAGCCTGTGACAGGTGTAGGTCACTGAGGGTCTCGGTCAAAAGTGTAATACTCGGGAATGATGTCTTCATGTGACATTTTTTGTTTAATTTTGCTTAGTACCTCGTGGCACCAGAGACTAGAGGCAGTTCACCGAACTGCAGTGGACAAGTGGAGCCTAGGGCTATTTGTGTACTTCCTTCCTCAAGTCTGGGTCGTATGATGGCTCTCACCCCACCCCACAAACCTAAACTGCAACACACACATTTTACACACACTACAACGAACGCCAACATCCATACAATCAAGCACACAATACTAATCATAATTTTTCTTCCAGGGCTTTAACCTTAGGGAAACAGGGCTGAAACCCCTGTAACCCCCTACTTCCTTCAAATCCTTACCTCTCTTCTCTCGCACTTTATCAAACCCACTCGTTAACGATACCCTCGCCCTCACACACATTACTGGATTATTTCAGCAAGTTGAATATCCAATAACTCTTCCTCCAACTACACTCCGTTCCAACTTTGACATAAAAGCTCAAAGTCTTTACTTAAATCTTTACTACACACTCTCACCCAATCACTCATTATATCAATCTATAGAAACTCTGCTTTTCCATCAGAGTTCAACCTCTTACCTCTTCAACTAGACTCCGTTACAGACCATACTCCAACTTTTACTAAACTACTCAGACTATCCCTACTCTCCATGACTTTCGATATCCTGCATTTCCACCAGGATTCAACATTCTTTACTATTGATTTGGAGGGGGGATTGGCGGTGGATCGGTGGTTGCAGTGTGCTTCCCCTTCACGGCGGTTCCTTCTGGACGTCTTAAAGTGGCATGACTTTAAACAACACAGTGTGGTTAACCAAACTGGCATCCGCCCCTGAACAGGGTCGGGTGTTGGTGTGGAAGCCAGACTGTTGGGCCTGCCAGCACAGGCATAAGGCCCAAGCAGAGGTAATTTCCCCTGCAATAAAAAATCAACAAAAAATCTTCACAATGGTGATTCTTGATGCGACACTCGGGCAGAACGGACATGTTTTCTGGCAGCAGCTAGTACTTGCACCCGTTTGCAAAGTTGTAGCATCTGGTAGAGTAATAAAGTTGTTCCGGTTAAACCTACATTTAAGAGGCTACTTATAATCACTTATATTCACTTACAAGAGTGAGTCACACATCGCATGATGCCGTGAAACTGCTAGCGTAGGCTTGGATACAAGACCCTAGCTCACTGTGGGAACCATTAACACGTTAGCATATAGTGACGACATAAGTCAAGTGACCTACCAAGCGACGCCTTGTTCCCGCTCCTTCAGCCTCAGTTAGCTATTGATAACCATACACTCTACAGGGTTACCTTAGCATATAATCTCTCTAAAGTTAGCTCAAGTCTAACCTAACCCAAAACATATTTGTGAAACTGTACTCACTCGGGTTATCAATAAATTGTGCAAACTACAGACGCTTGCTACCTCTCCTATACCATATAATTATAGAAAACCATATAATTAAAATCAAACTCCGAAGAGACTCCAAAGACTAATAATACTACAAAGACTAATAAAAAGACAAAGACCACGAACCAGTCGCCATCTACATACATCATCAATCATCACGTGTCCGGAGTAAGTAAGGTCTTTCTTGCCCCAGAACATTTGGTGAACAGCGGTGTGGATACGAAATAAATGGTGTAAACAAAGGAGAAATACAACAGTTAAAAAAGCAAGTGATAACCGAGAAAGAAACACAAAATAATAAAAGGGTTAAAACAGAGAAACGATAGAGAAGTGAAGTTAAGTGAAGAGTGAAGAGAGAAGCAGCAAGAGAGAGAGAGAGGAGAGGAAAGTGTCTGAACACCTAACTCAGCATTTTCACAACTCAAAACAAACTCTAGCCTCTCCCGAGCTCACTGTAGCAGACAGTGGTGACGTCATCGAACTTACCACCTCACACACGGAGGGGTTATTACGTCACCGCTCTACTCATCACTCACCAGCTACCCCATACCACACTCCATTCACAAGGAAGGACGTAGGCGTGGTCTGGTACGACATCACTACACCACCACTATACCTTCTATACTTAATCATGCAGTATAGCTAAGGAAAGTGATTAATTTCAAAACTTCGTCTAGACGGGTTTATTAAAAACTCAACGAAGTGCAACCATACGACTCGGAAGGACGTTGGCTTGGTAATGGTACCACGACGGACACACGGAAGTACTGGAATATAATCCAATTAATTATCAACGCCACAACAACGATCCATGGTCAGTAGCTAGGTACATATAATTATATATTACAAATATATAACACAATCCTAACATCATCACATTAGGATATAATAATATATGTAAACGTATTCACAATATATTTCCTCATTACACATTCTATGTATTCATAATTGTGGGTATTATATGCGTACGCCTTCACGTATATAAACAGAAGAGTGTCCTTTGTTATTCTTCAAGCAGAGTGACAGGTAATGAATGAGAGAAAATACGGTACCACACTGAACTCACTTCGTAAACTTAAACATAGTTTATCAATATTTAAAAGTAATGAAAGTTTAGTCGATACAACAGAAATCACTAATTTAAGCGTAAGTACTATAGAAAGTGTAAGTTCTCCCTTGAGTAAAAATATTCTTGCACTAGATTTAGACATAAGAAGACAGAGTAACAACTAATACTCCTTCTCTTACTAGATCTACCTCACTAACTGACTTGTTTACTGTTACTACTAACATTTCACCCAGTAAAACTCGCTCAGGACGTACTTACTCTACAGCTTTCCCTACTAACACTTCATCATACACAATGGCAACTAACACTAATACTAATACTTCAACGACAATGGCAACTAACACTACACTTACTATTAATGTCTTGCCTCAAGCACATACTGTGAAAGAATTCACTGGGGAAGACGTTAACTATAATATCCATACTTTTCTAAGGGTTTGTGAAGATAATATGCTTACTGCAGGAATTACAGATGACAAAGGAAAGATAAGGTTCGTACGTGGACATATTAAACCAGATTCCCAAGCTAGTACATTGTTAACTGCAACTGCCTTCACCGATCCAGATAACCTAAATAATTTTAAGCAGTTTAGTGAAGACCTGATAGATGTTTTCGGTGGGGGGTAGTTTGGCGGTAGCATGGATTCATAGAATGGTTAGAAGGACAGTGAGTAACTGTGGAACAGCTAATTCAAGTACGGCTCTAGCGTTAGCAGGTTCGACCATTAGCGATGCTAAACAACTCTTAACAGGGTCAGAGTGGTTGAACGCACAGGGTAACATGACAGGGAACAATGTGTACAAGCTAATTGAGTACATACAGTATACTTTACTATTAACAGAGGAATCCAGACTTGAAGCTGCTAATATAGAGTATTAACCAAGTGACAGATTGGTCAAATATGCAGCAAAGGTTAGTCAAAAAGAACCTCTAAATGTACCTAGAGCCCTACCTGTAGCCGTGATCACTGACACAGACACTCACCACAGCACTTCACACACACCACACAATACAAACTTCACACCACAGAGCGCGAAGAAGAAGCCTTATTGTAAAATCTGTAGAAAATATGGACACAGCCCAGATGAGTGTTACTTTAATAAAAATAATCGCTCTAATGCCAAAAGTAAGGAAAATAGTAAGGGAGTAAGTGAAAGTGACAACAAGCCAAGTAATAAGCTCTGCATTATTCATAACAGTGTAACACATAACACAGATGAATGTAGAGTAACGTTGAATGCCAGAAATGAAGTAAATAACAGAATTGCAAATACAGGTGACGATTTTAACAAAAAAAAAACTTCAAATTAATCGCACCTAGTCAAATAAATATACTTGTTGCTGCTTTGGGTAAAGGGGATGTACAGTTGGCTCCACTCCAGCGTTTCTCCCCTAGCGTTGCCAATGTTTGACCACTCAGGAATTTGAATCCCTAAGCACAAGTTAAAAGACTCGAAACATTCATTAAACTTGCAATGCTAACTGACATTACACCTCAAGGCATTTTAAACTCCTGTATTTGCAGCTTGAATAACGCAATCACAGTGAAAGCATGAAACACGTTAAATTAAGGAAAGAATATTATATCACTGAATAGAAGACCTCTGGCATCACAGGTTGCATGGCGTCTTAATGTCTGAAGGTAGACTGAGAGATTGTAAGTTGGGGATGGGGATTGAACTTTAGGGTGAGAAGGAAGTGAATTAATCTAACATCACATTATGTTACTATGGTCCAGTTGACTGCAGATTATTGATAAACATCTACTGTCTTACTTGTCTATCAACTTCTCCTCGGCGGGTCATATGGTTCTGGCTACCTAACTCGCAAAAAAAACAAAAAAAACAGAATGATCGATAAACTTCACGGCGTGATTATATGGTTTGAGTTGTCTATTTCGCCATAAAATAGATAACTAATAGGCCTAATGATAATAATAATAATTGATAAACATCAATCATTACTAACATCTTTCTCTAATAGTTTTAATTTTTCCTCACTACACCTTAATTTCTTACCGCCAACCCTCCCTCCTGCCGTTTCCTACCTAAACCCCCCTTTTCTCTCAGTCCCCCAACACCTCCCTCTCTCAACCCTCCAACCACCCTCACTCTGGGGGACCGTATGTATGTATGTTTCGAGTCTTTTAACTTGTGCTTAGGTATTCGAATTCCTGAGTGGTCAAACATTGGCAACGCTATGGGAGAAACGCAGGAGTGGAGCCAACTGTACTTTCACTTCCTTGTAACATTGGGAATACAATTATCTCATTAGCTATGGATACAGGAGCTTGTGTCTCCTTACATTTGAAGTAACACTTAAACGGCTGTTAGAAGGAAACCCGCAGGAACCATGGACTCTCCAACCATCAGATTTAAATTTAACTGCCTTGTCTGGTAGTAAATTAATCATTAAAGGAATGATACAATTTCCTATTACACTTTCACAAACTAGTCCGAGACTAAAATGCATCTTTTATATCTGTGAAAATTTCAGTTTACCAACTGATGGCCTCTTGGGTTTAAAAGAATTGACAGAGCATAACCTTGACATTGCAATCTCACTCCATTCAATTATCTTTCAAGGGCGCGTGTGCCCATGTTGTCCTCTGAGTCAGCAGCGGTGCACAGCTGTAGGCTTGGGGACAAGGGTCAGTGACTCACAGACTAGACTGGCAGGCACTGTCAAAAGTACGGTACATTTACCAAGTAAGGGGTTTGCTATCATAAAGGTGCAAGTGAAAAGTGATAATAACTATGAAGGGAATGAAATCATATCTTTAAGTGAAACCTGTAGAATAAATAACATAGGTATGGAATCCATATTCTCTCTGATACAAAAAGACAACTTCATCGAAGCTCTAATTTTTAACAAGGTTGATCTGGCAGTGAACATTAAACCAGGTACTTACATTGGTGACTTTCTTGTGTTTTTTAAACCCATACAAGTGGAAAAAGAATCTCCTCCCTTAGCCAACATACACATTGTTGATGAATTACAACTTAGGCAAACTACTAAGGAATTATATGAGCATGTAAAAGTAAATGATTTTCCTTCACATCGCACACAGCTTTTACACATATTAGCAAATCACTGGTCGGCTATTGCCTTACCTGGTGAGTGGTTGGGAAAAACAACAATAGTTAAACATCACATAAAATTAACTGACACAGATCCAGTATATGTGAAAGCTTACAGATTTCCTCATAGTCAGAGACAAATAATGAATAAAATGGTGGATGATATGTCAGCAGAAGGAATCATTGAATCTTCAAACAGTCCTTATAACAGCCCATTATTCTTAGTTACTAAGAAAACAGGTGATTTCCGTCCTGTTATTGCTTTTAGGAAGATAAATGAGAAAACTGTCAAGGATAGGTACCCATTACCTGTACTTAAAGATATACTCATGGAGATTGGGGAAAATAACGGAGTCTTTAGTAGTCTTGACCTAATTAGTGGTTATTGGCAAGTAGAATTAGATGACCAATCCAAACCTATTACAGGTTTTAGCACCCCTAATGGTCATTGGCAATTTGTCAGAATGCCCTTTGGATTATCCAATGCCCCCTTAACATTCCAAAGGATGATAAATACTATTTTCAGCGACATGACTCAAGATGTTGTTGCATACTTAGATGACTTAATTATTGTCAGCCCTGATGTCAATTCACACCTACAAAAACTAAACAGAGTCTTACAACGACTGCAGGATGTTGGATTAAAGGTAAAACTGTCAAAATGTACATTCTTTCAGGCTGAAATAGAATTTTTGGGTCATAAAGTAAATAGTAAAGGAATTCACACTTTGGATTCCAAGATTAAAGCAGTAAAGGAATTCCCTCAACCTACTACAGTAAATCAAATAAGGAGTTTCCTTGGATTATGTTCATACTACAGGTCATTCATAATGAATTTTGCTAAAATAGCCAGCCCACTAACAAGACTCCTAAAGAAAAATATCGAATTTAAGTGGTCACAGACAGAGCAAGATAGTTTTGATCAATTAAAACTTAAACTCACAACTGCTCCAATTTTAAGTTATCCAAACTATAACCTCCCATTTTCTCTCTGTACTGACGCATCACAGGATGGTCTAGGCGCAGTGCTCATGCAGCATTCCACTGAGGGTCGTTGCAAGGTTTGTGCATATGCCAGTCGTGTTGTGAATGATGCAGAGAAGAAATATAGCGTCACAAACCTAGAAGCTATGGCGGTAGTTTGGGATGTAAACTTCAATGTGGAACTTGTTAAGACTGAACAAAAGAAAGACAAATTTTGGTCACGGTTCATTTATGCTTTGGTTTCAGGTGACGAGACTAACCTACCAGAGGTACCAATCCCACTAACACAGTTTGAGGTAATAGATGACACTTTGTTCAGGAAGCTTGAGAAACAAACTAACATTTCTTCACAGGTGGTAGTCCCTGATACACTAATTAAGACTGTACTAACTCTTATGCATAATCATCCACAAGCCGGACATCCGGGAAGAGATCGCTGTATAGCAGAAACTAGACAAAAATATTATTGGTTCACTCTCCGCGCCGACGTGGAGAAACATATCAAGAATTGTGAATCATGTCATGCTCATAAAGGTAATACAATGGGCCCAGCCTCTATGTTAAATTACCCAATACCTGATCAACCATGGGATGATGTTGGTATAGGTATACTAAGCTTACCAATGAGTCATCAAGGCTCCAAATATTGCCTTGTATGTGTAGACCATTTCTCACGTTATGTGGTCATTACTCATTTGCAGACAAAAACAGCAGAAGAGGTTGCACACAAGCTCGTAACAAATTTACTTTGCCAGTACACCACTCCTAAGGTGATACTAACAGACAATGGTAAAGAATTTACTAATAATTTGTTACGAAACATATGTGATCAATATCATATAAAACAAACTTTTATTACAGCATATCATCCAGCCCGCAACGGTCTCACAGAAAGAGCAAATCGTAAAATACTTGAAGTTTTGCGACATGTGGCTAATCCTATGCAAGGCTCATGGGAAGACTGGATGTCCTTTACAGCTGCCTCCATTAACGGTTCCATAAATTCATCAGTGGGCAAGTCCCCGCATTATATCCTATATGGAGCAGACAAAAGACTTCCATATGACATAATAACTGGAAATTCTTCTCCAGCATATAATATGGATGAATATTCCATTAGACAACTACAAGTGTTTAATAACATCCATAAGGAAGTCAGGAAACACCTAGAAGGTAGCAGGCAGGAGATGATGATCAAACAACATTCTCAAGCTGTGAAGATAGATGTTGCTGTAGGGGAGAATGTCATGGTAAAATCCCCAGAAAGAGTATCAAAGTTAACTCCAAAGTTTGTTGGTCCATATGAAATAATTGACATGGCCCATGGAAATAAAATAAAAATACAGGATATAAAAACGGGGAAGGTAGAAATAGTACATGTGGATAGGTGTAAAAAGATAAACTTAAATGAACCACCTATAACACACACAACACAATCACAGGAAATAATAAACTCCACTCCCACATCAAGTAAAAGAAATACATACAGACAAAAACTTAGGTCTGCAAAACAAACTAAATAATGACATTTATTTCAGATGGGGAACAAGACTCTATTACTGTTTTTGTTGGGCACAGCGCTTGTTACACTTGCCCAACAAACAGCAGTTCCAGCCCAAGTACTGAAGACAGGTGCTTTGGTTGAACATAGAGGAAAAGTCTTGATAGTGGAAGATTTAGTTACTGTACAACTGGAAGTTCACGGATTGCTTGATATGCCAGAGATAATCTATAACCTTGGACAGCATGTATCAGAATTACACAGACATGTAGAAGCTGTCACAACACAAGTAAATAATTTTTATAATAACCAGGATATGAATGCTAGTTCTGATGTTAAAACTAACCCACTTCTAGCCTACTTCTATAATAATACTAGACCTGTAAAAATGACTCTACAGTTACTAACTAACAGGGTAGATAGGCTAGTAACAATAATACATAATATGAAGTTCTCATTTCCTGAAGAACCACATAAAGTGAGGCAATCTGCCCACGCTCGTCGTCAGAGACGTGGCCTTTTTAATTTCATGGGACTGTTAAGTAAACAATTGTTTGGCACAGCAATGGCCGACGATGTAACTGCATTAAGAAAGAAATTAGGAGAAGTAACCATTGCCCTGGGACAACAGAATAGAATAGTTATTCAAACCTACGAGGCTCTCCAACACCTAAAACAGGAAACTCATGAAATAATAGAAACAACTAACCAATTGACTTCTGTGGTAAACAAATTAATTGGAATAATACCCAACATTGAACAAATCCAATTAATTAGTGAGTACATAGCAGCCATTGAGATTGCTGTTAGGGAACTAAATGATTTAAATGAATTAGTAATAAGTGACCTAGTAGATGCTGGATTGGGTAGAGTGAACTCTAAGTTGTTACCTCTACGGCAGTTGCAAGCAGCAGTGGAAGTAGCTATAAATACTTATAACCTAACCCCCATATTTACCATATCTGACGTGGAATATTATAACCCCATCATTGGATCAATTCTAACTGAATCAAGTATCTTATTAAATATTCCTTTTAAGTCAAAAACGTCATTTAATATTTGGGAATTACGACCTTTTCCAATTAGAGTAAATAATACCCTGCTGGTTGTTGACAAGTCACGTCTGTACATAGCCGCATCTGAGGATTATACTGCCATAGATACCTTAGAAAAACATTCATTGGATGACTTTCTCACCTCGTACTTACACTTGTATGTATGTCCTGCGTATATGTTTACCTTCAGTTTAACAAACAAGGTACAGTGTGAACTTTCATTCATAATTCATGAATCAACTCTCCCAACATCTTACTGTACTTTCAAAACTGTAAGTAATAATACTTCCTACCATGAGCACTTCGGTACTAACCACTACTACTATTTCCAAAAGAGAACAAGCGTGACATTAATTTGCAATGGTAAAGTCCAACACATTTGGGTGGATGGTTATTATATGGCACCTGACCATTGTGAGATTAGAAATGAACATTTCCTTAACATACCTACTCATCACCATAAAGCATTTGTGTCTACACTTTCTACAGAGTTACAATCACTTAACCTTGTAGCAAACATCTCTTTAGATAAAATTACTATTGTTTCAGACAAAATCAAGTTCCTTCAGTATTTAAATGACTCAGAGTTTACCTCAACATTGGATAATTTGTTACCTGTACATCTCTCAAGAGAAGTTGTATTCCCTCTACACATCATACCTGCACTACCGTTGATTGTTTGTACTATTGTGTTTAGCTGGTCTATACGGAAGGTGTACGCTCGGTACCGACAATTATCGGCTCGCGAACGACAGAGACAAGTGTCAGAAGGTAATGAGGATACAAATGTATAGGTTAGTTACACACTCCTACACATTTAGATAGGATTTATTTTACCATAATATATATTGTACATGTTATAATCATTATTATCTGAGTAAGATTCTCACCATAACCTTACAAAAACAGGAAGAAAGGGAAATAGGCCTGAACATCGCAGTGCCGGCATTAGGGATGGGTATTATTGTGCTGCTGGTCCAGGCTCGTGGTACACAACCGTCACGAAGACAAAGATTGTACAGTCGAAGTAGGGGGTTCCCAGGAACTTGTTGAAGTAGGTGCAGCACAGCATAAGTGATTCCATCATCACCAGGAAAAGAAGCTCTACCCCGAGAGAGAGCACGGTGCAACTCCTCCTCAGTTATCTCCTCTGCATCATCGTCATCATCTTGTAACAGAGCAGACATTAGACGTAGCCGATGGACAGCAGAACGGGAAGCGAGTGCATCTTGTTTGTGGATGGGTAGATTGGCTGGGGTCGATTGTTCTGACCAGGCATCGACAAGTTGTTTGACATAGTTGGCAGAAGTGTGATGACAAGCAGTGTCTTTTTAACAACCCGACGGATGAGGTGCCACATAGAAGCCACACTTGTTTGCTGGTTGATGCTGTCCGTGAACCGCTGCCAAGACTCAGTGTGAGCACACTCCTGCAGGGCAATTAAAGCATCCCTAGACATCTGGTAACGATGGAGTAGGTCAGGGGTTGGGTTGTCTTGAAACAATAGGCCATCACGTTCAGCCTCCTCCTTTGCCTCCTGTATACGTGCATCCAGCGTCCAGGAGTGGGCAGTATGGTGTTGCTGGAGGTGTTGCCGGGAGACGTATAGCCTATAAAAGTCATGAGTAGCAGATACAAGATCAGAGTAGAACTGTTCAGCTGATGATATGTCAAATGTAGGGAATACATGGGCCATAAATAAGATGTAAGTCGGGCAATATTTAGGGGGCAGAGCAATACGCAAACAAGTGGCTGAAGCACCTGACCCAGCAGATAGAGAATAATGAAACCGAAGAGCAATGTGATCAGAGAATAAGTCTGGCACGGAGAAGCACTGGACCTGAGATTGATTGATTGATTGATTTATTGATGCCATTAGGCATCTGGCGGCGCAACAACAATGGTCATATACCGCCCAACATAAAAAGGTCATCTACATCATTAATAAAATATGTACAAAGATTAAATAATTTTCACTACCTCGAAAGGGAGAAGCAGCATGAATAAAACCCACGTCTTCCAAAAAATCATATATTAATTAAATAACCTACTTAAGTTAGATATATAAAAGAATTGAAATATTAACGAAAGAAACATTAAACTTTAACTACCTAAAAATTAATAGCCATAAATACAATAAAATTCACAATTTGTGGAGAAGGCCAGCCTCCTCCACATAGGAAAGGGTGTTCCCTCCCACACTACAAGCCTCCTCCCCGAGCACCTGGGAGAGACTGTAAGAACCGTCACCCGTCCGGTACTCGGAGAGGTGCCTACGACTAAGGTCCCCAAGGCTGGGAAACTCGACAATAAGATGTCGTAATGTCAAAGGGACCAGACAATCATCCCAGTAGGGAGGGTGAGCCCTCTCCATTAAAAAGCCATGAGTCAATAATGTGTGGCCAATGCGGAGACGGACAAGAGCCGTCTCCCACCGGCGGGACAGGCCACTGTAGCTCCACAAACCAAGGCGCTGGCGGATGTAGCAGAGCTTGTTAGCCCCGACGGCGTCCCATCTGTCCTGCCAGCAGGAACGAACGGTAGCATCTATGTAGGGTCGAAGGTTCACTGCAGGAACAGGATGACGCCTGGCAGGAGGGCGGGAATTGGAGACTACAGCCTTAGCCAGGGCGTCAGCCCGCTCATTCCCATCAACACCCACATGGGCTGGGACCCAACAAAAAGTGACTTTGCGACCACGACGACCCAGGAGGACAAGCCACTCAAAAATGGCCAACACCAGGGGATGGGAAGAGTTAAAATTGCACAAGGCCTGCAAGGCACTACAGGAATCACTAAAAATAGTAAACGAAGGCTAAGGGAGAGTAAAAATCACTTGGAGGGCATATAAAATGGCCGAGAGCTCAGCAGTAAAAATTAACATGACAGAAGGGAGCCTGCCTCCACGGCAAAAGTCAGGAAAGACAACTCCAAAGCCAACTCCAGCATCAGACTTTGACCTATCACTGTACACAGGGAGGGACTCCCTGTGAGTGAAGGCATGTTCTAAAAAGAGGGAACGAGCCACTGGAGGAGGAAGAGATTCCTTCTTGCCTGTAAAGCAGGTGCAGGGGAAAACTTATCGAAGAAGCCATGGAGCCACCCTGGAGACCCACACAGGAGAAATTTGGAAGTCATCTATGCCCATCTCCTCCATAGCCTTCCTGACCCGGAAGTCAAAGGGCCATGGTGCACGAGAATGTAAAAGGTAGTACTGGGACATGATATCAGATGACACCACTAAGCAAGGTAAGGAGTGAGGAAGTCGATGTAATCGATGCCAACAACGAACCATCAAGGACTGGCGACGGTGATCAAGAGGTGGCTCATTAGCGTCCACCAGGAGACTGGGGAATGGGGATGACCTGAAGGCTCCGGTCGCCAGACGTACTCCAGCATGATGAACAGGGTCTAAAACTCTGAGACGGGCATCGGTGGCCAAAGAGTACACCTCACACCAATAGTCGAGTTTTGACCTAATAAGAACATGGTATAGGCGGAGGAGGGTGGCCCGATCAGCCCCCCAGGATGTATGGCTCAGGACCCTCAAGTGCCTTGAGGCAAGAGACCTTAAGTGTACGTAAGTGGGGAACACAAGTCAAACGCTTGTCAAAAAGGAGACCCAAAAAGCGAGTCTCCTCGACACATCGTATCCGATGACCATACATGAATAAGTCCGGATCCGGGTGGACGCCTCGGATGCGACAGAAGTGCATAGCAACTGTCTTGGAAGGAGAAAATCGAAACCCATGAGAACCAGTCCAAGCTGCATGCGCCGCTCCGCCACTGACATACGGGAAGCAGCAAACCAGACTGCTAGGAAGGGATGAGGCAATGGCATTAATTGCTACTGCAAACAATGTGACACTGAGGATGCTTCCCTGGGGGACGCCCTCCTCCTGTGCAACAGATGCTGAGTGGGTTGTACCAACCCTCACAGAAAAACTGCGACCACTGAGAAACTCCTTAAGAAAGCGTGGAAGGCGACCCCGCTGGCCATATAAATGGAATTGCTGCAGGATGCCATATTGCCATGTAGTGTCATAGGCTTTCTCTTAATCAAAGAATACACAGACAATGTGTTGATGTCGTGCAAAGGCCTCACATACAGCAGCTTCCAACCTGACCAGAGCATCTGTAGTGGAACGGTATTTACGAAAGCCAGACTGGGATGGAGACAGAAAATCACCTCGTTCCAAGAAGTATACCAGTCTGACATTCACCATCTTTTCAAATAGTTTACAGAAACAGGAGGTCAAGGCAATTGGTCGATAATTGAGGGCAACACCAGAGTCCTTGCCCGGCTTGAGAAGAGGAAGGATGGTAGCAACCCTCCACCCCGAAGGGAAGACACTCTCCAGCCAGATTCGGTTATATAAAGCTAAAAGAAATGAGATCGCCTCCTCACCCAAGTGTCGTAACATTGCATATGGGATGTTGTCTGGCCTAGGAGAAGTGTCGCCGCAGAGAGAGAGAGCAGAATGCAGGTCTCTCAGGGTAAATATATGGTTATAACTTTCATTCTCGTTCCCTAAGAAATCCAGGACAGTACGCTCCTTGGCTCTTAACTCATGCCTGACAGCCAGAGGTCGAGAGTCATGGCTGGAGACCTTTGCAAAAGCCTCCGCCATGGTATTGGCCACTGTCAAACCATCCATGATCTTAATTCCATTGACCTTAAGTACAGGTGGAGAACTAGGAGAAAACTTCCCCGCCATCTTACGGACTCTCCTGAACACTTGGGTGAGTGGAGTTTTAGTATTAATTGAAAACACATAGGCCTTCCAAGATGCACGTCGGGCCTCTTTTAAAACTCGCCTAGCCCAAGCCCTTGCCCGTTGGAAGACCTCTAAAAGAGTTGGATCCCCACGATTGCGACGAAGGCGAGAGAAAGCAGCGCACTTCTCCCGCACAGCAGTGGTGCAGACTGGTGACCACCAAAGGACAGGACATTTGGGAAAGTAGCCAGAAGTTCTAGGGATAGAGTTGAGAGCAGCAGAGTGGAGCATATCAGTGAAATATGTTACAGCCTTGTCAGAGCTACCGAAATCGGCTACCGAAGAGACCGATGAAGTTAGCTCTCTAAAAAACTGCCAGTCAGCCTTCTCTAATTTCCACCTAGGAAGACGAGACTGTGGTTCGTCCCTGTTACCTTCTAAAAGTATAGGGAAATGGTCACTGCCATATAAGTCAGGCAACACTCTCCAAGTAAAATCCAACAGAGCACTGGGTGAGCAAAGGGAAATGTCAATGGCGGTAAAAGTCCCAGTAGGGCTATTAAAATGTGTCACATCTCCTGTATTTAAAACTCCTAATCCCTCATCCTCAATAAAAGAAGCCCATAAAACACCCCTGGGGTTGACCGAACTGTCACCCCACAGAGGATGATGACCATTACAATCACCCAATAAAATAAAGGGAGATGGAAGGTCCTGTACAAGATTGTTGAGATCACCCCTCTCAACTGTAACACCGGGAGGAAGGTATAGACTGCACACAGTGTACGGGCGGTTAATAAAAACCTTAACTACAATAGCCTGGAGCGGAGTGTCAAGCTCCAGGCTCGTGCATGGAATATCTCGGCGAACTAGGATGGCAAAGCCACCATGATGACCCTGCCCTTCAAATGAATTGGAATAAAATGCTGAGTATGCTGGAGGACTGGCAGGAATGTAGTCCCCAAGCATTGTCTCTTGGAGAGAAACACATGCAGGAGAGAAGCTAGAGAGAAGAACGCGCAGTTCCTCTCAAGAAGCACGCAAGCCACGGCAATTCCACTGAAGGACCTTGAACGGTGTTACTTTAGTACTGATTTTTGGGAAGCCTCACGGAGGTACTTCCCACTACCACCTCGACCTGAGGGTTTACTCTAACAATAAGATTTGTCTAATCCTGGGCCACTAGAAGAAGAGCGAACCCGAGGAGTAGTACTTGGGGCAGTAATTGGAACCCATAGACGAGTCCCTGAAGCATCTGATATGTTAGAAGAAGATGAAGGTATATGAGCTGGGATATTCTTTGAAACAATTACATTGGTTCTGTCCTGTACAGCAGTGATATCACTGACACAGGCAGATACATCAACATCCATAATACAGGTGGTAGAATCACTCCGCTGCTCAAGCGGAAGAGAAAGTGAATCTTTTGAAGTCACAACATCCGTGGCATCCACATTAACTTAACGCCCCTCTGATGATCCCGAAGGAAGCTTGCGAGGAGGAACTTCTGTTGAATGAGAGGAAACTATGGATGAGTCCACAGAGATGGTTGCCTCACAAGGTGGAACATCTATAGAGTCAAGTGCCTCAGAGGAACCACGAAGGCATCTCTGTGGCAGTTTAGGTGACTTAAGTTTTCTTTCGGGAGAGCGTGTGGCAGCGTGAACCTCTACCACATGGACACCT
The DNA here is from genome assembly GCA_033782935.1 of Petrolisthes cinctipes. Taxonomy (NCBI): domain Eukaryota; kingdom Metazoa; phylum Arthropoda; class Malacostraca; order Decapoda; family Porcellanidae; genus Petrolisthes; species Petrolisthes cinctipes. The sequence continues at coordinate 924,916 of JAWQEG010001202.1, forward strand.
TTACCTAAAGTCTGAGAATTGTCATCAGTTGAAGGGTCACTAGAATGAGTGTCTGATAAAGTTTCCAAGACAGAGAAACTATTATGTAGAGTAACCTTAGAAACGTTCTCACTAGAGCAAAAATCAGCTGCCTCTTGAGAGGGTTGAGAGGGTGCTGCAACCAATTTAGGGCGAAGGGAGGAGGCGTATGTCTTCACACCACCATCCTTCTGTTGCCTGAAGTTGAGTTGCCGTCTGGCACTACCTATGCTAATGAATTGAGTATTAGCTAAGTGGAGGATATCCTGCTCAAGTAGGTACATCTTACATTGGCGAGAACGCAAGGGGTGAGCATCTCTGCAGTAAAAGCAGTAACTCTCTGACCGACACTCAGAAGTAAGATGTGAGTCAAGAGCAGAACAATTACCACACCGGGAACGGTTGTTGCAGTTCCTCTTCCCATGACCAAACTCATAACAACAGAAACACTGTAGGGGACGCTCAACAAAAGGCTTCACCTTATATGAGGTGGGGTTAGTTTTAATGCGATCTGGGATATGCGAGCCATAGAAAGTGAGGATGATCATATTTTTACTGCCTTTCATCTTCGTTACTCGTTGGACACTGTCTGGGCACATAGCGAGAATGTCCTCTTCTGAGAATTCATACAGGTCCTCATATATACGCCCCTTGCAATAATTAAATGTTCGATGTGGTTTAATAGATTCAAACATGCTATTAGAAGGACAGGGGAGATTGAGGAGCATCATGGCCTGTGTAAGATCTTTGGCTCTGATCAAAACTCCCTTACCATATTTCTTTCTGTAGCCCATTGGTAATAATCCAATTTCTTTCTCCAGATACCGGGAAGCATGGATAAGGTTACCACGTCCCTCCCTGTAGTAAGCCACAAACCAAAAGGGTGTAGGAACCTGACGTTCCTTAGGGACATGCTCTGCAGAGTCATCAAATATATTAGGGCAGTAGTCATTGTCACTGTCAACTACATTGATGGACCGTATCATCTGAACTTTACAATGAGTATCCCCCACAGTCAGAGAGTCTTTTGCCTCAAATCCTGCTTTGGCAGCAGCATTTGTATTGAAAGTAATATAGCACCGATTAGACCTACAATCACTATATATGTGATTCGAATTCAGAGGACTAATCCAAAACACTTAAAAATGGAGTGGATAGCGCCATAGGTAAAGGATGCAAGTACATTCGTTAACATTAACGTGTCCAAATCGCTAACAGGGTTCTTCGACACAACACCCGACCTGCTAGGTCTACTCTTATTTGCAGCTTTCTGCATCTTACCACGACCAGAGAGTGACGCCTCGAGGGCCTGGTCGACCACCGCTCGAGGAAGAGATTGGGGCTTTTCTGTATCCATAAATCATTGGTTTAGTGTTTTTGGCCCCAGGAGCCAAGAGCTACTACCTACCGGGCAGATGAGGGGACCGAGCGCTGGTCGCCGTGGGCGGGGTACCTCTTCCCCCACGGGGCCAATCGTTTTAAAAAGCAGCCCCAATGGCTAGAAAGTTTGCCCACGACGGTGCTGAAACCCCCTTCCCCAACATCTCCCGGCCCAGACACCCAACCATCCTATATAGGAAGGCCCCTAGAGGGCAGCCCCTCCGGAGGGCAGCGCTGTTGGCCCGTACTGGCAGCCTAATGCATGGGAAGCATTTAGTCTGGTCTCTCACTGGCGACCTTACTAGCATGGGAAGCCCTCTCTCCCCGAAATCGGGGCAGAGCAGGGGCCGGAGCCCCCTCTAGTCTGGCTCGGCAGGTCTTAGAGACACGCAAGCCACCCCACCACGTCAAGGCGGTTCCCGTTGTGGGGGGGTGGACCTGAGATGCTATCAGGCCAGACGAGAGAATGTAATCCAGAGTACCTCCTCGGCAATGAGTGGCACCCCCAGTGTGTCAGATGATGCTTGCGGATGTATGAAAGGAGACGAACACCATTACGATTAATAGAGCCAGAACCATCACCCAAATCAAAATGCCGAGCATTAAAATCTCCCATATACACTATACCACGCACTGTTGGAGAAGGAAGAGCCTCAAGAGTGAGTCTAGCTGGGGCAGAATAGACATTACATAGTTGGAGTTCTCCATTTCCAGGTAGAACCTCGAATAGCTGAAAGGTCATGTCAGGATCAGTGGAGGTACGGAGAAGGCGATGTGGCAAGGAGCTATGTATGTAAGTCAGGAGACCATTCCTTACCAAATGAACATATGGCACATAACCTGAGAGTGGAGGAGCATGCTCAGCAGCAAGAGGCCGTCCTGGAAATGCTTCCTGGAGAAAAATAACACTGGGATGATGACGAAAAACATAGGCCTGGAGTTGAGTAAGCTTAGCATAACTGGTGATACCACATACATTCCAGGAGATGACATCCAGCCGGCAATCACTAGCGAACTTTGTATTTGGAGGTAAAAGTCCGGTGAGTGGGGGCAGAGGAGCGACATGGAGAAGAAGATGGACCAGGAGAAAGGACTGACTCGAAAAGCTTTTCAAGGCGAGATGCAACAGTATCCATCTTTTCGGTAAGGGTAGTGACAGTTGAGATGATGGCCTGCCGAGCCTTGACTAAGGTGGAGAGTTTGGAGTCATTGGTAGCCTGAGCGGCAAGGGCAAGGGCTTCAAGGGCAGAAAAGTGGTTGTCGAGAGCCATACATAGTGCCATGAGGGTAACAACAGACTTGCGGAGGGCCAGGTCTGGAGGTGAGGCAGGGCTGGTAGGAGGAGCAGACTGGGGAGGTGGTGGTGGCGGTGGTGGAGGTGGAGCAATAGTAGAGACACGAGCCTGGACCTTAAGTCGAGTACATCCATGCCACACGTTATCCCTGGCTGAAGGCATCGTGGACACTTCCATCGAGATGTATCCTCAGGAGGTGGAGGCAGCAGGACGTGATGGTTCACCCCTGACAGGACACGCCTTGGAATCATGGTTGGCGGCACACCATGCACACTTCGGCCTGGCAGAACAATACCTGGAGATATGACCAACTCCCCAGCACCTGTAGCGCCAAGGCTGGTCATTATGAAGTTTCCTCACCTCACACGGTGGAAGACAAGGGAGGAAATCAAAGGAAATCTCATTTGAAGGTGGATCGGGTTGACTCCAGACAACAACAATACGGCTAATGGGGGAACCATCTTGGAAAAAACGACGGGCAGAGTACACACCAGGGTATCCTTTGGTAAGTTTCGGGTCAACATCAATAGGAAAACGGGTGAGGATGTAGCTGGGGAACTTACGAGGCCTCTCGGGTGAGTCTTCAAGAATGAGAGGCAGAGATAAAAATTCACCAACCTTCACTCTATCAATGATGTCCTGACGCTTCCTAGAGATGTAGACAAACTGGGATGTGACAGCAGCCATCTTGATTTCAGCTAGTTCACGCTGCAGCTGGAAAGCCCTGTTGACATCAGACAACCAACGCAGCTTTGTGTCCGTAGATGGGTTTCCAGAGAAGGAGAGTTTGACATAGGCATCTCTCGGGGCAAAAGCAGGAAGGTTGGACGAGGGCAAGGAGTTGGTATACAAAGAAGAAACACCAGGGTGAGGCAGAGAAGGTACGTCGTGCACAGCTGAAGCACCCTTGGCAGTCTTGGCAGCTGGAGGCAAACAGTCGACGCCATCGGAGTCGGACGAGGCATCAACGGGTCGCTTGGTAGAGGTTGAGGAGGTGGACGGCTGCAACCCGAGCTGCGGAGTGACCAAGGAGAGGGGGGGAGGGTTGCGAGAAGGCAGCTCTGGCCAGTGATCCTCAATTGCCAAGTCGGCCTCCAAGCAGGAATCCACACTCTCCATCAGGCCAGGCAAGACCTAGATGGAAAGCAAACAACAACACAAACAACTAAACACTGAATCAGCCAGGGACACACACCCACACACACACAGACAATCACAACAAAACTAAACACAGAACAACAACACCAGCAACACCACAGAAACAACAACACACAAACAAGAACTCACAAACAATACAAAAAACACACAAACAAGAGCTCCAAAACAACACAAACAACAACACAAACGAGAATGGAGGCAGACCGCCACGAGTACGTGCACACTCTACCAGTTCTGGAGCGAGACTGATCAGTAATTGCTGACGTGTGAATGTTATTGCTACGTAAAGTTTGTCATAATTTTCTATAATAAAGCAAATCTCTTGAAATATAGCATTTACTTGCATAGATATAAATTGTTGATTTATAACTTCAGGTGCTTCCTGTAATACTTCTCTCCCTCTCCAATAATACCACTTGATCACTGTTGAAGCTTTCCCTTTCAAACCCAACACCTCTTTCACCTCACGAGCTAGTGAGTATTTCGCATCATCATAAAACTGGGCTCGAGATTAAAATTTCTGGATGGTTCAACATTGGCAACGCAAAATGGTAAACGCGGAAGTGGAGCCAACTGTACATATATGTGTGTGTGTGTGTGTGTGTGTGTGTGTGTGTGTATAATAAACGTATAAATATGCGTATGTGTGTGTATGTCTATAAAGCGTGCATATGTGTGTGTTGCATCATAACACCCCACATGTGACGTCACCATCTCTCCCCCCCCCCCTCTCTCTCTCTCTCTCTTACACACATAAATTTTCTCTCTCTCTCTCTCACTCTCTCTCTCTCTCTCTCTAATCTGTTCGAGCTTCTGTTCGAGCGTTACATTTGGCGCGCGATTTTAGCAGCTCGAACGGAAATTTAAGCTCTTCTTTATGGTTTTAACCGGTAAATAGAATATTTGACATTTTAACGTAATTTCTACATCAAGTTACATCATGTTACGTCATAAAAACCTTTGCCAGCGATGCTGAATCAGAATATATAGTTACGGGAGTGAAACCGGGTTATTTTAGCGGAATTATCGTAGATGACATAATTTTTACGTCGAGTTACGTGATGTTAAGTCATACAAAAACCTGCACCTGGAGATGGTGATTCAGAATATATATATAGGTTTTGGATGTAGGTGTAACCGTTTTCGAGTTATAAGAGGACAAACAGAGACGGATTGCCATTTATAGTATATATATATATATATATATACATATATATATATATATATATGTATATATATATATATATATATATATATATATATATATGTATGTATGTATGTATGTGTGTGTATGTGTGTGTGTATGTATGTATGTATGTATGTATGTATGTGTGTGTGTGCGTGTGTATGTATGTATGTATGTATTGTTACATGATTACATCTCTGTAAATTGCGTTGTGTATCTCGATGTTCTAATAATTATTTAGTGACACTTTGGGAAGATCATTTTAAAGACTGTTGAGTTACAGTCAACTTAGTAGCTAATCTCGCAAAATGCAAGTTTGGTAAAACTCAAGTAAAAAAATCTTGATTTTATCATTGGTAATGGTCAACTTGTTCCTCCATTGGCTAAAGTGAGAGTGATTAGTGATCTTCCCAGGATAATTTAATTGCCGTTTTCTTCTCAAGATTGTAAAACGACCGAAATTTCTCACGGGAAATTTCGTTCTTTTAGGGGAGAGGTGTTACATGATTGTATTTTAGTTGGCTTTCCAGGTTAGCTATAAAGCTTTATATGCAATGTAAAACCTGAAAAAAGTTAAGGATTTATAATTTGTTCAATAATGTAACCCCCTAAATATTAACCCCAAGTGAAGATAACATATTTCCTAACTTATTGACCACCCGCCTTTCATAGTGGTGTTACATTGCGACATAACTAATTGTTACGCCGCAATGTAACACAATTTTGGCCTTTTTACAATCTCGAGGGGAAATAGCATAGGGGACATAGACTAGATGATATGCTTATTGGCATGCCCGAGCGGAACTGCTTCTGGGTACCGAGTTACGATGTCGATCATCATCCACAGATAGGAAAATCCTGATGAAGTTTTCGGTATGGGTCCAACGATGTCCACGGGAGAACGGTGACTCGAAAACATGAATTGGAGTAAGTGGTGTCACTTTCTCTGCTTGGTTGGGATTCCCCACAAGTTTGCAGGTGTGTTTTCCGTACCAAAAGGGATACCATTACGCCTGTGTGTTTTCCAAATGCCAAGATGTCCAGCCCTCCCATAAGTTTACATTTCCTGTATGTTTTCCTTATGCGAAGATGTCCAGCCAATCCCATAACTTCAAAACCAAGCCACCTGTATGTTTTCCTTATGCCAAGCGGTCCAGCCATACTGGAGTCAATCTCCACCTCAGGCATGGGAAACTCAGGGACAGGGTTACTGGACACCACCTTATGTTTTTCTTATCTAGGTGTCCAACCATTACAGTACTTTACATCATTTGTATGTTTTCCAGGGACAGATTTATTGGTCACATGGGGGGTAAGAAACTACCTCCACCAAAGGCACAGGAAACTCAGGGACAGATTTATTGGACACCACCTTATATTGTCCTTATCTGGGTGTCCAACCATTCCATAACTTTACACCTGTATGTTTTCCTTATGCCATCTCAGGCACTGGAAACTCAGGGACAGGTTTACTGGGGCTAGGAAACACGGCACTGGAAACTCAGTGACAGGGTTTTCATCTTAACCCTCTTGTGGTCATGGGAACTGGTATACACTCCACAGCATCAATAGGATGATAACTGTTCCCAGTCCAAGCTGTCAAGTAGGCAAACCGAGTAGGCAAGCACTGACACACAACATTCCTATTCATCCGCCAATGCTATTATAACCTGTTTGTATTCAGGGAGCATTGTTACGTGACATGAGGAGAACTACGAACCTTATAGACAGCTCGTCACCTTCAGGGTCTTCCAGGCATGGATAGTGTTGTATCCCTCTACTTCAACATCAGCATTTTCTTCCAGCGACTTGATCTTCGCATCAATAGGATTTTCAATGTCCTCAGGTGTAAGGCGGTTCTGATCATTACTGACTAAAATCTTTTCCTTGTTGCCAGTTCCCTTATCCTCTGCAGACACTTTTAGGATACCGTTGGCAACAATCTTAAATGTTACTTCAATCTGAGGCACACTTCTTTGAGCAGGGGGATGCCAGTCAGGTCAAACTTGCCAAGAATGTTGTTGTCCTTTGTCATTGGTATTTCTCCTTCCAAAACTTGGATTGTGACAGCATGCTGGTTGTCAGAGGCAGTTGAAAAGATCTGTAACACGAAGAACGAAAAGAGAGACACAAAAGCCACTGACTGCACATTATTAAACTCTACCCTGACATCTTCTGGCTACCAACCTGGCGAGGTCGCCAATTTGTTACGTCGCAATGTAACACCACTATGAAAGGCGGGTAGTCAAGAAGTTAGTGAAGATATTATCTTCACTTGGGGTTAATGGCAGTTACTTGATCTCTCTATTTTTAAGATTTATTATTGAACAAATTATAAATCCTTAACTTTCTTCAGGTTATATATATATATATATATATATAGCAGGATTATGCTAGAATTATGCTAGAAAAAATGCTAGACACTTAATTTTGCGCCAAATTATGCTAAAACCATAAATTATAGTTAAAGCATAAAATTATGATAAATTTGGTAACACTGGCTGGGGCAGGCTGGCTTGACTCTGGGAACCCTCCCACCCCAGCCGAGACAATCACGTTATGAAGCACGCAAATTAAAAAACGGCACTGTCGAATTATGTTGTCACCCGCATGGGTTGAATGGCAGTGAATATGATGTTTTTTGGGACTATGATGTCGGTGATGACCACTATGTTTGTAACATCCATGTCACTGGTGTCCACCATATCAGTAATGCCCATCAACTCGTGTGTGGTAGTCTAACGGAACGAAGGTTATACCCAGTTAAAAACATTTTTTGTATGTTCTAATTGGGTGAGATGCAAATATCCTCACATTCAATTTTGGAACACCATTTTCGTAGTCTATAACACACACACATACACACTTGTGTAAGTTCAGTGCAGAATTATGTCCCAAGAGTCAGCTGAATTAGGATAAGTCAACAGCTAGGGAGAGTTAGGGCACTTGAGGCCTTAGTAATCTATTTTATTTATTATATTTAAATAGCTTGCAATATTATACAGGTCTTAGTCGGGTGGTGGCTAGCAGGATGTCTGGTGATGGCGACATCATATCGTTCCTCCCTCATATCACATCTGGTGGTTCAGGGCAAGTCCCCAGTGATCAACTCTGTGAAGGAACTGGTGAGACGGGATGACTGGAAATGGGGGGCTCCAAGCATGACGGGTGCAATCAAACCATTCCTCAAAAGCAGCCCTGACCCTGCCATGCAAAAACTATACAACCAAATGCAGGTAAAATTTGCTGTAACTGATCAACAACAGCAATAGAATTGTAACAATTATTGACATGTCACACTTTTATAAGAGAAGACGATGCCACATAGTTAAGGTAGTAGTAGCTTTGCAGAGGACATGCAGGTTTTACAGTGCAGGCCAAAATTATATGCAAGGTGCAGATTGCACTCACAACGCTGCAAGAAACAGCGATGAAACAAAATCCTAATTTAACCCTCTTATAATTAAATCTTCGTACATCCTCCATGACGTAGTTATTCAGGTTATTTTAGTAAAACATTGAGTTTTAGTTGATTGTCAAGGTCAGGATTTTTTTTCCAATTAGAGGCTTCCAATGGGGTCAGAGAAACTCAGGCAAAAACTTAAAAACGTATATTAATGATAAAGAACAATATTCCCGAATATCTCCAGCCACAACTTGTAACAGACGACAGCACTTCAACACCATTACACTGTTATACATTTACACTGTTCCTTCATACACCTATACATTACCCAAAGTGACTTCTTTTCCATGACTAGGAGACACTTGATCAATAACCTTATGGAGTGTTGCTTGATAGGTCGTCCATAGAAGAGGTGATAAGTGAAGTGACTATGATGCAGTAGCAACAGCTGTGGTAACTGGTGTGTTGGGAGTAGAGTCTGCTGTGGGCAGGTTGCTGGGACGCCTCTATGCCCGGCCCTCGGTAAAAATAGAGTCCCCTAAACACATGAACAGTGAAAGTAAATCTCTAAACACGGGTACACTAACTAAATAACAATAAGCACTTTTAAACTTAATTTATAACTCTTGTAACATTAATTTAAATCACTTGTAACATTCATTTATATCACTGGGGGTAGAGGCGTGACCTACCTCGAGAGAGTGGTGAGTGCAGATTGTTGTTGTTTGTTGGATTTATTGGCTATCAACCAGTGGTATATAGCCAAAGGTCATTAAGCCAATGGTTCCATTTTATTATATCAATCAATATAAGGTCATAAAATTTTGTCTCCCTCAGAAAATTAATCAGTTTATTTATAGTATTCTTAACATCTGCAAGAATATTGTCGAAGTTGAAAGGAATATTTTTACTTTGCAGATATTGTTTTATTTTTCTCCGTTGCCCCTTGTAGGTCTCACAATACAACAAAAGATGTGCAATAGATATTATTACATTACAAGAGGGGCACATAGGGGAAAAGTTTTATTAATGTAAGGCTCTAGGTGAGTTATTTTGGTAGTGTTGAATTGAAGACGAGCCAACACAACCTCGTACCCAAGATCTAGAATACCAGGTCTGCTCGTCAACTGTCACCCCACTGCGCATCTACGTCGATTGGCCCCCAAACTGAGGCTGCCCAAGTCTGTCAAATATGGGACGGGATAGTAGTCTCTATGATCGGGGTACATACGGGTCAATACTAGCTGCCCCTCGCATTTCAGTGGCAAAAATGCCTTACTTTCTTTCCAAAATTCATGGTTTAGACTTTGTGAAGGTGAATTGTTTTTGTTTCTAAAATTTCTTCAAAAGCATAGGTATCTAAAGTTCTCAGTGGAAGTTTTCGCGAAATTACAAATAGGACTAGAAATAGTGATGTGAAAACAGCATATATACGGGAGAATTCATTCCCTCTGCCCGCGTATAGAAAATGGAAGTATTTTAATCCTTACCTGACTCACCTTATCAAATCCTTTAAACACCCCCACCCCCACCTCCAAAACACACACACACACACACACACACATACATTTTTACATGTGTTGATATTTTTCAGTAGGGACAGTATAGAATAAATAGATGATAATTTACTTTTCATAATCTATTGTAGCTAATACAAACACCAAAATCTAATCAAATATAATTACATGGGCCTTAACTAAGTAAAATAATGTATGATATTTAAGACTAAATTAATACATAAATTAATACATTAATACACTGCTACATAAAAACAACGGTGTCTGAATATGAACTAGGTAACATTAAATTATTCTCGTTTTCTATACGCAGCCAGAATGAAGGTTTTCTCCTGTATATATGCAATTTTTACAGCACAATTTCTATGCTTCTATGTCATTTCTCGAAAACTTCTACTGAGAACTTTCGATACTTGTACATATAAAGAAATTTTAGAAACAAAAACGATTCGCCTACATCAAGTTTAAACGATGAATTTTTGCAAGAAAGTAAGGCATTTTTGCCACTGAAATGAGAGAGGTCACTAATATTGACCCAAATGTACCCCCATCATAGAGACTACTATTGCATCCCATATTTGGTAGACAGAGGGCGGCCTCAGTTTGTGGGCCAATCGACGTCACCAGCCAGGCCCAATATGCGCGATGAGCAGACCTGGTATTCTAGATCTTGCTCGTACCTACGGCTACGCCATGATGACGTAGCCCAGGGTTCAATTACTTTTTTTTACTTTATTTCTGATATTTAGTCTGGTCCACTGCCTTTGCCACAGGAGATGAATTCGAGACTTAATGAGGGAAACAAAACACCTGAGATCCGTACGGACTATGCTAAGGTCCAGATCAACAGTTGACCCGGCTAGTATATCAGCCTGTTCATTGCCATAGATACTATAATGTGAAGGTACCCATATTAGCTTGATTGATTTATTAGCACAAAACAGCTTACTAATGATATTACCCTGTATTTCATTGTTAGTTGTATTCAAGGATTTAATAGCTTTAAGTGAACTTAATGAATCAGTAAAGATTACTATCCTATCGTGGGTCGTCGATAGGGCAAAATCCACAGCTTTATCAACAGCAAAAAGTTCAACAAGAAAAATCGATGTATGATTCGGCAGTCTGAATCTTAACTGGCATTCAGTCGACCACCCACATGCACCCCACTGGAATAGTGGTTTTCACCTTCATGTCATGAATCTGCGTCAGTTTAAGGAGATCCTTAACCTGGGATGCCTTCAGTATTTTCACCAGGATACTACCATCAAACAACTTCTTGGCATAATCAAGACTGCCACCTGCTTGGCCATCAAGGACCTTTTTTTATGATAAAGGGGTTAACAGTCTTGAGAGACTGACCCTCGTCAACACATCTAATATTTACGTATCGAGCATTCATTGGAGGAATTTTAATATCAAGTTGTCGTTGTCTGTCTGCCGTAGAGGTTCCATTATTGTCAGCCGTTGTCCTAGTTTGGTCCTTGGTCGTTAACCTCCCTCCTTGAGGAGGAGGGAGGCTAGTCGGGGAATCATCCATCCGGGGCATCGGACTACGTCCGACCCCTCTCCTATAACACTTACCCAACTCCCTTAACTATTGTATCAACCCCCCAAAAATGGACAATAATTTAGGAAATAAACGTTGCCTTTACTCCCCCCCCCCCTCCCTAGTGGTAGCCTGGCGGCGTTCTCCAGTACCAGCTAGGGGATCGGAGTTTGTCCGGAAGGAACTTCCCCACCACCGAACCTGCCTAATGCGAGGGGTGGTGTAGTAGGAACCCACCTCCCAAGCGAATACTGTTGCTCAGCTAAGAGACAACCGTAGGCCCAGGAGGTCGCACGGAAAATATGGAAGAAAAAGTAATTTAAGAAAAAGAGGCGCCCAAATGACGCACAGGACTACTGGGCCTCCCTATCACAGGGTTTCCCCTGAGGCAGCGAGTGCTGCGGGTCTGGTGTGGGGAACAACTAACTATTATCTACCATAAACTACTGGTTGTCCTCCAACAAAAACCAAAACACTGAAAGTGCAGCACAGCAGTACAGCAAAACGCTGCAAATTTACTTTAATTAATTACTTTACACCAGGCAAAGAGGCAACAGAGTACTTCCTGTAAGAGGCCCCGGATACCAGGGTAGCTCCACGGACAGTACTGTGTTCAGTTGTCGCTATGCACAAAGAGGACGAGGTCTGGACGCTGCAAAGTCTGGACGCATAATGTGGGTGTCACACTCCTTATCCTCGAGGTAGATTATGTTAGAGGTTCGACCCCTTACATACAAAACTTAACACCCGAAATATTATCTCGGAAGGGGAAGTGAATCTTGGAAAGAGAAACTATCTCGAACTCATAATTTATCCACTTGTAATCCTTGTAATCACGCTGCTTTTCCAGTTTGGGGTAGTAAAGCCTGGCTAATGTGTGTAAGTATTTTATTAATTATATAAATGGGGACCTGCAGGTCAGGTGTTGTATCGACAAAGCCAGCTAGCGGTTTGGACGCTTTACTAATGACTAATGTATTTGCATCTCTTTCCTTTGGCGTTATCCACTCAATTTGTAAGCGCTTTTAAGTGGTTCTTCGTATCCGTCTCACCTATGACTGTGACTGCCGATCTAGTGCTATATTATTTTGAATACAAGTGCTGCTACCAAAGAAGCTTTTGAGTCAAATGATTCTCTGTCTGTGGGAGATACTCATTATAAGGTTCAGATGATGCGGTTAATAAATGTAGTTGATAGTGACAATGACTACTGCCCCAACATATTCGATGACTTTGTAGAGCATGTCCTTAAGGTGCGCCGCTTTCCTACACCCTTTTGGTTTGTGGCTTACTACAGGGAGGAGAATGGTGACCTCATCGATGTTTCTAAGTATCTGGAAAAAGAAATTGGATTGCTACCGATGGACCAAATAACAAAGTATAGAGAGGGTGTTTTAATCAGAACGAAAGATCTTATAACACAGGCCATGATGCTCGTCAATCTCCTCTGGCATTCTGATGGCATGTTTGATTTCATCAAACCTTATCGAACATTTAATTATAGCAAAGGAACTGTATACAATGATGACCTGTATGTATTCTCAGAAGATTTTCTTGCTATGTACAGCCATGGCTGATGGTGGTGGACCAGGGCCCAAGGAGTGTTGGAGAGCAACTGAACAGAGTTCGAAAAAATGAGTCTTCTAAACCTCTCTCAACGTTGAGAATGGTTTGGAAAATAAATTCATTTGTTCGAACTCTGTCTTTTTTCTTTTTCTTTTTCTTTTAAATTAATGGCGGCGTAGCGTCAATCAACAGGCAGGCAACAATACATACGTGTAGGTGGGACCCATGAGAATCCAATGACTACAACCACACATACACACGTACACACACACACACACACACACACACACATCACGAAAACATAACAGAATGGAGCACAAGCATACAGACAAATATTTACATTATGACCTATTTAAATCCACCAAAACGAGGGTGGCGTATCAGAAGTTCCTCCAGAACCTGATGGTTCAGCAGGTGTCGACAAACCACATCAAGTGGCAGGCCCCGGGGCAGAAAGTGTCGGACAGTGGGGCAGGCTAGGCAATAGTGCTCTATAGTGTTAGCACGAGGCGCTCGACACAAGCGACGCTCAGTGAAGGGAGGCTCACCCTGCATCCCAGCAACCTGCCATGGTGGCCGGTAGCCAAGCCTCCGAACCATGAGGCCTCGACGACGGTAGGAATATTTGTGACGGCAATAAGGCCAAAAACGATAAAATCTGCTGAATAACGGTAGAGTGTGTGGGCTGAACACTAGAGAGGGAATGAAGGGCAGGTTTGGAGTCACAAAATGGCAGCATTCACTCCACGTTGACAAACAAGACTAACAGCATCCAGAATGGCATACAGTTCACACAATGTTGAGCTAGAGTGGTTACAGAGACGACGGCCAACCCAGCCTCCTGGAGGTGACACCATGTCAGGTGAGAAGACGGCACAACCTGCTGTACCATCCACTTGCAATGAGCCATCAGTGTAGAGGCAGTATGGATCTGTGATGGAGGACGTCACTGTTTCTATGTGTTCCAGAGCCAACTGCCGCTGTAGAGAAGGTAGTTCCGACTTGGAAGTAGGTGTGAAGTTCATATCAGGTGTTGGTAGCATTCACGGAGGGGGCCTGGGGGGACGTCTGCAACCATTATATCTATATTAAGACTACGGAGCATAGAGGAAACAGACCTTATAAGAGTACGTCCAGCAGGCAGTAAGGGAGGGACCGGGTAGTTTCGTCTAAGAGGAGTCCTGACAAACTGAGAGTAATGGGGTGAAAGATGTGGGAAATGGAGGCACTTGACAGTGAAGCAAGTAACACTAGAATAAATTCTCTCCACTAACGGGGGAAGACGCAACTCACGCTGCATGTTCACGATCCTGGTCGACATTGGACAGCCGAGAATTATTCTCATTGCTCTATTCTGAAATTTTTCTAAAGTTTCAAAAGTAGTCCTGGGAAGTTGAATCAGAGCAGGGGAGAGATAATCAACAACTGAACGGATAAAAGCAATATAGATAGTCCTGGCTACTGGGATAGAGATACCCGAGGAGTTGTTAGTGAGCCATTGAAGTGGTGTAAGTCGGCGCTGGAGACGATCCAATAAGTCCTGGACAAAGGGATGGTCATGAGGTCTGGCAGGGATAATCGGCCAAATATTGACTGGCACACCCAGGTAGCGATACTGGGAACACATTGGAAGGACAGTCCCTCCAATGGTGAACACTGGACGAGTTTGAGGAAGGCGGCAGGTGAATATTCTGCTCTTATCTGGGGAGACAATAATGCCACAGTGAGAGGAGGCCACATAGAAGGAGTCAAGAAACCGCTGGAGATCCCTTGGTGAGGTAGAATGAACACAGATATCATCAGCATAGTACGTAATTGTAGTTCCAGGTATATCAGGGAGAGAAGTGAGCAGCCGATGCATCAGAATATTATATAACAATGGGCTGCAGACAGTCCTCCAAATGTTGCCGTTGATGGGTATGACTTGGAGGTTGTGGAGAGATAAACAGCAGGATTGCCAAGGCAGTAGCAGTTATGGCCAGACTAAACAAGAGGGTCTGGAACAACCCCAGTCTCACTGAAAAGACCAAGCTGCGTGTGTACCAGGCCTGCGTGCTCAGCACACTTCTCTACAGCAGAGAGGCATGGACCATCTATGCGAGCCAGGAGAGAAAGCTCAACAGCTTTCACCTGAGATGCCTGCGCCGCATTCTACATATCCAGTGGCAGGACAGAGTACCCGACACAGAGGTCCTGGAACGCTCCAACACACATAGCATGTTCGCGATACTCAGCGAGAGGCGCCTTCGCTGGCTCGGCCACGTCAGGAGAATGGAATGCGGCCGCATCCACAAGGATCTCCTGTATGGTGAACTGGCGGATGGCTCACGACTGACTGGACGCCCACGACTGCGATTTAAGGATGTCTGCAAAAGGGACTTGAAGCAGTGCAGCATCCGCATCAGTGGGTGGGAAAGCTTTGCTGAGGACCGTTCGGCCTGGCGCCTCACTGTCAGACAAGGCGTTCAGGAGGCAGAGGAGGTGAGGAATGTGGCGCTCACTCAGCAGAGAGCCAGGAAGAAGGCAAGACAAGGACAGCCTCAGCAGACATCATCTTTTACATGCAACGAATGCAACAGAGATTGTCACTCGCGAATTGGACTGTACAGCCACTCACGGAAATGCAGAGAAACTCGGACGCTACACCATCGTCTCTCGTAGACGGAAGGATGCCGACGACGACGACGACGACGACAATATCCCAGATTGCGTTACCATTAACCCCACCGCTTTTGAGGTGAAACCTTTTGTTGAGCGTTCTTTACAGTGTTTCCTTTGTTATTAATTTGGTCATTGGAGGAGGAACTGCAAAAACCATTCCCAATGTAGTAATTGTTCTACTCTTTACTCACATCTTACTTCAGAGTGTTATTCAGAGAGTTACTGCTTTTACTGCAGGGATGCTCACCCTCCTTGAGCAGGATATCCTCCACTTGGCTAACACCCAATTCATCAGCAGTAGTAGTGCCAAACGGCAACTCAACTTCAGGCGACAGAAGGATGGTGGTGTGAAGACATACGCCTCCTCCCTTCACCCTAAATCGGTTACAGCACCCTCTCAACTCTCTCAAAAGGCAGCTGCTTCTTACTCTAGATTGAGTGTTTCTAAGGTTTCACTACATAATAGTTTCTCTGTTTAGGAAACTGCATCAGACACTCATTTTGGTGACACTTCAACTTATGACAATTCTCAGACTTTAGCTAAAGGAGTCCATGTGGTAGAGGTTCACGCTGCCACACGCTCTCCAAAAAGGAAAATTAATTGTGATTCCTCTGAGGCACTTGACTCAATAGATGTTCCTCCTTACAAGGCAACAGTCTGTGTGGACTCATCCATAGTCTCCTCTCAATTTCACCAGAAGCGTTCTCGTGGCTCTGATAAACCCCTTGATTCAACAGATGTCCCCCCTCGCAAGCTTCTTTTGGGAACATCGGAGGGGGACGTGAATTGAATGTGGATGCCTCGGATGTTGTGACTTCAAAAAATTCAGTTTCTCTTCCGCTTGAGCAGCGGAGTGATTCTTCCACATGAATTATGGACGTTGATGTATCTGCCTGTGTCAGTGATACCACTGCTGTACAGGACAATACCAAGTGAATTGTTTCAAAGAATATCCCTGCTCATCTACCATCATCTTTTAACATATCAAATGCTTCAGGGACTCGTCTACGGGTCCCAATTACTGTCCCAAGTACTACTCCTCAGGTTCGCTCGTCTTTTAGTGGTCCAGGATTAGACAAAACTTATCGTTTGAGTAAACCCTCAGGTCAAGGTGGTAGTGGGAAGTCCCTCGGTAAGGCTTCCCAAAAATCAGTTCTGAAGTAACACTGTTCAAGGTCCTTCAGAGGAATTGCCATGGCTTGCGTGCTTCTCGGGAGGAACTGCGCATTCTTCTCTCTAGCTTCTCTCCTGCATGTGTTTCTCTCCAAAAGACAATTATTGGGGACTACATTCCTGCCAGTCCTCCAGCATACTCAGCATTTTATTCGAGTTCATTTGAAGGGCAGGGTCACCATATTGGCTCAGCCATCCTAGTTCGGCGAGATGTTCCATGCACAAGCCCGGAGCTTGATACTTAGCACCAGGCTGTTGCAGTTAAGGTTTTGATGGACCTCCTCTACACTGTGTGCAGTCTATACCTTCCTCCCAGTGATACAGTTTAGAGCTGTGGCATCTCAAATCTCTTGTATGGGACCTTCCCTCTCCCTTTATATTATGGAGGGATGGAATGGGGTGACCCCACCGCCTACTGTTTACGGTGCAATGGCCTCAGAGCGAGGGGCATGGGGAACTCCTCCTATATAAGTTTTCCCTAGAAATTTCGTCTTGGAGCACAAACTAGGGAAAAGGGGGTGGGAAGTATTTGTACTTCCCGAAACCCCAAGAATATCAAAATTGGGACAATGAATGTGTGTGGATGCAGTACGATTGTAGGTAAGAGGGAGGAAATTGGGAGAGTGTTTGTTGAACGAAAGTTGGATATACTAGCATTGAGTGAGGCAAAGTTGAAAGGGAAGGGTGAATGTGAGTTTGGTTTTGTGAGTGGTAGAGTGTCAGGGGTGGAGAGGGGAAGAGCTAGGGAAAGAGTGGCTTTGATTCTGAGCGCAGAAGTGAATCGGAATCGATTCGGCAAGGATGATGTTAGTAAGAGTAAAATTTGGTCAGGAGACATGGGTGTTTGTGAGTGCGTATGGGCCGGGAAGTGAGAGGGATGAGGTGGAGAGTGAACGGTTTTGGAATGAATTGGAGGAGTGTAAACAGAGTTTGGGGCAGAATGTGAACATCATACTTTTGGGATGTCCATTTTTACTGCCAAGCTCTCAACCATTTTGTATGCCCTCCAAGTGATTTTTATTCTCCCGCAGCTTTCTTTTACTATTTTTAGCGATTCCTGTAGTGCCTTGCAAGCCTTGGGCAATTTTAAGTCTTCCCATCCCCTTTTGTTGGCCATACTCGAGTGGATTGTCCTCCTGGGTCGTCGTTACTGCAGAGTCACATTTTGTTGGGTCCCGGCTCATATAGGTGTCTATGGGAATGAGCGGGCTGCTGCCTCCAGTTCTCGGTCTCCTGCCAGGCATCATCCTGTACCTGCAGTTGACCTTCGACCCTATGTAGATGCTGCTGTTAGTTCCTGCTGGCAGGACAGATGGGACGCCATAGGGGCTAACAAGCTCCGCTGAATCCACCATCGCCTGGATTTGTGGAGCTACAGTGGCCTGTCCCGCTGGTGGGAGACGGCTATTGCCCGTCTCCACTTTGGCCACACACTATTTACTCATGGATTTTTAATGGAGAGGGCAACCCCACCCTAGTGTGAAGATTGTCTGATACCTCTGACAGTACGGCATTTTATTGTCAAGTGCTTCAGTCTTGGGGACCTTTGCCGTAGGCGAAGTACTGAGTGGGTGACGGTTCTTACAGTCTCTCCCAGGTGCTCGGGAAGGAGGCTTGTAATGTGGGAAGGAACACCCTCTCCTATGTGGAGGAGGCTGGCCTATTCTTTTTTTGGTAGGTGAAGTTTAATGTTTCTTTCGTTCATATTTTAATTTATATATATATATATATTTACCGTAATTCAAATAAGTTATTTGAGTAATATATTATTTTTAGATTATATGGCTTTTTATTCATGCTGCTTCTCCCTTTTAGGGTAGTGAAAATTATTTAATATTTGTACATATTTTATTAATTATGTAGATGACCATCTTTTGTCGGATGGTATATGATCCTAGCTGTTGCGCTGCCAGATGCCTAGTGGCATCTGTAAATCAATCAATCAATTTCTGCAACGATGCACAACTCGATCTTTCTTCTTCCCTTAATAATCTTGGAGTGTCTTCCTCTAACAATCTCTCTTGCTAAAACTATCTAAAAAACGTTAGGTGTGCTGCGCAGATTCCGTGAATACTTTAGCCATGCTCAGTTTCTGTCTTTGTACAGGGATTCGTCCGACCTACATGGAGTAAGGTTTACATGTGTAGGGTGGCTCAACCTTCACACCACTCATGGACAAAGTGGAATCATAGGCCTTTCGTCTCACAACTCTCCCCCTTTTACTGATTCACTACAATTTTTCTCTCTCATCGCCGCAATGTTGCATCACTTTCTCTCTTCTATCTCCATTACACTAGAAATTGCTCTTCTGAACTCTTTCATTGTATGTTTCCTCCCCTCAGGAGAGCATGCAACACTCGCCAAGCCTCTCGTTCTCACCCCTGTTCTGTCCAACTTCCTAATGCAAGAGTTAACCGGTTCTCTCAGTGTTTTATATACATAACCGGTCAACTCTGGAACACTCTACCTTCATCCATTTTTCCTCCTTACTACGACTTATGCTCCTTTAAACGCAATGTTTCTAGGCATCTCGAACGAAATAGGATATGATTTTGAACTGCTCCTGTATTTTTACTGGATGGGGACGATGAGCGGGCTCCTAGCCTTTGGTCCACACCTTCTTTTAAAGTAGATATTTTTTTCATCACAAACATCATATATCCTAGAAAGAATCCACCATCTATTTCCGGATTTTCTCCCCTTGCAATGTCAATTTACAATTTTCATATTTAAAATATATAACAGCCATTAGTTGATTACCTACATACTTCTTATTCTCCCTATTGTCGCTACGTGTATTATTCTAATCTTTGTCCCAGTTCTCCTTTTCTACATATTAATATCAATGTTTTCCTTTTTTACTGTTATTAATTATACGATTTCATTCATCTACCATCAATATCAATTCATTTAACCCAACCTTTAGCGACAACGTTCCCCTGAATGTACAGTACATATTTCTCGATAAAAGAAGCTATTCACCTGGCTCATCTTAATTATGAATCGTATTTTAAAGTGCCTGATAGTATTGGTATTGAAATTGTGATAGCTTGTATAATTTCACTTGCATATTATTTTTTTTCCCCCAGCCTTAGAATCATTAAATCCATATTCAGATATTTTCTAATATTTTTAAAATATGATAATAAATAATCCCTCCATTCTACGTGTTTGCTTCACTACCATTCAAATATCCCTGAATATTTTACACTATAACTTTCACTCCCTCCCCCTCTCCAACCCTCCGAAACCCAGATCAAGAGTATTGAGGAGGGTATGAGACTTGTGCTTGGTGGAGGGTTTGCCTTCGTACACAGCAACTACTTTTACATGGAGATCCTAGTGGCTGCCCACTATACGGACAAGACTAGCTACACCCCCATCCACATCAGCACCTCCAAGTATCCATTATTCTCCGGCAACTCATTCGGCTTTAGGTGACAATTTTGTTATATGTGAAAGGTTTCCTTCACTCCCACTTTGCCCACTTAGCACTGGCAAATATCTGGTATGTATCACTAAACGTTTTTGCTCTTAAATTCTAGTGAATGTACAGTCGATGGCAAATGTCCTGTCGCCTCCCTCAACGCTTTTTGAAGGAAAACATGAAGGCACATAATCGAACAAACACACTCACCATAAAAATATTCTCTAGTAGTTTAGTTTACGTGCCTGTGAAGCATATATTTCCATACTTAATACTTATTTTATGATTTGGCAGATTTGGCGACAGGACTTTTGCCGCCGGCTTTACAGTACAGTACAGTAAATCTACAATATGAAAGGTACTTTCTATGTATATTTATTTGTTCACGAACTGTATTTCAATGTTCATTGTACCTGGTCTTAACCCCCATTATTGCTGGTTTCTCTTAGTAGCACATTTCGCACGTGATATGGACCGCGTTTCTAGAGGCCCCACAGAAAATATTTAATATCTTGCCTTCAGGCAACACGTGAGCGAGGCGAATCTTCGAAATTTTCAGACATTTTTCTTGCCCCTGATTTTGGAATTTTTTTGGGCCTGGTGGCCAACCTCAGGTCTTGTGCCCCAGATTTTGGAAAATGTCCGAATCTAACTCCTCCTGGACCATACTAGATATCATCATCAAACTAATCAATGAAAGAAAGAAACATAACCTAATGATTACAAGAAAATATTCGCATATACTCTGTCCAGCCTTAGGTGGAGGAGCAGCCCTGCCTCCATGGGACACTCATGGATGCATCTGATTGGCAGATGATGGAAAGGGTGTGTTTAGAGTCCATCTGGTCACATACACACACACACACACGTCGTATAGAGGTGCGTTAATTTCAGTGACCTGTAGATTACACCTCTCTCTCTCTCTCTCTCTCTCTCTCTCTCTCTCTCTCTCTCTCTCTCTCTCTCTCTCTCTCTCGTGTTCATGTTTCTATATTTCTATCAAAATACAGTAGGGGATAGATATAATTTAACTGCAAGGTGTTCTACAATCTTTAAGCATATCATATACATAGAAATATATAGATTAAGGGCATTATACATTATTTTTTTTTATTCCATTTATTCATTCTCTCATTATCAGTATGATGCATACTAAGCTATTTCACTTTCTTTCTCTTTTGTTACCTTCATCTGAGTTTCTCTCTCCCTCAATCTTACTGCCTTAGGCAATATTCTAATCTGGTCCCTTTAGGCGCATGTCAACTTGCTCTGTGTCGGTTCGTTTAGACTCCCTGCCCAGTCCTGTTGATTTGTTTGACCATGGTTTTGAAAGATATTAACTTTTTTTGTACATAGTAAATTTGAATTTGTGTGTTCTTTTCCTATATTTTCGTTACATAAAAACGCACTCCCTTGTGTTTCCGAAAGGTAGGTGATGAAATAAAATATATAAAAGGTGGTAGTAAATGGATAAAGAAGTATCAATTCTCACACGGGAAGTTACAAGGGTAACTCAGAGGTCCTAAAGTTGACCTTTTTCCCTCTCTTTATAGTTCACTATTTACTGCACAATATTTATTCGAATCGAAATATTATGAGCTCACACGCTTGTGTGTCTTTGAGACCTGGCAAGCTAGACTAGAGGGGGTTCCGGCCCTTGCTCTGCCACAATTTCGGGAAGAGAGGGCTTCCCATGCTAGTAAGGCCGCCAGTGAGAGACCAGACTAAATGGTTCCCATGCAATACGCTGCCAGTGCGAGCAAACAGTGCTGCCCTCCAGAGGGACTGCCCTCTAGGGGCTGTCCTGTGTTGGATGATTGGGTGTCTGGGCCGGAAGATGTTGGGGAAGGGGGTCTCAGCACCATCGTGGGCAAACTTTCGAGCCACTGGGGCTGCTTTTTAAAATGAGTGGCCCCGTAGGGGACGAGGTACCCTGTGATGCCCATGGCAACCAGCGCTCGGTCCCCTCATCATCCCTGTAGGTAGTAGCTCTTGGCTCTTGGAGCAATTCTACTAATAGTAATGTTATATGGATAACGAAAAACACATTTCTCTTCTTCGAAAGGTGGTCGACCAGGCCCTTGAGACATCACTCTCTGGTCGTGGTGGTATGCAGACGGCTGCAGATCGGGTGTTGTGTCGAGGAACCCTGTTAGCGGTTTGGACACGTTAATGTTGACAAATGTACTTGCAACCCTTTCTAATGGCGCTATCCACTCCATTTTAAAGTGTCTTGGAGTGGTTCTTCGTATCCGAATCAACTATGACAGTGACTGCAGATCTAATCGGTGCTATATTATTTTTAATACAAATGCTGCTGCCAAAGCAGCTTTTGAGGCAAAAGATTCTCTGTCTGTTGGGGATACTTACTGTACAGTAAGGTTCAGATGATGCGGTCCATAAATGTAGATGACAGTGACAATGACTACTGCCCTAACATCTATGATTCTGTAGTGCATGTCTCTAAGGAGCGTCGCGTTCCTACACCAATTTGGTTTGTGACTTACTACAGGGAGGGGATGTGGTAACCTCATCCATACTTCAAAGTATTTGGTAAAAGAAGTTGGATTACTACCGATGGGCACAAAAAAGTACGGTAAGGGTGTTTAAATCAGCGCCAAAGATCTTACACAGGCCATGATGCTCCTCAATCTCCCCAGTCCTTCTGATGGCATGTTTGAATCCATCAACCAACATCGAACCTTTAATTATAGCAAGAGGCGTATATGCAATGAGGATCTGTATGAATTCTCAGAGGAGGACATTCTTGCCATGTGCCCCGATAGTATCCAACGCATAACAAAGATGAAAGGCAGTAAAAATATGATCATCTTCACTTTCTATGGCTCGCATATCCCAGATCGCATTAACATCATCCCCACCTCTTTTCAGGTGAAGCATTTTGTTGACCGATCTTTACAGTGTTTATGCTGTTATGAGTTTGGTCATAGGGGAGGAGGAACTGCACAAACCGTTCCCAGTGTGGTAATTGTTCTGCTCATGACTCACATCCTACTTCTGGGTGCCAGTAGAGAGATTTACTGCTTTTACTGTATGGATCATGTACCTCCTCGACCAGGATATCTTCCACTTGGCTAACAACAAATTCATCAGCATTGGTAGTGCCAGGCAGCAACTCAACTTCAGGCGACTGAAGGATGGTGGTGTTAGGACATACGCCTCCACCCTTCGTCCTCATCATTCCAAGTCGACAACATCAAAATCGGTTGCAGCACCCTCTAAACTCTCTCAAGAAGCAGCTGCTTCTTACTCTGGTGAAAGCGTTTCTACGGTTTCACTACATATTAGTCTCACTGTCTTGGAAACTGTATCAGACACTCATTCTGGTAACCCTTCAACTGATGGCAGTGCTCAGTCTTTAACTAAAGGTGTTCATGTGGTAGAGGTTCACGCTGCCACACGCTCACCAAAAAGGAAACCCAAGTCAACTAAATTGCAACAGAGACATCTTCGTGGTTCCTCTGAGACACTTGAATCCATTGGCGTTCCTCCTTGAAAAGCAACCATCTCTGTAGACTCATCCATACTTTCCTCTATATTTTACCAGAAGCGTTCTCGTGGCTCTGATAAATCTCTTGATTCAACAGATGTTCCCCCTCGCAAGCTTCCTTTGGGAACATCGGAGGGGCGAGAAGTGAATGTGGATGCCTCGGATATTGTGACTTCAAAATATATACAGTTTCTCTTCCGGTTGAGCAGTGGAGTGATTCTTTAACCTGTATAATGGATGTTGATGCACAGCTCCGGACAGATCAAGCGTCCACACCCCATCCATCAGCGACTTGGTTTGGGCCTCGTCGGATCTGGTAACAGTTGCAGGTGGAGGGAGGGGAGATGTTAATGGGAGAGGAGGAGAGAAATGTGGGCGGGGCTATATAGGAGGTAATGTGGAAGGTTAAGAATGATCAGGTAGAGGAAACGTGTGTCAGGAGGAATGAATGAAGCATACACTGTGAACGGTATCGATTCACCAATAGTTTAAAACAGGGTTCTTCAAACTTTTTCAGTCGTGACCCAGTTTTTACTATGACATCATTCTCGCGATCCATACAGAAAGACCTTTTACAGAAGACCAGAATTATCAACCTAAGAAAATACAAGGCCAGAAACTGAAATGCAATAATTATGATAAAAAGGCATTATAAACTGAATTATAAACACTGCCTCATCTACCTCTCTCTCTCTCATTCTCTCTCAAGAAGGCTAATATTTGTGCAATAATGTTGTTTTATTGATAATTAAATATATGTCCTGGGCATGACGGTAAACTGCATCCGGTGGTGAGGCTCTGATTGGGGACTTTCGGAGTTGTGGGGAAAGTGGAGTTACCCCTTAATCATCCATTCCTCCCAGGTCCACTCTGACCCGGAGTGGTAGCACCTGTTCAGGGTCCCTGCTGCCTTGTAGGGTTTGTCTATTTAGACTAAGGCTAAGAGAAGGAAACTCTGAATTCAAACCACCTGCTGCCTTGCAGGTTGTGCTTCTTCAGGCAAAGGCTAGGCCCACCGCCTAAAATGGTGGTTGGTGGCAGGAAGGGCATCCGACCGCAAAATTTTTTTGCCAAAACCAAACATGATAGTTCGCGGAAACACAGCCTCGGAAACTGCTAGGGCGTACCCCGTAAGCGACGCGCAGCGGCCTCGCCTGCCCCCTGCGAGAAGTGAGCAAGGGCTACCGTGTCAAGGACGGGCGCGGCCAAGGAAGCTAGTCCAAAACCTTAGAGTTGGAACCCTAAATGTGGGAAGTTTGACAGGAAGGGGTCGGGAGTTGGCAGATTTAATGGAAAGAAGAGGAGTTGGAGTACTGTGCGTGCAGGAAACAAGATGGAAAGGGAACAAGTCGAGGGAAATTGGTGAGGGATGCAAGCTCATCTACAGTGGAGCAAACACACAAGGGAGAAATGGAGTAGGCATTATCCTGGATAAGAAGTGGAGGGATGATCTGGTGAGTGTAATGAGGAAGAGCGACAGGATAATGAGTGTGAAATTAGGAGTAGAGAGCTTAGTGCTGAATGTTGTGTGTGCATACGCTCCACAAGTAGGATGCACGGAGGACGAGAAAGAGGGTTTTTGGAGACATCTGGATGAGGTATTACAAGCTGTGCCACAAGAGGAAAGGATTTTTGTTGGAGGAGACTTGAATGGCCACATTGGCTCAGAAAGGGGAGTGTTATCCAGGATACACGGTGGCTGGGGAGTAGGAGGAAGAAACGAGGAGGGGGAGGGCATTTTAGACTTCTGTTTAGCGAGCGATATGGCAATAACCAACACATTCTTTAAAAGGACCCCTGACCAGTATATTACCTACAAAAGTGGAATCCGAGAAACCCAAATTGACTTCCTGTTGTGTAGAAGGAACCATCTGGGAGAAGTGAAAAATTGCAAGGTGATAAAGGGGGAAGGTTTAACAGCTCAACATCGGCTCGTTGTACTAGACTGTGTGATCAAGGGTGTTAAGAGAGGAAGGAAACAAGGAACACCGAAAATCAAATGGTGGGAGCTCAAAAATGAGCGATTAAAGCAGCAGTTCAAGGAACGAGTATTGAACGAGATAACCCCAAAGGAGAATGCAAACGAATGGTGGGAAGAAAACAGTAACATCATAAGGCGGGTAGGAGAGGAGCTATTAGGCAAAACATCTGGCAGAGGAGCACCCCAAGATAAAGAATCGTGGTGGTGGAACAGGGAAGTGCAGGAAAAAATTAGGTTGAAGAAAGAGGCAAAGAAAAAGTGGGATTTATCGGGCAGAGACGACGACAAAGTGGCAGCAAAAGCAGCCAAGAAGGAAGCAAGGAAGGCAGTGGCGCAGGCAAAAGCGAGGGCAGTCAATGAAATATATGAAGACTTAGAAACAACAGAGGGACAGAAAAAGATCTACAGAATGGCGAAAATGAGAAATAAAGCGACTAAGGATTTTACGCAAATAAAACAGATTAAGCATGACGACGGTAGGGTACTGAGCAATGAGAGGGAAATACAAAACAGATGGAAGGTTTATTTTGAAAAACTGCTTAACGAAGAGAATGAGAGAAGGATCTTTGGGGAAGGAACAGTAAATGTGAGGGATACACCCGAAATCAGTAGAGAGGAGGTGAAGATAGCCCTGAGGAAAATGAAAAATGGAAAGGCGCCAGGACCGGATGAAATACCAGCAGAGGTTTGGAAGAGCTTGGGGGAGGAAGGAATAGATGTGCTCTGGGATTTATTGAGTAAGATCCACGATCAGGAGAAGATGCCAGACGCTTGGAGGGATAGCGTCATTGTACCAATCTATAAAGAAAAGGGTGACATCCAAGAGTGCGGGAACTATCGGGGTATTAAGTTGATGTCACACACAATGAAAATATGGGAAAGGGTAATAGAACGGAAAATAAGAGAAGAAACAGAGATTGGCGAACAGCAGTTTGGGTTTGCCTGGTAGAGGGACAACCGATGCAATTTTTATTGTCCGTCAATTGCTGGAGAAATACAGGGAAAAACAACAAAAGCTCCATCTAATTTTCATAGATCTAGAAAAGGCATATGACAGAATACCTAGAGGAGAAGTGTGGAGATGTCTGAGAGAGAGAGGAGTGTCGGAAAAGTATGTTAGACTAGTGATGGACATGTATGAGGGAGTGAGAACGCAAGTACGAACATGTGTTGGAGTGACCGAGAAGTTCCCGGTAACAGCGGGACTTCACCAAGGCTCCTCCTTAAGCCCATACATCTTTGATTTAATAATGGATGTGCTAGGAGATGGTATCATTGCACCAGCGCCATGGGACATGCTATTTGCAGACGACATAGTTCTCATAGATACCACCAAGGAGAGAGTGCAGCAGAAGTTAGAAAGATGGAGAAGGGCGATGGAAGACAGAGGGTTTAAGATTAGCAGGGCAAAGACAGAGTATAAGGTTTTTTAATGGAGAGGAAGAAATCGGAGATGTGACGCTGGGGGTTGAGAGGCTTAAGCGGGCCAACACTTTTAAGTATCTTGGCTCAAGTGTGGCATCGGATGGAACACTCGACTACGAAATAAATCATAGAATTCAATCAGGGTGGAGAAATTGGAAAAACACCTCGGGAGTATTGTGCGACAAAAAGATCAGCGCACGAGTGAAAGGAAAGGTATATAAAACTGTAGTGAGACCTGCATTTATGTACGGAGCAGAAACCTGGCCCATCAAAAAGGCTCAAGAGAAGAAATTGGAGGTGGCAGAAATGAGGATGCTAAGATGGATGTGCGGAGTGACGAGATATGATAGAATTAGAAACAAAAGGATAAGAGGAACAACCAAAGTGGTTGAAATATCAAAGAAAGTGCAAGAGCGAAGGTTACAATGGTATGGTCATGTGATGAGGAGGGAGGATAATAACATAGCTAAGAAGGTCATGAATATAGAAGTAGAAGGCAGAAGGAAAAGAGGAAGGCCAAGAAGAAGATGGAAGGATTGTGTGGATGAAGACCTCAAAGAGAAGAATCTGACTGGAGACGAATATGGCGACAGAGGACAGTGGAAGCGACTTACCAAAAACAGCGACCCCGTATAAAGACGGGAAAAGCTGGGGAAGAAGAAGAAGAAATATATGAATATTCGATTACAAAAATATGTTGAGTGGATTCATGTATGAACTTCAAATTTATTTTATTATCACGAACATTATTATTCTATTTTATTGATGTACTTATTTTTGTAAGCCTGCGACCCAGTTTGAAGGAATTCAGGACAAGTAGTTTAAAGAACCCGGGTTAAAGAAGTGCATACTGCATTAACGTAGGTGAGGGGGAAGAGGGTAAGACAAATGAAGATTATTAGTTGAGAAGTAATAACAAACAAATATAATTAGAATATCTGTTACATTATATCCTTTAAATAAAAGTACTGTCTTTTGTTCACCATCGTAGTGGGGTAGACACTTGATTATATGTTATCCTTTGGATATTAGACTGCTATCCCTGTATTCCTTTTATCCCTCGTGCTTCCCTCGTAGGGGGGTATTGCCTGTAATGATGTGGGCAATAATTTAAAGGTTTTGGCGCTCCTTCGGCCCCAGCCACTAGCTTTTAGTTCTTCAACTGTCCCTCTTTTCTTTCTATATCCTTTCTGCTTGCTGTCTCACCTCTCTATCACAGTTTTCTGACGCTATATGACCTCGCTGTTGCTGCGCCTAATATTAATCAATAAATCAACCTCTACCTATTGAGAACCAAAATGCGATCCACAACATAATCTCAGTTGCAGTCTTTCGAATCATATAATTGGACTATAAGTGATAAGGAAGAAAGGCCTATGTCATTAGAACTTTTATGAACGAATGAGAAGGTTAGAAATATGAGAAAGAAAAGACAAACGGTAAGAAAGGAGGGAAGGGCAAGAGAGAGAGTGTTTAGACAGTAGGGAGGATGTGTAAGGTTGCCAGTTACTTGAGAGATACTGTAATATATATAGCCTATGCATAAAATTAGACCAAGTTTATTGAAAACGCCATATAGAGGCGCCTATTTAAGTTTAACATTGATTATTTTCAAGGAAATTCATATTTAGAAGAAAAAAGCCTGGTAAATAGATTAATGAATTTGTTGACAAATATGTTTATAAAAAAAGGTTAGAAAATTAAACCGTCTTCTGCCGAAAAAAAAAAAAAAAACACACATCTGGGCTTGGGAGAAGGTGATAAATAGGGTGGACTACAAGCACGAGGGATTTGATTGATTGTTTGATTGATATTAGGTGGCACAACAGCGAGGTCAATTAGCACCAGGAAAAGGTGATAGAGAGGTGTGACAGCAAGCAAGAAGGAAATAGGAAGAAGGGAGGGACAGTTGAAGAACTGAAAGCTAGTGGCTGTGGCCGAAGGGGCGCCAAAACCATTAAATTATTGCCCACATCATTAGAGGCAATACCCCCCTCTGGGGCAAGCACGAGAGATAAAAGGAATACAGGGATAGCTGTCTAATATCCAAAGGATAATAATCAGTAGTCTATCCCACTGCGATGGTGAACAAAAGACAATGCCTTTATTGAAAGGATATAATGTAACAGATATTCTAATTATATTTGTTTGTTATTACTTTTCAACTAATCACCTTCATTTTTCTTACCCTCTTCCCCCTCACCCTCGCCTCAAATCATCACATTTCTTCTCTCCTATTTCTGCCTACGTTAATGCAGTATGCACTTCTTTAAACCCGGATTCTTCAAACTACGGGTCCCGAATTCCTTCAAACTGGGTCGCAGGCTCACAAAAATAAATACATGAATAAAATAGAATAATAATATTCGTGATAACAAAATAAATATGAAGTTCATACATGAATCCACCTAACATATTTTTATAATCGAATATTCATATATTTAATTATCAATAAAACAAAATCATTGCACAAATATTAGCCTTCTTGAGAGAGAGAGAGAGAGAGAGAGAGAGAGAGAGAGAGAGAGAGAGAGAAAGAGAGAGAGAGAGAGGGGTAGGTGAGGCAGTGTTTATAATTCTATTTATAATGCCTTTTTTTTATCATTATTGCATTTCAGTTTCTGGCCTTGTATTTTCTAAGGTTGATAATTCTGGTCATTTGTAAAAGATCTTTCTGTATGGGTTGCGAGAATGATGTCATAGTAAAAACTGGGTCACGACTAAAAAGTTTGAAGAAGCCTGTTTTAAACTATTGGTGAATCGATACCGTTCACAGTGTATGCTTCATTCATTCCTCCTGACAAACGTTTGCACTACCTGATCATTTGTTACCCTCCCCCATTACTTCCTATATAGCCCCGCCCACATTTCTCTCCTTCTCTCCCACTAACATCCCCCCTCCCTCCACCTGCAACTGTTGCCAGATTCGACGAGGCCCAAACCAAGTCGCTGGTGGAAGGTAGTGTTGACGCTTGATCTGTCCGGATCTGTACATGCCTTTTTTTTGTGATACCACTATTGTACAGTACAAAACCAATGTGGTTTTTCAAAAACTATCCCTGCTCATCACCCTTCACCCTCCTCTAACATATCAGATGCTTCAGAGACTCGTCTACGGGTCCCAATTAAGTAAGTAAGTAAGTAAGTAATGTTTATTGCCATTAATTGGTTACATATAATATTTTGTAAATTATTAGAATGATTGGCACGGTCTGTCGAGCCGAAGCTCCCTGACAGACAGTATCAGACATAATAAATACGAGGAACGAGGAATACAAACATATAAACAAACATATGGATAAACACTTCATATAAAGTTATCTATAGTACATCTTCTGGGTCATCAAAATCACTATATACAATATATTATTTAAAATATACAAATATGGTTAAGTTTACTTACAATCCCCATAACTAATACATATGAAAAATACCATACATTACGTGTACATTTACACATCAAAACAATTATAATTACTATGATAAAAATACAAGTAAAACAAACAATCCACTATTCGCAGACTTGTGAGTTTTGCAAACGAAAGAAATAACTTTTAACAACATTCTTATGTACGGTACACACACCATAAAACCATTAAGAGGGTCAAATGGACAAGGGTCACTCTAAAAATACTTCCAATCTGTTTACAATCAGAAACAGGCCACCTGGTCAGGCCGGACACACACACACCCATACACACACACACACAAACACACACACACACACACACACAACCCAGAACCTTCCCTTCAAGCACCTGCAGGTCATAAACCTTCCTATCTCGTTTACCATCTTTCCAAGATGCTTTTAGCCCAGGTGTTTACCTCTGTCCACCTCGGTTCACTTTCACTTTCAGAAAATAAGGAATAAAGCAGGGAGAAGAGAGATGTAGGTACAGAATCAAACTGACCATTCACAGGCAACACAGTCACACTCTAGCCATTCTGTAAACTATTGATTTTGAAATGTATATAAGCAGTGAAGGTACACTAGGATTCAGGATACCTACACTGACTCCCTAAGGGCTATAAACTGTCTCCATAAGAGAGAGACACAATCATATAAGACAAGGCACATCAATATAATTCCCTGTATAGATATAAGTATATATTAATAAATTAAGCCTTAAGAAACTTGTGAAGTCAATTACCTAAGAAAACCTAAGAAAGCACCCCGTCTTCCACGTTACCTAATACATCAACTACAACAGCAACTCCAAGAAATTACACACAAGTAAGTTACCAGTTTCTGCCCAGAGTTCAAGCCTTCAGAACTGGTACACTTAAATTTAATGGGACTGGCATTATTTTTGAGCAGTCTTATATCTAAAGGCAGATAATTTCTTAGTTGAGGTCCAAAGTAAAAGATGCTATTTTTAAATAGTATTGTTCGAAATTGTGGACACGCTAGATTGTTACTATTTCGTCTGGTGTGATGTGATGACTACAAATTTAAAGAAAGATCTATCCGAATTTTGTTTTACATTCTTAAAAATATATATCATAAGAAAGCACTTATGGATACTATAAAAGTTGAGCAGCTTATGTTCTGAGAATATATCAGTTATTGATTCAAATTTTCCTTTAAAAAATATACATCTTAAAAAACAAAAATTGTGCTACCTTTATTTTATTTATGAAAAAAGGCCACGTGCAAGCCCACACTGAAACACAATAAATTAAATGAGGAAAACATAGTGTGAAATAGATGCTTATCATTGCTTCAGTCATGAGATAGCTACGAGCCTTATATAATATACCACACATTCTAGATAGTTAAACATATATATACATCATATATACGATAATTCCATTTTAGGTTTTCATCAATATGTACACCATGAAATTTTTTATTAGTTACACATTGTAGATTTTCACCTTCTAAATCAAAGATTGGCATATATTTTTTTATAGAACGGTTTTGGAAAAGCATATTTAGTCTTGGCTATGTTAAGTTTTGATTTATTTATTTTTATCAAATTGTTTATTAAATTTAATTATATAATCAAATTTGAATGTAACCTATTTATGTCCTTATCTGATAATAGTAAATTGGTATCATCTGTATATATTGTTAATTCCAACTTGAAGCCAATATATGTAATATAATTAATATACGTAATGAAACATTATGGACCTAAAATTGATCCCTGTGATACACCTGTGGGTATATCTTTTGAGTATGAATATTTTGCATTACAGTATACAGACTGTGACCTATTGTTGATGTAACTCTCAACTTATCAAACAATATTTTATGACTGAGTGAACCAAAATCATTAGCTAAATCAATAAATAATTCTACTACATAGTCCTTTCTTTCTAAACATTTGTAAATATCATTAGCAAACTGTAATACTGCAGACCCTGTTGAACGGTTGGCACGAAAACCTTGTTGACATTCAGACAACAGGTTATGCTTTTCCAAATCGTTTATCAGACGAGTAGCAATAACTTTTTCAAAATATTTACTGAAAGCTGGAAGAATTGAAATGGGACGATAAATATTGATGTCATAACTACTACCTACCTTATGTATGGGGATTTAGTTTGTGTGGAAAATTTCCAGTTTTTAACGTAAGGTTAACAATATGAGTCAGTGGGGTTGTCAGTGTTTTGGATGCTGATTTTATCATTCTTGGTGATATATCATCATGTCCAGTTGTATCAGTTTTTTTAATACATTGAAAAGGGGGGAGAATTTTGTAAATAGCGTCTATGACCCTCATTATGATTAATGTTTTGTTCATCAGCAGTTTTTAAAAAGTGCTCATTAAATTTATTAGCAATGTCAGAGGAGAATGGTTTTAATTCAATTGTATTGTTATTTACATTAGAGTTCCGGCCAAGTATTGAATTGATGGACTTCCAGTGAGATTTGGGATTTCCTTGAGTTTCCTCTTAATGATCTTTATAATATTTATCCTTTGTTGCTCGAAGAATGGCTGTTAGTTTATTTCTATATTGTCTGTAGTTTTCCTGATACGTTAGGGGCCATATTTGCCAATCGTTCTAGTCTGTTTCTTTCTTTTATACTGTTTTTTAAAGCTAATGTAAATTAAGGGCTTCGTTCATTTATTATATTTACTCTAACTCTTCTTTCAGGGAAGTGATTCTGAAATTCATTGTTGAATTTATTGAAAAATATATCATACGATTCATTTGCACATTTTAAAACCAAAACATCAGTCCAGTATAACATGTGAGAGATCACAACTCAAATGCTCTAAAGCCGTCCGTGTTATGATTCTTTTGTGGACAAATACTGGTTTACGCTTCACTGAGTTTTGTATCTTGAATTGTACGACAACTGGAAAGTGATCAGTTATGTCT
Organism: Petrolisthes cinctipes; assembly: GCA_033782935.1. Classification (NCBI taxonomy): domain Eukaryota; kingdom Metazoa; phylum Arthropoda; class Malacostraca; order Decapoda; family Porcellanidae; genus Petrolisthes; species Petrolisthes cinctipes. Next base: position 958,503 of record JAWQEG010001202.1, read on the forward strand.
GTATATATTATATGATTGCTAATGACTTATTCCACCTGCGACACCCATATAAGATAAATTATTGTGGCTAATGTATCTGATTTTCTAGTCGGTTTCGTAATTAAGTGAGACAGGAAGTATGAATACATTAGATTGATAAACTCGAAGACAGAGCTATCATTATGCTTCAGCAAGTCTACATTAAAATCACCAAAGATATATACACCATCATATTTTTTATCCATTGCTAAAGAAAGTAGATCACTCAAAACTTTTAAAAAGTCTTATATAACACCACTAGGAGGTCTGTATATACAGTACATATATATAAATATTTTTATCTGTAACAACACATTCAACACCTAGGCATTCTATGTAAGACTCAGTAAGGGAGAACCCATTTAACATAGAACTCTTAGTGTCACTAGAGATATACATGGCAACACAACCACCATTTCTGTTTCTACCCTTATTAAACAGTCATATTGTACCCAAGTAATTGGTATAGTGGAATAACTTCCCAATCTAATCTCATTTCTGTAAAACCCATAATATCCAGCTTTGCATTCACATTGTCTAAAATTAAATCAACTAAGGATTGGATGTTGGTTGGAATAGATCGTAGGTTCAAACTTAAAAAAATTGTAGTTGTGTTATCATTAATAAATGAAGACAAAGAATCAAGAAAAGTGTAATTTGACTTGGGGACATTTAAATATTTTATATGAATGTAAGAGTGGATAACATCTAAGTCACTGTTATAATTCTCCTCCACTATAAAAAAGGGATCAAATGATTTATTACTAAAATGACGTGGGAGATCAGAAGCAGATAAATTAACCATTGTGTGTAGCTAGGGTCATTTACAGTGTTGGAGCTCTAGTAATTTGCTCTTACTTCTTTTTCCGGTCTCTGATGTCCTTTTTTTTTTATCTTGTACAGTCACAAGCACTAATAAGTATCCAGGTGTGCTTCGAATACCCATGAGACAGTAAATAAATGCACGATAAGATCTCCATTGGAATTACTTCTTTGGTGAATTGGACTTTTCAAAGATTCAACCAAAACTGTGTACTAATTAATGCTCGTGACTGTACCTGTCTCCACTGTGCTTGCTGCCTCCTCACCACGACCCGTATTTGCACTGCCATCACTACCCCCCGCAGTGCCCCGGGAACTAGCCGCCGGTCTCACCGTGTCACTAGCACCTACACCAGCTGGAGCTCCGCTAGCAGCCCTGGCCTTGTTCGCGCACCCCGGTTCACTGGCCGCTGCTCGCCACCCATGCCGTGGTGTCCAAATGCCGTGGTGTCCGTGGCAGCAAAGTGTCGACTTGTTTGCTCCTTTATTATAAGCTTGGTGTGTTTGAAGAACGCTACTTTTCCTTCTGATCTTGCTTGCTTTGGCTGAGGAAGTTGTTTCATTATTATTTCCTGTGATGCAGTACAGAGATCTTCATTAGTGAATATGCCTGTACCTTTCAGTTTTCTGGCATTGCGCAGGATTGCTTCTCGATCTCCGAATTTTTCGAATCTTGCAACAATAGTTCGTCGTTGTGAGTGTCCACCTGGTCCAATCCTGTGTGCTCTTTCCAGATTTATAGGTGGTAACTGAAGCTTGTATTCAAGGAGTGTTTGTACTGTTTTGATAGTTTGTTCCCAGGTTTCTTCACTAGGTAATTCTCCCATGCTACTAATACGTAGATTATTTCGACGACTATAGTCTTCCTGGTAGATAGTACGATGCGTTATGTCCTTAACGTGTGTCTTCAGTTCATTGATTGTTGTTTGCTTCTCTGAACCTGACTTCCGAAGCACTTTCACCTCACTCTTGTCCAGGCTGTTGCAGTTAAGGTTTTTATGGACCACCTGTACACTGTGTTCAGTCTATTCTTTCCTCCCAGTGTTGCAATTGAGAGGGGTTATCTCAAACGTCTTGTACGGGACCTCCCCTCTCCCTTTATTTTATTATGTGATTTTAATGGTCTCCATTATATGTGAGGTGACAGTTCGGTCAATCCCAGGGGTGTTATATTGGCTTCTGTCATTGATGATGAGGGATTAGGGGTTTTAAATCCAAGAGATGTGACACATTTTAGTAACCCTACTGGGAGTTTTACGGCCATTGACATTTCCCTCTGCTCACCCAGTAATCTGTTGGATTTTACTTATAGTGTGTTGCCCGATTTATATGGTAGTGTCCACTTCCCCATACTTTTGGAAAATAACAGGCACGAACCGTAGTCTCGTCTTCCTAGATGGAGATTAGAGAAGGCTGACTAGCAGTTTTATAAAGAGCTAACTTCTCCGGCCTCTTCGGTAGCAGATTTTGGTAGCTCTGATGAGGCTGTAACATATTTCACTGATATGCTCCACTCTGCTGCTGTCATCTCTTCCCTAAAACTTCTGGCAACTTTCCCAAACGTCCTGTCCCTTGGTGGTCACCAGTCTGTACTGTGCTGCCTTCTCTCGCCTACTTCGTAATCGTGGGGACCCAACTCTTTTAGAGGACTTCCGACGGGCAAGGGCTAGAGCTAGACGAGTTTTAACAGAGGCACGACGTGCATCTTTGAAGGCCTATGTGTCTTCAATTAATACTAAAACCCCACTCACCCAAGTGTTCAGGAGAGTTCGTAAGATGGCTGGGGAGTTTTCTCCTTGTGTTTCACCTGTTCTTAAGATCAATGGAAATAAAATCACGGATGGTTTAACAGTGGCCAACACTATGGCAGTGGCATTTGCAAAAGTCTCCAGCCATGACTCTCGACCTCTGGCTTGTGGTATGTTTTGCTGCTTCCCGTAATTCAGTGGCGGAGCTGCACATGCAGCTTGCCCTTGACAGGGTGTCGTGTTGTTAGGCTGGTTCTCATGGGTTTCGTTTCACTCCTGCCAAGACGGTTGTTATGCACTTCTGTCGCATTCGAGGCTTCCTCCCGGATCTGAACTTGTTCATGAATGGTCATCTGATACCTTTTTCGGTGTTCTATTTGACAAACATTTGAATTAGGTTCCCATTGACGTTCACTTAATTAAGATCTCTTGCCTCCAGGCTCTTAGCCTATTGAGGGTTCAGTGCCATACCTCCGGGGGGGTGGGGTGGAGAGGGGCTGATCAGATCACCCTCCTCCGCCTATACCATGCTCTTAATAGGTCAAAATTACACTATGGGTGTGTGTGAGGTGCACTCCTCTGCCACGGATGCCCATCTCAGAGTCTTAGACCCTGTTCATCATGCTGGGGTACGTTTGGCGACCGGAGCCTTCAGGTTGTCCCTACTCCACTGTCTGGTGGACGCTGATGAGCCACTTCTTGATTTCCGTCACCAGTACTTTATGGTTCGTTGTTGGCATCAATTACATCGACTTCTTGACTCACTTCCCTGCTTGGCGGTGTCAACTGATATCATGTCTCAGTACTACCTTTCACATCCTTGCACACCATAGCAATTGGGCTTCCGGGTCAGGAAGGCTATGGAGGAGATGGGCATTGATGACTTCCCGATTTGTCCTGTGCGGGTCCCCTGGGTGGTTCCATGGCTTTTTTTTATAAGTTTTCCCCTGCACTTGCTTTTCAGTTAAGTAGAAATTTCTTCTTCCCCCAGTGGCTCGTTCCCTCTTTTTAGAACATGCCTTCACTCACAGGGAGTCCCTCCCTGTGTACACTGATGGGTCAAAGTCTGATGCTGGAGTTTGTTTTGGGGCTATCATTCCTGACTTTTGTCATGGCGGCAGGCTCTCTTCTGTCATGTCAATTTCTACTGCCGAGCTCTCGGCCAATTTATATGCCCTCCAAGTTGATTTTACTCTCCCTAAGAGTTCTTTTACTCTCTTTAGTGATGCAATGCTTTGCAGGCCTTGTGCAATTTTAACTCTTCCCATCCCCTGGTATTGGCCATTCTCGAGTGGCTTGTCCTCCTTGGTCATCGTGGCCGCAGAGTTACTTTTTGTTGGGTCTCAGCTCATTTGGGTGTCGATGGGAATGAGTGGGCCGACGCCCTGGCTAAGGCTGCAGTCTCCAGTTCTTGGCCTCCTGCAAGGCGTCATCCCGTTCCTGGAGTGGACTTTTAACCCTACATAGATGCTGCCGTTCGTTCCCGCTTGCAGGACAGATGTGACGCCTTCGGGGCCAACAAGCTATGCGGCATCCACCAGCGCCTTGGTTTGTGGAGCTACAGCAGCCAGTCCCGTCGGTGGGAGACGGCTCTTGTCCATCTAAACATTGGCCACACACGATTGACTCATGGCTATGTAATGGAGAGGGCTCACCCTTTCTCTGACAGTACGGCATCTTATTGTCGAGTGTCTCAGCCTTGGGGACCTTCATCGTAGGTACCTCTCCGAGTACTGGGTGGTTGACGGTTCTTAATCTCTCCCAGGTGCTCGGGGAGGAGGCTTGTAGTGTGGGAGGGAACACCCTCTCCACAAATTTTGAAATTTATGATATTTATGGCTTTTTAGATAGTTCAATGTTGTTTTTATTTTGATCTTTTATATATTTTGCTTGAGTTAATCAGTTTTTTTTTTTTTTTAGTTTGTACTTTCTTTTAATCATGCTGCCTATCCCTTTTAGGGTGGTGAAGCCTGTTTAGTGTGTGTAAATATTTTATTAATTATGTAGATGACCATTTTATGTTGGGCGGTATATGACCATTGTTGTTGTGCCGCTAGATGCCTAGTGGCATTAATGAATCAATCAATCAATGAAGGTCGAAAAGGGTTCTCTGAGGCAAAACACAGTCTCTAGAGTTGATATTTTTTTCAGTTCATATCGTTGTAATTATTCTTTGTAAATATCATTAATCAAGTATTGCGTTGAAGTATTGATAGTTATTAGTGTTCTTAACTTACATGGCTTTCCTTAGAGTGTTTTCTATCACACGCATGGTGCACTTCTTATCCTATACTTACTTTTGTCCATTATCTAACCACTCGTCAAGCCTTCCACTTCATTTTATACATGAATCTCACGGCCGAGAGAATTAACGTGCTAAGGGTAGTGATTAATCATTGGTGTCGCTCATTTTCATAATATTGTGTACCATACATCATTGAGCCACAATGAATAGTAGTGCTGAGCACGTTAGTGAGCAGTTTGTTGTAAATACAGCATATCTGCCCCGTTACACATTGTTTCACAGCAGGAAGCTATGGATCCACTTCGTACGTTCCAAGCACGGGAGATTGGGTTACATATTGATAGTGACAATGTATTCCTACTAGTTAACTTCATTTGTAATTATTTGATTGGTATCCATGAATATGATTTTGCCGATAGGGCCGATGTAGCAAGCGTGTCCGGTGGCTGATGGCACTCTCGTGAGAACGTAAATGTTCAGACAGTAATACACACTAGTGGAATTATTGATAGTGAGCAGGGTAAGCTTGACCATGAATTCCGTACGGGAGAATGAGGCTAGGGAGAAAGAGATCAAGATTGAACGTGGTGTACACACAACAAAAAACTATTGTTACACCTTCTACGCGAAACAAAATGACACCACGAATGACGGTTTTTGATAAAAAGCCTTCTTACATTGATATCCCTGCGTATGTATGTTGCGGCCACATCTGTTATCAAAAACCTTCATTCGTGATGTCATTTTGTATCACGCAGAAGGTGTAATGATAGTTTTTATGTTGTGTGTACATGTGCCTGCCACTCCCACAGTTTCACACCGTATTGTTGACCCTGTGAAACTTATCCCAAACTTTGATGAGCAGTGTTGCCGAGTTCTTTATTACGCTTGAGAAAATTGCAACAGCTGACAAGTGGCCTAAAGAAGATTGGTTAATGTAGTGCAAACAGTGCTTACTGGTAGGGCTCTCAGAGCATTTGACTCATTTCCAATTGCACAGTTACAGAAATATGAAATAATTAAACAAGCTCTACTCCGTTCTTACGAGTTGAGGCCAGAAGCTTATCGACAACTTTTCAGGGGATATTGTAAACGTTCTAATGACACTCACAGAGAATTTTGTAGAGTTTTGACTGAGGAGTTTAATTCTTGGATGAGTTTGAACACATTGCAGGAGATTATGATAGGCTCAGGAAGTTGGTGATAAACGAGTTAAGGCAGCTTCGGAAGCTGCTGTATATGCTTACGATTATTATCTAATCAGGAACCAGTTTAAAAATCATAGTAAAGAAATCCAAAAAAACACTCCTAATGTTAGCCAAACTGTCAATACCTCTCTGCAACTTAAGCCGTCCCATAATAACTCCAGTTCCTCACAGACATACACACCCAAGACACACACACACACTCACACATCAGCAATGGCTGATAGTGAATTTTCTAAAACATTCTCAACGTTAAGAGAGGTTAACAAAAATCCATTTTTTTAACTTTGTTCAGTTGCTCTCCATCACTCTGTGGACCCTGGTCCAGCACTATCAGCCATGGATGTGTGTACCTCTCCAGGGTACCCTTGCTTTCAGGATGGTACGCACTACTTTTCACATGCTTGACTCCCAATTCAGCCAATGCCTACTGGAACATGTTTGAGCAAAAATTAGAATCCCTGTCAGACTGTATCTACTCTGTCAACTCAAACTAAGTAAAGAATCCTAACAAGCAGTAATGACATTTTTAGCTTTGGTTGAACGAAGTGGGAAAGCCTCAGGATACCTAGTGGCAGGATCAATTTTGGTCAACAAATACTGACAACCAGTTGAAGTTGAGGGGAGAAGGCTTACAATATAAATACTTAGTCTAGAGAAAGGAGGTTGAATGGCGGGAATGTGAATTAATGGAGATTTGAGCAGCGGCTGGTTTGGCTGCCCCACAACCTGGTAGGTATGGCAACACCTCACGAACCTGGCCAAGTCAGCTGCTATGGTAGACCAGAAAAATTTGGCCCTCAGTCTCTCGAGAGTCTTCCGCACTCCCAGGTTACCTGTAAGCGGTGTAGCATGTGCAAGAATTAAAAGCTCCTGTCTATACGCCTTTGGCACAACACTCTGATGATAGTCCCACACTCTGTCATCAACATTCACATGTGGAGGTCTCCAACTCCTCCACAGTATACCTTCCCTAACATCAAAACAGGCACCTTTCTCCTACCCTTAATTCTCCACATCCAGACTCCTCAACTTCTGGATATCTGGGTCAAGAGCATGCAACTCTCTTAACTTGTCTACATCAACACTATCAATAGATACACAATCGCTATGTTGGTCAATGTCAGACCTAAATGTATCACATAGGTAAATTTCATGATCCTTAGTGTCCGGAGGAACGTCGCCCCCAGATGCAAGATCAGTTGACTACTCAGGCGGAGAGACACCGACGACTGCGGGGCTCTCCACACATTGACTCTCCTTTTCCTGGGCTATGGATCTCGTCACCGCACTTGCCGGGAAATTTTCAGCATGATCATTCTGAACATCAACAATTGGCACAGGTACCCTAGTTATTAGTGGAGACCTTAGGTCATCACCCCAAACTAGGTCATTACCGAGAATGAGATCCACTCCACTCTCTGGTAAACTATCCACAGCCTCTACACGTGCCTGACCACTAAAAAAATTACATTCCACCTCACACTTCACTAAGGGCACTGTCAATAAACCTGTGACCCTCTTAATGAAAAATTCATTACCTCCAGCATCAGCATGAACAGGCCTCACCCACAATGAAAACGATGAGCCGGTATCAGGTAGAATCAGAACAGGGTATTGGACTCCGTCCAGTTGAACTGCTCCACAGTACAATTAGGGGGCATAGGTCACCTCAGGCACGACTTCAGTCATCACAGCCTGCACCACACTTCCTAAAAAGTTCAATACCTATTCCTCCTTCCGCAACATCCACAGTCTGGAAGAGGGAACAATTCCCCTCAGAGCCTCCCTGACAATTCTTTTGGAACTCCAGGAACAAAGTAACAATTGGAGTTCCACTACTCCTGCTTTTTTCCAACATCGATCTACCGTATACCTAGCCTTATTCCAAAAGATACAGTCATGGCTGATAGTGCTGGACCAGGGTCCAAGGAGTGTTGGAGAGCAACTGAACAGAGTTCGAGCAAATTAATTTTCCAAACCATTCTCAACATTGAGAGAGGTGTAGAAGACTCACTTTTTCGAACTCTGTTCAGTTGCTCTCCAACGCTCCTTGGACCCTGGTCCAGCACTATCAGTGATGGCTGTACTGTATGAATCACACCAAGGATTGGAACCGTGGTCTGCCGTTCCTGCACTTTGCTACAAGGGAGGTCCCACAGGAGAGTTTGGGCTTCTCCCCTAACGAGCTCATCTTTGCACACCGGCTTCGAAGTCCGCTGAGTCTTGTGAAGGAGGTTTGGAGCAGCGATGAAGTCACCAGTACAAGTCTGGTACAGTACCTGCTTGATTTCAAGAAACATTGAAGTTGGCACAAGAAAACTTGAAGCGAAGAAGTTCCGGTGTTGTTGCCCCTACAGGGTCAACCGTTAACAGCGAAGTATAGCAGCCATTACACTGTAGAGAAAAGGGTTGGAGAAACGGACTACCTCGTTAAGACGCCTGACTAGTAGTGCCACATTAACATGCTCAAGCCATATCACCGTCCACCTGGCACCACAGCAACGTTACAATATGTCACCACCGTGAAGGTTGATGCTGTTTGTGAGACTGAAGTACTGTGTGAATTTCAACACTGCAAGTAAGTAGGTGTTTAACTCTGCCATAACTCAGAACTATAACTGTTGAGTAATTAAGTAAAGTTTTATTATTATAATTATTGTGTAATTAAATTAATGATCATCATCAGTAGTGTAATTGATTATTAATATTGTGTGATTATTATTGTTATTGCTGTGTTATATCACATTGTGAATAACTAGTGCCATTATTACTGTGTGGCCCCCTGAGCTCTCAGTTTATGCATTCTATATTTTCTTTTTATGTGCATTTTTTCAAGTATTGAATGAGCAATTGGTATCTGAGGTACAGTACAGGAATACCTGATTTAATTTTTCATTGATTGTATCGTGTTTGTTAATAATAATTGTTAATTGTTTTATTTCGTGTTTGACTTTACACCTAGTAATATTAAACCTTGGTTTGTTCCAAGAGGGAATTATTACATTTCTTACTTTAACTAAGTGTTCATTTTTGCTAGTCAGTTAGTCATTCTCATTATCCCACTTCCCCTCTCGTAACACCACCTACAACATCATATCAGAGGCACCAACTGCAGGACTTGCTCCGATGCTTTGTAACTCTAAACCCCAGGCAGACCCGGACTGGCACCATTGAATGTAATATGAATTTGTGTATCCGACTGTACACAGGGTACAGTACTGTATGTAAATGTATTCAATCAATCCAACTACAACATACAGTAGTGTATATAAAAGACATATGAATTATCAAATGATTGCATACCTGCAACAGATACAATAATGTGTGATTTTGTATGTCTATGAGAATGCCTGGAGGAGAGCAAATGTGCATGTGTGTGTTTGTAAATGCATCGTAGTAAATCATAATGCACTGAAAGCTTCTCAACTATAACCTGTTTCATGAACCAAAATAACGTTTAATCTCCATTTGGCAACGTATGTCATATTATCCTAGATGCATTAATGTGTGGTATTGCCCTGACGGTAGTGGTTTGGCCTATGTAGCCTATACACAGTCATCCATTTTCACAATGTTATGTAGCACACTGTAGTATACTGCAGCAGTTTATAGTAACTAAATCGTGATAACGAGAGAAAGGTGCAACTCACAGCCTATAACACCAGCTTAATTAAATCTGTTGGCCATGTGAATTTGTATTCGCTTAAGAACCATCAACACCAGGGGAGTTGATAGTTTTTTGGGAGACTGTACACATAATATCTTCAAATATAAGTTTATGGAGACGACTTCATCCATTGTATTTCTCTTACATTTATATTTATAGAGAGATTATAAAATATCATGTGATCCGAATAACTTAGTCAAAAAGTCACAACAGTATCTTATTGCAGACCGGGTGCACCATTCTTGCAGCACTTTCGACTGACTCGTCAGAGGTTGCTGGAGGCAGGCCTAATGTCCTTTTGGACAGATGACGTTATTGACAACCGCAAAAGACATGACAGGTTGAAACAACGCTCGAAAAAGCATCCTGATGATTTTACAAGCAATGTGAGTGATAAAGTTACATATATTAATTTAGTTTAAAACATAATATAAACTTGCAAGATAACTGAGAAAATCAGAATAGGTGAGCTACATGCGGTCAACTGGCGTATATATTAAAAGCGTTTTAATGTTTGTTTTCTAACTATGACTTCACATTGTTCTCCAAATTTTATCAGATCCCAGATGGAGGACAAGTGGTGCTTGGATTCCACCACCTCCTGGGGGCCTTCCTTGTGCTGGCCCTGGGGAGTATTCTGGCTTGTCTTTGCTTGATTGCTGAGATATTTGGCAGCTCCAACGATGTTTCAACCATTCTTCGCCCACATATATTTTGAAACATTATATGATTTTATTATTTTCCTCACTCTATATACATGTGACGCTATAAATTTAAATGCAATCCTTGTTCTTTGTAAAGTTGCTCTCAGACATCTACTTTGTATTAGATTATTCTGTTCATCACCTTACTATCTTTATTATTTTATTTTTGCGTATATTTACCTTGGTGTTACTGGACATGTCCGGAATCCCTGACGCATAATCGCATTCTGTAACCCATTTCAGTCGCTTCAGCCCCGTCTCCTCCTTCTCGTGGCCTTTCATGAAAGCCAATCACATAGCAGCGCGCCATATAGGATGCCAGCTGTACAAAAATATTTCATCATATTTATTTACGTTTTAGATGCATGAATAGATAAAAAAAATGTATATATGACTATTTACATTGTACATGGATTGAAAGAATGGATTAAAGGAATAATGAAGACATAGAGGTCATATAGTTTTTTTAATTACCTCAAATATAAGAAGAAAAAAAACTTATACCACAGTCTGTTTACATCCTTTTCTTTCGTCAGACTCAAGTGAGTGGTTGTGGGTCCCTGTTATGACAATAAAGCAGGGATATTGTGCTCTGTATTTGTCTCTTTAAATCGTGATCTTGATCACCGGTTTTATGCGGAGATCTGTTTCAATTTCACACATGGAAAAAAAATATGAGCCACTTTAATACATATTCTGTGCGGAACCTGATGTCCATCATGACTAATAGTTCTGGTGTTTAAGCGCATATTGTTCCATAGCCATGGGTTTCATGCATCTAAATCACCAACCTCTCACAACTCCTTATTAATATTGATCGGCTTTACCCTCATATTTTTGCTCTCATTTCTCCATCCCTCCTCATTTATATTTTAGCCTTCTTGGTTCTTTAAGTCATTTCCACATCTAACTAAGCCTTCCTCTTTACTCTGTATGTCCAATACACAGTTTACTACTTTCCTTATTCCTATCTTGTCATATCATTACACTTGGCCTACCTGTATGAAACAATCAACGGTGCCAACATCACCACGAAGCTGTACTGTCTCATCTGGTGCGACACCCAATAATCTCGGCGCCTCGCAAGGGTCATGGACTACTGACAGTATACAATCCCGAAATTAAGGCGAAAAAAAAAAAAAAAAAAATCTCATGTGAAACAATACTAAAGTAAAAAAAATTCTTCTAAGTATTCGTATTAATGTATATGCTTAAATAATAACTAAATTTTAGGCATGAAATATTTAAAATCCATCACAAAAACAGCCAATATGACAAGAAAGAAGCTTGACATGAACCATACCTCTATGCTGTTTACCTACGATTGTCTTAAGTTTGTTGGTATCTGTACTCTAATGATAATATAATAAACAGAAGGCATGGGATTAAAACATAGACTGCTTACTCAATATATCTCTTCCTTTTTCCAAGGTGAGGTTTGTCTCCATGTAAGCAGATATACTTTTTTCTAAACTTCAACACTTTTCTCGTGTGTTGCAACATTTAGGGTAACTTTGTTCAACTTTTTCCACGTCTCTGCCTCTTCCTCGTTCATTACATTCACCCTTAGGTGAGTGTAATTATGTTCTTGTTTAATTAAAAGGCATGAGAAGTCCTTTATATCTATTGCACAGGTGCAGGCTGTTTGCGATTCATTTTGCCAGGGGATCGGGACACAACTTCTGACCGCGAGTCGCGAGCTGATAGGATGGAGACACGAGCTCACTCATCATGGGGTCATTTCTACCTGACGAGTTATGAAGGGGGGAAGCGAGAGAGAGAGGAACAGATGGGGGGGAGGTTGTGGACGGGCTGGTGGAGTGTTGCCACTTGTGACTGGTATAGAACTATCGCACCATCCACTGAAAGTTTCATTCGAAGCATTCACTGGTGAGGGGGCAAGACGGGAAGGAAAAATGATGATGGTTGGGGATGAATGTACAGTCGGCAGCAGAAGTTTTGTCGCCTCACCTGCTTCACCGAGACATGCTATGTTCATGGACTCGAGAAATACTCACGTTTACTACACCTACTAATCTCGAGTCTATGAACATCGCGTGCCTCGGTGAAGCAAGTGAGACGACAGGACTTTTGCCGCCGACTGTACAGGTATGAGCGACGTGAGTGAAGATATTGCAGGAAAAATTGAATTAGTTGTGTATACGAGTTAGACGGACATAGGGATATGTAATAACTGATTAATGTTTTCGAGTTGGATATATAACTGATATTATTTCGCCACACTAAACTCACCATTGTGAACTGTGTGAGTGTTAGTTTAAAAGTTTCAAATAATAAAAACATTGTTATCCATCGGAACATAACATTCATTAATAATTAAATAACCAAATGATTAGGTTAAAATTTACCGCACATCTACTGTTTCTATTAAACCTGGACGAATCAAAGGTGACAAACATATACTCTCTTTGTCGGGAGAATAATATGTTACAGTTCTGGCTCTCAAAATGCATTGATTTGCTAGATTGCCAACATTAATAATTAAGTCGTGTGAGTGAAAACTAGACATATATATTGGCCGCATCTAAATTCACAATTATAAACACTAAGAATAATGGAAGACAAATATATAATATAGAAATGAAACTGAAATTTATATTTCTGTATATTACCTTTTACTTTAATGTTGTCACTATTAAGTGTTTTATAATATAAATATTGTGGCATAGAAGGTGCATTAATATCATCATAAAGTAAGTATTAAAAGTAACAGCATGATGCTGATGGTAGTCTTCTATTGAATTAATCCTTTGTATTATTGTGTCCAATTAAATACTCGTCATTATAAATTTGTAGGGCTAGCTCCAACGGCAAAAAAAAAAAAAAAAAAAAAAAACACACACACACACACAGAGCAGTGGGTAACACTCTGCAGTCAACAATAAAATAATTTAATGTTATCACTGTAGTTACTTGACGGTAGCCATTATTTTCAAGGATAAATACACACAGTATCTAGAACATTTTATTGGACGCGTAATAACTTTTTGAGTCTCACTAACTTTGCCATGAAGGCTGACACCTCAATGGTTGTCAGCACTGATTATCATATGCTTCACAAACAATAACTAGCTTTATTCTACTATGCCAACGTGTTAATGATTGTTATGGGCAGAAATTTACTTGTAATCCAAGTTATTTTTTTCCCATGTGTTAAGTTGGTAAGCCTGTGAAAGCTACAAGGTGTGGGATCAAGCTCTTGTAGTGTGTATGTAAAGGGAACTGCGGTTCACATGACTCAAACCCTCACTTCACCAGAAATTAAACTTATATTGTGCAGGAGAGATTCGATTGTCTCATTCCGTTCCACAAAATATTCTTTTCACATAAAAAAATATGGATACTTGTAGTTCTAATAATTTTGTGTAATATTAATTATTATTGAAACACATTTATCATTGAGTATAGCAATTTCATTAAATATGTTAAGTTTTATAGACACACATCCCATCTGATTGTCACGAGTCAGCCATAGACTCGTAACGTAATTTAAATTATCGCGTATGTAAGCATAATTAATAGGCTGACAGAGTGGGAAAATTCCATATTTGTGCCAAGGCATAGAATGTTCTAGAGTAGTGGAAGGTTCCCATGAGAAGAACAAAGGATGTAGGAGTGGGTTAATATGTGGGTGCAGTCTTAATCCGCAGCCTAAAATAGACCAGGTAGTAGCTTAATTAAAAAGGGTAAGGGGTCAGGTCTCAACTGAAATTTGCCACATTATGCTACCAGGGTAACTTATGGTATTGCAAATGATCGTGAAGTGGAGGGAAATTATCGGGAATTAATAGTACGCCATAGGTAAATTGAAATTGCATGTATAACTAAGGAATGAGTGGATAAAATGTAAATCGTAGCCAGTTAGGAAAAACGAATACAGATAAGGGGAGGAGTCAGGAAAAATTTGAACTTCCAGCCTCTCAGTTAATGTTGAAAAATATAGTCAGTTTGGACAGGACACTTGAAGTGACAACACTCGTATAACTAGCTTCTTGCTTGCCTTAATTAACCTCCACGTTTTGAGTGGGGAAGTGAACAACGTAAATGTCGAGTTGTTGGATATTACCACGATTCACAAGGCTTTATAGTTGTATAACTGGTCAATCGCATCGACGAAGATCAATAGTAAAAATTAAAGGTGAGAGGGGAGCTGGTCTTGAAAAATTACGAGTGTGTGTTGCGAGACTCTGAAATTAATTACCAAGTGTGAGACATTAGAAAATATTCCAAACTGGTGTTAGTTTGAAAATTCACTGATATTAAAGTAATTGAGTAGGAGGTCCAGAAAACAGCACCTGTGATATATATATAAATTGAGTGTTAGCATTGATAGAATTATTACAGTGTTATCGTAAGCTAGACTATCGCTAGAGAATCGTCACGTATACGAGCGGGACGAAGTGACGCGAGCGAGAGCGCGGTTAGCTAGCTAGCATTGTGTGAGTGTATGCGTGTGTGTGAAAATTTAATTATTCATGTTGGCTACTGGAGTTAAATAAATATAGAAAATTGCAATTGGTTGTTTGAATGCACCAGTAGATTTGTTTATCTATATAAATACATATATATCGTGAAGAACCCGAGAACATTAAAAATTCTATGTGCGGGGGTGGTTGAGGCCTAAACGGGGAAATAACCCTGATTCTTTTCTTCGCTGCAGCCAACCAACAAAGATCATAAATTAAACCGGGCAAGGTAAGTTTATAATTATCATATTATAAATTAAATTATCGATCATCTCACATCACCGTCACACTGATGTCATTACATCGAACAATACTTATATATGAGAGTACCGGTACTCTTTAAAGTATGATGACAATGCTAAAATTCAATACATAGGTATGTTATTATGAACTCCATCTCCAATAGTCCCTTCGCCCAAAGTCAACCATAAATCATTGAGATAGGTAGAGGTAGTATGGGTTAGGTAGCCCCACCCAGGGAGGTACTACCGCTGAGGCAACGGGAGATTCAAGGAAGTACCTGATTCCATTTTTTCCCCCAGGCCTCAGTTGCTGGTTACACATCTTCTGCCTCACACATCTATGGGGAGCCAGGTAATCTCTTACACTACACACACATCCATACAAACTACATTCACTTACACTCCTATCCTTGACATTAACATACCAACTTCTCACAACTCAACATGAAAAACAATACAAGCGCAAACACATTTTAAAACTTCATACCATGGCTGATGCAACTCTTAGAGCAAGCGCGGTGGTTTCTCGGATGACCACCACCGGCAGGGCGGGGCCTTTGACACAGGGCCCTCCCGGTCGTCATCACGCGACTGTGTCAGCACTAGCCATGATGCATAAAACAACTGCTCGTCAGCACAATGAATTAATTATGTTTGCAAATATTCGGGGGCTTCACTCCAACATTAACTCGGTACACTTACTTCTTCAAACCGAAACCCCTAACATTCTTTTCCTCACTGAATGCCAGGTTACTCCCTCTTCTGACCTGACTACCTACAACTTTCCAGGCTATATTTTAATGTCAAATTTTAGATCAAAGGGAGGCGTTTGCTGTTTTGCTAGATCAACAATATCCTTGGAGAACATTTTCAATCTCGCATCACCAGATTTTGATTACTCAATTTACAAGCTAAATTCTTCAGGCTCAGTTAAATATTATTGATGTATTTACCGATCACCAAATGCCTCCCCAGATAATAGCCTCTTTGATTCCCTGACCTCCATTCTTTCTGATTTAAACATTAATGCTGCATCTGATATATCCTTACTGGGTGATTTTAATGTCCACAATGTTGAGTGGCTCACTCATTCGGCCAGAACTGACAAACCTGGGCTTGAATGCGAGTTATTCGCAGACTCATTCAATCTCACCCAACTAATCAAGCACCCTACTCGCATACCTGATAATCCAGAACATAGACCGCACCTACTTGATTTGTTTCTTACTACCAATCCCGAAACATATAGTGTTGAAGTGAAGTCCCCTCTTGGATCCTCAGACCATTGCCTCATTGCAGTCTCCTATTCCCACTCATCCCTACCCATCCACTCTGAACCCATCCGAGTGACCAAATGGCACTATGTTTGCAAATATTCGGGGGCTTCACTCCAACATTAACTCGGTACACTTACTTCTTCAAACCGAAACCCCTAACATTCTTTTCCTCACTGAATGCCAGGTTACTCCCTCTTCTGACCTGACTACCTACAACTTTCCAGGCTATATTTTAATGTCAAATTTTAGATCAAAGGGAGGCGTTTGCTGTTTTGCTAGATCAACAATATCCTTGGAGAACATTTTCATTATTTTATGACTAATATATCAAGCCATGCACCACCTACACAGTGTTGAAATAAATTTCAAGTAAATCCTTTATCGTTACCCTGTATTATTCACGACATTTTCTAAGAAACTTTTAGTGTGTAACTGGTTACCAAAGGATAATAGTTATATAGTGTAAGTTAATCTTTACCCAATAACCACTCCATCTGTTCTCCCCCACCCCATCCTCCCTTATTCCATTCGCTGTTTCCTCTCCCTCCTTCCCAGAAATCCTTTACTCTCCATCTTACCACCATCACCAACATTCTGTGTGTTGCTGCATAATCTGTTAATGCGCAAACAAGACCAGAATAGAAATAAAAGTTATATTTGGTATGCAAATACAATCCGTTATATATGACGAATATATTTATTACCCTTATTTATTTATCTGAGGTCAACATTCAGACGCCAGTGTTAGTGAACCAATCACAAGATTTAGAGGATATTGTGTCAGCACTAATGTTATTACTAATTAAAACAGGGAAAAATAAAATAAGACATTTATTGGTTATTGTTTACATGACTTGTCAGTTTAGGTGAAAACTCCACAAGTCCTCGTTACGAAGCCTTCCACACCCATAACCCAACTGTGACTGTAGGCACCACACTGTAAATGATGAACACGTTATATGTATAGTTGTTGTTATTAATTGGTGTCATACAATTATAATACCTGTTAACTTAATATAACCTCAAGTTTTTACTTCGACCTCACGTTTGCATTAAGCATGTGTAATGTTTTTTTTTTATTATTATTATAATCACCTGGATATGTATTGCTTTAGACCCTTAGCCACGATGAGATACAGTGTATACACTATTTATATACGGTACACTTCTATGAACACATTAAGGCTTGAAATACTGTAGATTACATATTTCATGTTCTTACTCATCAATTTGTTACTAGTATCGTGTCCAGCCACCCTCCTTCTCAATGACAGCCTGCAGTCGCTCGGGCATTGAGGCACCATGCCTTCTCACTATATCGGGTTTTCCCCGAAAAATCTCCCACTGTGCTCTGGTGTGCCGTAACAACTCTGCTGTGGTTCTCTCTCGTTCCGGCTCCCACGTGTTAACAATAGAACCCCATAGATTTTCTATGGGGTTCATATCACAATTCTAACTAGACCAATCTATCACCTGCAAATTATTTTGAGCAGCAAACCATTCTTGAACTATCCTGGCCATATGGATAGGGCATCGGTCGTGTTTAGGACAGATGAGGGTGAGTAGTTGAAAAGAAATTAAAAACAATTAGTATATCTGCTTCATTATATTGCATTTGATCTATTAAATAAAGACACTGTCTATTGTTCACCCCTGTAGAGAGATACTGATTATTATCATTTGGATATTAAGCAACAAATAACGGAGCCGAGACAATCCCTTTTCTGTCTTCAGCTCTCCCTGTATTCTTTTCGCCCCTCATTCTGGCAGTCCCCCTCTTTATCTCCTTTTCTCGCTGTAAAATAAATAAACTTATGCCTATATCTTTCAAGTAACTGGCAACCTCACACAACCTCCTCTCACTTGTCTTCTCTCTCTCACACTCCCCCTTCCTTCCTTGCCTTCTGTAGTATTCTTTATCTTTTCTTTATCATTTTTTTTAACCTTCTCAGTCGTTCTTTCAAAGTTTTAATCACATAGGCCTTTCTCCCTTATCACCTATAGTGCTTCAAATTTATGCAAGCGAAATGCTGCGGCTGGGATAATGTGGTTAATACCGTTTTGTTTTTTTGTATTCTGTGGATTTACAAAACAACTAGAAATTCATAGCGAAGGATATGATACTAGTTATGTAGAACAAGTGTTGGCAGATACACATTCTTGACGGGATAATCCCAGCCACAGCATTTCGCCTTCTTAAAACAGAAGGACTATAGGTTTCATGCATTGCCATTTGCCAGTCTGTTGCTAGTCAGAATATTAACTTGTTAAACCATTTTGCAGGAAAGAGAAATATATATATATTTTTTTTAAGTTACTTATGGGCATTATTTAGATATATTAACTTACTTTTACTTACGTCCAGCATTACTGTGCAGAACATGTGACACAATAAGGACCACAAGGACAGTAATGGTGGTCAACGTGATTCTCATTAATCTCTCTATATGCTACTGAAAACAATGTTTTATGCTCAACTACAGAATTATGTTCTCAGCATGATAATGATAGCCAAAGATAATGAAAACAATATAAACAAATTAACATTTATTGCACAACAAATATGCTTATGCCTCGGTGCTACTGTTTCAAGGGAGTATCCAGCCCACACTGAATCACATGGAACCTGAAAAGTTTGAATACAAGATCAATTATATATATATAAATACAATACCATATTATATCTGTTTGTCTATCTACGTCTTTGTGTATATGGCACTTTCATTAATATTCATGATCAGCACTGTGAAATATAAATTTAAATTTATTTGGCAAAGCAGAGGACACTGACTAGTATGGCAACCTACCATACGGAAGACCTCCACGTTGCACTACACACCGCAGAAGCCGATGCACAGACCTTGCTGTCAGCGAGAGGACCATCAGGAGAGTGTTGCACGAAGCGGGGGTGCATCACCGGACTCCAGCAAACAAGGAATTTTTGACTGACCAACATCGCGAGGGAAGGCTACGGTTTGCCCAACAATATGTTGACAAGCCAGAGGAGTTTTGGAAGAGAGTGATCTGGACGGATGAGAAAACCTTCTCATCTTCGTGTCACGGAAGGCGCCACTGCTGGAGGAGAAATGATACTCGGTGAGTATAATTTTTGAGGTTGTCGTTTCTATAAACTATTCAGTCATAAGCAACCATAAGAATATACTCGAATAAAAAATTACTGCCGGGTGACAACCAGTATCGTTACAACGTCAGCAACATTAATAAAACAGATACTGCTGTAAGTCCATTCAGAGTAAATTACTTTTGGCATATAGGGTTGCGCAGTATTAAATTTCTTGACAGTGTGTGTGTGGGTTATATGCACCGCTAACATAATATATATTACATAGAATAACAAGAACAATGAGACTAAAAATCACTCCTCAGTATTCTGTCCATCCACCACCCTTCTCGATAACAGCCTGCAGTCTTCGATGAATGTTACCAGTGTGGCGTCTAACGAGGTCAGGTTTACCCCGGAATATTTCCCATACTCGACGGGTGTGGTCCAACAGCTCCTGGGGTGTGCGTTCCCGTTCAGGCTCCCACGATGTTACCATTGAGCCCCATATATTTTCTATGGGGTTGCAGTCTGCACCCTTACTAGGCCAGGGCAGGAGCTGAAATTGAGGGTGCTGTTGGACCACTCCTGGACCACGCGAGCCTGATGAACTGGGCATCTGTTCTGGACAAAATAAACTGGACCAGGAGGAAAGGGGTGGTTGCTGGCAGCAAATGAGGGCAGAAAGAAGTTGTTTAAAATATCAATATATTTTTCGGCATTGAACCGACCCTCTATTTGGTGCATGTCACCCATTCCATGCCAGCTTACCCACCCCTAAATATTGACGGTCACGTGTCCACTCCTGGCCACATGAAAAACATTTTCCGGGCTGTATCTGTTGAAAGAAATAGACTAGCATTAATAAACTTAAATTAATTTTCTTTTATGATAACAAGATATTCTTAACAGTATTGGAAAATGATAATGACAAATGCAAGGAATGGCAGAGTCTTACTTCAGTGTAACTGAGGAATAGCCTACACAAAACAATAACCATGTGAAATGCATGGTTGCCTTATAGAAGCTCATTTAAGGGGGTTACTAACTGAACAATGGTAAATACTGATTACGTAGGAGGACGCTACGTTGATGCTGTGAAATATGCAAAGATGCTATCTATGTGTAGGAGTAATATAGCATTAAATAACCTGTTCACTAGGGATAATATTTGGTAAGTTGTCTTTGTTTGTCTGTGTGCCATAGTTCAGGTATTTTGGTAGCAGTGACACATACTAAGTGAATGTGCATTTTGAATGTAAAAACTTAGTTACAATTTCCTCTTTTAGGATTCAATACTGGTGTTCTTGATACTTAGTACATTATGTATGTTTTCAAGACTTGAAATAATACCAGTTTGGGAATAAAAATCAACGTCAGTCAAGCGTGGTTATTTTTTAAAGTAGTTGACTTCCTGCCAGCGTGATTATTCCAGCCCATTTGTTTTTAAAGTAGTTATTTATTTTAGCCAAAATACTTTACACTGTAAAAAAAAATAATACTGCACAACCCTATATGCCAAAAGTAATTTACTCTGAATGGACTTACAGCAGTATCTGTTTTATTAATGTTGCTGACGTTGTAACGATACTGGTTGTCACCCGGCAGTAATTTTTTATTCGAGTATATTCTTATGGTTGCTTATGACTGAATAGTTTATAGAAACGACAACCTCAAAAATTATACTCACCGAGTATCATTTCTCCTCCAGCAGTGGCGCCTTCCATGACACGAAGATGAGAAGGTTTTCTCATCCGTCCAGATCACTCTCTTCCAAAACTCCTCTGGCTTGTCAACATATTGTTGGGCAAACCGTAGCCTTCCCTCGCGATGTTGGTCAGTCAAAAATTCCTTGTTTGCTGGAGTCCGGTGATGCACCCCCGCTTCGTGCAACACTCTCCTGATGGTCCTCTCGCTGACAGCAAGGTGCAAAGACTCCCTTATGGCTACCGCATTCGTCTGTGGATCGGCTTCTGCGGTTTGTAAAATATCTCGTCTCTGAGCAGGAGTAGTGCAACGTGGTGGTCTTCCACGTGGTAGGTTGCCATACCAGTCAGTGTCCTCTGCTCTGGCAAACAAATTTAAAGTTAGATTTCAGTGTTGATCATAGTTATTAATTAAAAATGCCATGAATATAGAAAGAACTTTGGGTAATATCTTATATTTATATATAAAGCTTGAGATCACAGAAAACACAATCTCTTTCCACATGAGAGCCTGAACATACAGAAAGCTGTTCAGATATGGTTCTATGAAAAATACAAATCATACATGTTCTTAAGTAATCACGTTCTCGGCCACTCAGGTGGAAGGAGCTACTACGTGATAGTGCATATTTCCCCAAACTATATCGGAGATATAAATATCACGTATGTATTCATGACACAAATGCATTAAATTATGGTAATTAAGGGAAAACAAAATGTTTGCTATAATAATTCCCTTTGATCATATTATGAATTATGACCTTAACAGGTTATTTATTTCTCTTATATACTTATCACCGTTTAAAGTGGCCAATTACCCGTTACTATTTCCAGTGAAGATGAAGACGCTACAAAACATACACCATTATTGTTTTCAAGTTTAGCTAGGTCACTAATGGAGACATCGATATCCTATCAAGTATACTTTTCATCATTATTTTTTTATATTCTAGTAGTATTAACATAAGACAAAATTGCGTATTATTCATTCTGATTGATCAGTATCCTACATTCGGCATAATAACTGCTGGTCTGTTTATTAGGATGTCATGTCAGTTTTCAAGGTATCCCTTGTGATTCCTTTCATACTCCATCTATATAGACGACACGATTAGAGATATTGTCGCAGCATTCGGGATTGAAGAAAATTATGCACGTTAAAACTGACTAGTACGATATATATATATATATATATATATATATATATATATATATATATATATATATATATATATATATATATATATATATATATATATATATATATATATATATATATATATATATATATATATATATATTATTTTGTCTAATTCTCAAGACATCTTCAGGGTAATGCAGTGGAACGAGTGAAGGCAGTGTATTTATATCCCACCCTGGACCCCTACATAGTTACCAATGATCACAATATGTCCAACCAAGCCCATTTGTTTCATCTCAAATTCATTTCCCCAGTGACAATACATACACATTATTATAAACAACATATGAACTACACTTATACAAAACTAACAAATGTAACAAAGAATACAAAATAGTAAGGTATTCGTATTCATTTACTATTTTGTATTCTTTGTTACATTTGTTAGTTTTGTATAAGTGTAGTTTATATGTTGTTTATAATAATGTGTATGTATTATCACTGGGGAAATGAATTTGAGATGAAACAAATGGGCTTGGTTGGACATATTGTGATCATTGGTAACTATGTAGGGGTCCAGGGTGGGATATAAATACACTGCCTTCACTCGTTCCACTGCATTACCCTGAAGATGTCTTGAGAATTAGACAAAATAATATATATATATATATATATATATATATATATATATATATATATATATATATATATATATATATATATATATATATATATATATATATATATATATATATATATATATATATATATATATATAAGTAGTTTAACCTAATTTTTCCGTTTAATTTTCATTACCTAATTTGTTTTTATGACTTCGCTCTACTTACTCCTACTTTACAAGTCTTGAGGGTTAACCTTGGGAACGAGGCTTTTGGGAGGAGTAGTCTGGCATTATATTTTACTTGAATCATACAACACAGACACACCTGACTTAATGTAGACCAGTCCTTACCTTAACATTCACCTGGATGCTTGTTTTCTATCTTAGGAGTTGTCTACGCGTATTAAAACTTTCATCCCTAAACAGGTCCTATTCCTATACTCTATTTCATTTCGTCTGGCATACGGGATTGTGGTATTATCATTATGTGGTAAATATGACAATATCGCATTGCCAGTTTGTGATTGGTGGAACAAATATTGTTCCTAACCTTTGACTTGGTAAGATAAACATTTAAATTTTGCCTTCATTAATGTAATGTTACAATTCTATAAGATACAAAGAATAATAAAATTACGTTAATGAAGTCATAATTTAAATGTTTATCTCAACAAATCAAGGGTAAAGAACAACATTTGTTACGCCAATCACGATCTGGCAATGCGATGATGCCATTTTTACACTTGCTTTGGCCAGACGGAATGAAATAAGAGTATAGTAAGGTCAATAAGAACATATGGTGTGGTGTTATTTTATAAACTTTTTGCGTCCTTAACTTCTAAATTGACGGTTATGTTATTTATTATTAGAGGAACTATATTTACACTCACCTCCTTATCCACCTGCGGACAGTTCTGGTGGAAATCCCCAGGTTGTTGGCAATGGCTCGGATGGACTGGCCGGCTTCATGCATCCCTGCAATGCGCCCTCTAAAACCAATCCTCCTTTTTCTTGCCTCTCTGCGTCTTGCCTCCATTCTGACCTGGTGTCACTGATGCCCCGAGGTGGCTGATACCTCTGTTAACACCTCTGTTCATGGCAGGAAACCGAACCCCTGCTTGTAGTGTCACGTGACACGAGTTTATCTTCTAACTACTTTGTTTTTGTTTCTTCCTCCCTACAGTTATAACTATATAGTTCTTTTGGTTTTATTGTTTCACGAGAATCACGCGGATTTGACAATTAATACTCATGTCAGTACGCCCCCGTCTTAGTTGACGGAGAGGAACTATGTGATTCGGTACTTTCAGAATCATTCATTTCAGCACTGACAGAATATGGAACTGTTGGTCTGCCCTGAGTAACAATGTTTACTGCAATCCATATTAAAGACAAGTGAACCACTGTCGTTTCTCGTTGATGTATACATAACTTATGTATTTATGGTGTAGTAGTCATTATGGTTTTATTCTTACCTCATCAATCCATGTCTGAGTTTCGGGAAGTGGGGGGAAGAGGTGGAAAGTTAAGAGAATGCTGTCTGCTAAATTGGAGCTCTATGCATCCTGCAAACTTTGCCACGAAACGGATCCCTCATAAGAAACACCAAGGTCATCTGCTTCCTGGCATAGTCTGGAGTATTTATGGAACTTCAATTTAACAAGAAGATATAGTCTCCCCTTAAATGTATAGCCTACTGTGGTTGGAAATTAGTTCGCTTAACAAATACCCTTCCATCACACCAAGATTTACTCTATCTGGATAGATTATCTTTACAAAATCATACTTATCTTGTAATATAGACAATAAGATATCTCTCTACCCATTTATCAATTCAACTGAGTTACATCACCTACCGAAATGTTCAGGGACGTAATAACGCTGACATGTTAATAAGCTTATGTATAAAATCATTGTCAATAAGCTGGGTGTGGAATTATTACTAGTAGTTCATTAGTATTATCTTCAACTAGAGAAAATTCCACTTTTCATCTCACTGGCTTGCGATAATTATCACCGTCGTCATTCCTGATATTTCCTTAAGCTCTACGATATGACATCCAAATCGACCGTGTTAAGACATAGCTGGTATTGTAATATGCATGAATATTGTAAGCTTGTCTAATTTGAAACCCTGTGGGAGTAGTTTGTTGTGCAATAAATGTTAATTTGTTTATATTGTTTTCATTATCTTTGGCTATCATTATCATGCTGAGAACATAATTCTGTAGTTGAGCATAAAACATTGTTTTCAGTAGCATATAGAAAGATTAATGAGAATCACGTTGACCACCATTACTGTCCTTGTGGTCCTTATTGTGTCACATGTTCTGCACAGTAATGCTGGACGTAAGTAAAAGTAAGTTAATATATCTAAATAATGCCCATAAGTAACTTAAAAAAAAATATATATATATTTCTCTTTCCTGCAAAATGGTTTAACAAGTTAATATTCTGACTAGCAACAGACTGGCAAATGGCAATGCATGAAACCTATAGTCCTTCTGTATTAAGAAGGCGAAATGCTGTGGCTGGGATTATCCCGTCAAGAATGTGTATCTGCCAACACTTATCATATCTATTATCATATCCTTCGCTATGAATTTCTAGTTGTTTTGTAAATCCACAGAATACAAAGAACCAAAACGGTATTAACCATATTATCCCAGCCGCAGCATTTCGCTTGCATAAATTTGAAGCACTATAGGTGATAAGGGAGAAAGGCCTATGTGATTAAAACTTTGAAAGAACGACTGAGAAGGTTAAAAATATGATAAAGAAAAGATAAAGAATACTACAGAAGGCAAGGAAGGAAGGGGGAGTGTGAGAGAGAGAAGACAAGTGAGAGGAGGTTGTGTGAGGTTGCCAGTTACTTGAAAGATATAGGCATAAGTTTATTTATTTTACAGCGAGAAAAGGAGATAAAGAGGGGGACTGCCAGAATGAGGGGCGAAAAGAATACAGGGAGAGCTGAAGACAGAAAAGGGATTGTCTCGGCTCCGTTATTTGTTGCTTAATATCCAAATGATAATAATCAGTATCTCTCTACAGGGGTGAACAATAGACAGTGTCTTTATTTAATAGATCAAATGCAATATAATGAAGCAGATATACTAATTGTTTTTAATTTCTTTTCAACTACTCACCCTCATCTGTCCTAATCACGACCGATGCCCTATCCATATGGCCAGGATAGTTCAAGAATGGTTTGCTGCTCAAAATAATTTGCAGGTGATAGATTGGTCTAGTTAGAACTGTGATATGAACCCCATAGAAAATCTATGGGGTTCTATTGTTAACACGTGGGAGCCGGAACGAGAGAGAACCACAGCAGAGTTGTTACGGCACACCAGAGCACAGTGGGAGATTTTTCGGGGAAAACCCGATATAGTGAGAAGGCATGGTGCCTCAATGCCCGAGCGACTGCAGGCTGTCATTGAGAAGGAGGGTGGCTGGACACGATACTAGTAACAAATTGATGAGTAAGAACATGAAATATGTAATCTACAGTATTTCGAGCCTTAATGTGTTCATAGAAGTGTACCGTATATAAATAGTGTATACACTGTATCTCATCGTGGCTAAGGGTCTAAAGCAATACATATCCAGGTGATTATAAAAATAATAAAAAAAAAAAACATTACACATGCTTAATGCAAACGTGAGGTCGAAGTAAAAACTTGAGGTTATATTAAGTTAACAGGTATTATAATTGTATGACACCAATTAATAACAACAACTATACATATAACGTGTTCATCATTTACAGTGTGGTGCCTACAGTCACAGTTGGGTTATGGGTGTGGAAGGCTTCGTAACGAGGACTTGTGGAGTTTTCACCTAAACTGACAAGTCATGTAAACAATAACCAATAAATGTCTTATTTAAATTTTTCCCTGTTTTAATTAGTAATAACATTAGTGCTGACACAATATCCTCTAAATCTTGTGATTGGTTCACTAACACTGGCGTCTGAATGTTGACCTCAGATAAATAAATAAGGGTAATAAATATATTCGTCATATATAACGGATTGTATTTGCATACCAAATATAACTTTTATTTCTATTCTGGTCTTGTTTGCGCATTAACAGATTATGCAGCAACACACAGAATGTTGGTGATGGTGGTAAGATGGAGAGTAAAGGATTGCTGGGAAGGAGGGAGAGGAAACAGCAAATGGAATAAGGGAGGATGGGGTGGTGGAGAACAGATGGAGTGGTTATTGGGTAAAGATTAACTTACACTATATAACTATTATCCTTTGGTAACCAGTTACACACTAAAAGTTTCTTAGAAAATGTCGTGAATAATACAGGGTAACGATAAAGGATTTACTTGAAATTTATTTCAACACTGTGTAGGTGGTGCATGGCTTGATATATTAGTCATAAAGTAATGGTGTCGCATGAATTGTATTACGTAAAATCTGGATTAATTTCAAATAATAAATAATATCCTATAGAATGTAGCATCAGAGTTGGATTTAGATTACAGAAGAAAACATAATAAAGGCGACAGTCGGCTTTGTTCGTTTATAATCTTTAGCTACTTGATCCAATAATTCTCTCCATCTATAATACTACTACTCGATCACTTGTGAAGCTTTACACCCTCTCCTCAACCCAACCCCTCCTACCACCTTCCAGTGAGTGGTTCACATCTATGATCACAAGTGGTTCGGGATTCAAATTTCTGGATGGCTCAACATTGGTAACGCCTCCACATTACCCCCTATATAACTCCGCCCACATTTCTCCCCTCCCCCCCTCCACCTGCCAGTGATACCAGATCCACTGAGGCTCACACCAAGTAGCTGGTGGAAGAGGTGGGGTCCCTTGATCTGTCCGGAGCTGTACCTTGTGGTTAGTCAGTCTGTCTGTCTTGGGAACGTCGTGTAGAGAGTGAGGTAGCTGGTGTAGAGATGTGAGTGGAGTCATGTTATAAAAAAAAGGGAGCGAGCCCCTGGTGGAGGAAGAAATTCTTTCTTGTCTGAAAAACAAATGTAGGTGTGAACTTCTGGGATAAGCCATAAAGCCACCCTGGGGACCCACACAGGACAAATTTGAAAGTTTTCAATGCCCAACTGCTCCATTGCCTTCTTGACAAGGAAACCTTTAATTAAAGGACCTTGGCGAGCGAGGATGTGAGAGGTAGTACTGAGACATGATATTAGATGACACCGCTAAGAAGGGAAAGGAATCAGGAAGTCAATGTAAGTGATGCCAACAACAAGCCATCAAGGACTGGCAACGGAGCCGTGGCTCATCAGCGTCCACTAGGAGACTTGGGATTGGGGATGACCTGAAGGGTCCGGTTACCAGGCGTACCCCAGCATGATGAACAGGGTCTAACGGTGGTATTCTTAAAAAAAAAATTCCCTTCAAAAGCATGGGAAAGAAATATATCACTAATTTTCTATTCTTAAAGATTTCCTTCCTCTCCTGGCCTTAAATTCCTTCCCTTGAATCGAGTATATTATTGGAATATGAAGGAAAAATTTACCCCATTCCTTCATTAATTCTGTTGTTGTATTTTATCATGTACTGTTGATGTTTTCTTTATAACATCATAATATATTGGAAACACGTGCAACAGTATTGTATCACCGAAGGAAAAAGAGTTTAGTAAATAAATGAGGCATTTCTTTCAAATTTCTAAAGACCTACAATACTCGGTTCAAAATCTGTGTTGGACTGGGTTGTGTACGTCATTGGTCAGGTGTCTCCTGATTGGTCCATATACTCACCTGACTCCTCCTTCACCTCTACACCACTAATATAATGAGAATCCTCTCTTGACACCATGCTGCTCGTGGTGGTATATGTTTGTATATTATTTATCATTCTTTTATTCAGGATATACAATTTTTTTTATACCATTAGTCTCAGCAATGACTGTAGTGTCCAGATATATTTGTCACAACTCGATATAACATTAAACAAAGAAATTATGATGAGTAGAAGTGAACAAAGTTCCCCACTTTATTTATGCCACTATTATTATCATCGTTTTTCTACAGGAAATATTAAATCAATGATGTTATATAACATTTCATCGCATAAACCAAACCTCGTGAACACAGCGTGGATGTGTTTATTGTTTATATTTTGCGCCCGGAGGGCTCATAGACGTACAAACGCACACCATTTTATCATTTCCATGGTACAGGGCTACCAACCTGTAAACTTTTCCTTCCCTACCAAGGAATTTTTTAAGCATAATGAAGGGAGGGAAAAATCCTTAGAAGGGAAAGATATATGTAAGGAAATTTTTTTTTTTAAGAATGCCACCGTAAGACTCTGAGACGGGCATCCGTAACCGAGTAGTACACTTCACTCCCATAGTCGAGTTTCGACCTAATAAGAGCACGATATAGGCGTAGGAGAGTGGCCTGATCAGCCACATAGGACGTATGGCCAAGGACCCTCAACAGATTGAGAACCTGAAGGCAAGAAACCTTAAGTGATCGTAAATGGGGAACCCAAGTCAAACGTCTGTCAAAAAGAAGACCCAAAAATTGAGACTCCTCAACACAACGTATCCAGTGGCCATACATGAAAAGGTTCGAATTGGCGTGGACGCCCCTGATGCGGCAGATGTGCATAGCAACCGTCTTGGCAGGAGAGAATCGAAACCCATGAGAACCAGCCCAATGCGACACCATGTCATGGGCATGCTGCATGCACTGCTCAGCCACTGACATACGGGAAGCAGCAAACCAGACTGCCAGGTCGTCAATGTACATCGAGTTGGCTATAGAGTCCAGACGGGATGAGGCAATGGCATTAATTGCCACTACAAATAACGGTACACTGAGGACGCTTCCCTCGGGTAGGCCCTCCTCCAGCGCTACGGGTTCATAGAGGGCTATACCAAACCTCAAACAAAAAGTGCAAACACTGAAATACTCCTTAAGAAACCACGGTAGGCGACCCCACAGACCATATGCATGGAGTTGCTGCAGGATGCTATATTGCCATGTAGTGTCATAGGATTTCACTAAATCAAAGAATGCACAGACCAGGGGTTGATTTCATGCAAAAGCCTCACATGCAGCAGCTTCCAACCTGACCAGAGCGTCTGTAGTGGAACGGTGATTATGAAACCAGACTGGAACAGAGACAGAAAACCACCCCGTTCCAGGAAGTAAACCAGTCTGATATTCACTATCTTCTCAAATAGTTAGCAGAGACGGGGTCAAGGCAATAGGTCGGTAATTGAGGGCAACACTAGAGTCCTTGCCTGGTTTGGGGAAAGGAAGGATGGTAGCAACCCTCTATCCAGATTCCAGAAGGGAAGACACCATCCAGCCAGATTTTGTTATATAAAGCTAAAAGAAATGAAATCGCCTCCTCACCCAAGTGTCGCAACATTTCATACGGGATGTTGTCTAGCCCAGGAGAAGTGTTGCCGAAGAGAGAGAGAGCAAAGTGCAGGTCTCTCACGGTGAATATATATTTTTAACTTTCATTCTCCCTCCCTGAGAAATCCAGGGCAACGCGTTCCTGGGCTCCCAACCCATGACTGACAGCCAGAGGTCGAAATTTATGGATGGAGACTCTTGCAAAAGTCTGCCATGGTTTTGGCCACTGTTAAACGATTAATATTTTAACTACATTGACCTTAAGGACAAGTGGAGGAATAGGATTGATTGATTGATTGATATATAAATGCAATAAGGCATCTGGCGGCGCAAGAGCTTGTTCATATATCGCCCAACAAAAATGGTCATCTGCATCATTAATAAAATATGTACACACACCAAACAGGCTTCACAACCCCGAAAGGGATAAGCAGCATGATTAAAAGAAAATATAAACTAAAAGCACCATTATTCTAAAATAATTTCATTAAGTCAAGTAAGATATATAAGAGATAAAAATAAAAAATACATTGAACAATCTAACAGCCACAAATATCATAAAATTCACAATTTGTGGAGGAGGCCAGCCTCCTCTACATAGGAGAGAGTGTTCCCTCCCACACTACAAGCCTCCTACCCGAGCACCTGGGAGAGACTGTATAAACCGTCACCCACCCGGTACTCGAGAGGTGCCTACGACGAAGGTCTCCAAGGTTCGGACACTTGGCAATAAATTCCGCTTTGTCAGAGGTACCAGACAATCATCATAGTAGGGAGGGGGAGCCCTCTCCATTAAAAAGCCATGAGTCAATAGCGTCTGGCCAATGCGGAGATGGAGAAGAGCTCCACAAACCAAGGCACTGGCGGATGCCACTAAGCTTGTTAGACTCAATGGCGTCCCATCTGTCATGCCAGCGGGAACGAATATCAGCATCTATGTAGGGTCGAAAGTCCACCGCAGGAACGGGATGACGCCTGGCAGGAGGCCGAGAACTGGAGACCTCAGTCTTAGCAAGAGCGTCAGCCCACTTAGTCCCCATCGATACCCACATGAGCCGGTACCCAACAAAATGTAATTCTGCGGCCACGACGTCCCAGAAGGACAAACCACTCGAGAATGGCCAACACCAGGGGATGGGAAGAGTTAATATTGCACAAGGCCTGCAAGGCACTAAAGGAATTGCTAAATATAGTAAAAAGGCTGAGAGAGAGTAAAAATCACTTGGAGAGCATATAAATTGGCCGAGAGCTCGTCAGTAAAAATGGACATGACAGAAGGGAGCCTGCTGCCTCTACAAAACTCAGGAAAGACAACTCCAAAACAAACTCCAGCATCAGACTTTGACCCATCAATGTACACAGAGAGGGACTCGCCGTTAGAGGAGGCATGTGCTAAAAAGAAGAAACAAGCCACTGGAAGAGGAAGAGATTCCTTCTTGTCTGAGAAGCAGGTGTAGGTGTAAACTTCTGGAAGAAGCCATGGAGCTACTTTAGGGACCCGCACAGGACAAATCTGTAAGTTATCTCTTCCATAGCCTTCGTGACCTGGAAGCCAAAGGGCCAGGTCGTCAACGTGCATCTAGTTAGCTATACCATCCGGAAGGGGTGAGACAATGGCAGTAATTGCTACTGCAAACAATGTAACACTGAGGATGCTGAAAGGGCTGAAATAACCCTCACAGAAAAACTGTGACCATTGAAAGACTCCTTAAGAAAGCATGGAAGGCGACCCCACAAGCCATATCTATGTAGTTGCTGCAGGATGCTATATTGCCATGTAGTGTCATAGGCTTTCTCTAAATCAAAGAATACACAGAAAAGGTGTTGATGTCGTTCAAAAGCCTCACATGCAGCAGCTTCCAACCTGACCAGAGTGTCTGTAGTCGAACGGTGTTTACGAAAGCCAGACTTGGACGCAGACTGAAAAAGACCCCGTTCAATTAAGTATATCAGTCTGACATTCACCATCATCTCAAATAGTTTACAGAGACAGGAGGTCAAGGAAATTGGTCGGTAATTAAAGGCAACACTAGAGTCCTTGCCCGGCTTTGGGAAAGGAAGCATGGTAGCAACGCTCTATCCAGAAAGGAAGACACCATTCTCTGAACATTTGGGTGAGTGGGGTTTAAGTATAAATATAAGACACATAGAAAGACCTCTAAATAAATATGGTCCCCACGATTGCGACAAAGGCGAGAGAATAATTTTGCCCAAAACTGGCTGTACCCATAACTTCAATAATTAATGCCTCCCTCAGACAAGGCAAATGCCCAGCCGAGTGGAATAGCTCTTTTATAACATCCATCCCTTAATTGTCAAACTCTCCCACACTAAATGATCTTAGGCCAATTGCTATTACTCCTGTTCCGAGTCTCATCTGCGAAAATGTTATTTTCAACTGGGCCTATGATACCATCAGTAACCATATTGACTTGCAACAGTTTGGCACCATGAAATTTACCTCTACCACTCATTGCCTTGTCAGTCTGCTTGACTTCATCTATCAGAACCTAGACAAGTGTAAAACATCCCTTGCTTTAACCTTCATAGAATTTCGGAAGGCCTTTGACCTTGTTGATCACACCACTGTGATAAAAAAAAGGACTACACTTAGGTCTCCATGGCTATCTTGTGGTATGCCTGTGTGACTTTCTGTGTGAGAGACGGCAGGTCACGCGGTATCAGAATCACACCTCCACCTTTCAAAATCTGAAATATATATATAGTTAATATATATATATATATATATATATATATATATATATATATATATATATATATATATATATATATATATATATATATATATATATATATATATATATATATATATATATATATATATATATATACGTACAACCTTTATCTTGCCCAAGCTTTCATACGCATCTCCAGCATTGTTATCGTCACTGAACATCACTCAAGAACGCCGACTGGAGATGGTACAAATGAGAGCATGTAAAATTATACTGGGGGTCACCTACACTACCTATGACCAGGTGCTAATCCTCCCATGATCTACCCTCACTGACAGCCAGCATTTAGATTTGGATAAAATCTTACATCCTGTCCAATTGATATGATGGTCATTATTAGCTTTATGTTGAAATAATCCACTACAGTAGCCAAAAAAACAAAAAACAATAAACAAATGCTTCTATGAAAGAAATGTAATTGAGACTTGTCTAATTTCTGGTACATACGATAAAAATGTGTTTTCCGACGTTCGGTGACCTTATAGTTCGTGCCTGAAACTCAAATTGGAAGAGTAAATATTCTCAGGCCCTTACCTGAGAGGATCGATCTTCCGACCTTTTGGT
The DNA here is from genome assembly GCA_033782935.1 of Petrolisthes cinctipes. Taxonomy (NCBI): domain Eukaryota; kingdom Metazoa; phylum Arthropoda; class Malacostraca; order Decapoda; family Porcellanidae; genus Petrolisthes; species Petrolisthes cinctipes. The sequence continues at coordinate 992,137 of JAWQEG010001202.1, forward strand.
TATGAGTCCAGAACACAAACCACTCGGCCACCTCCCGTATATCAAGAAAATAAATCAAGAAAATATGCCGACTCATCAAGAAAATACCACCTACTCAACCAGCATGGGAGACCCTGTTAGTATCTCAATCTCCTAATAGGACTAACAGGAGAGGTGACACCGCCAACGGCTTGTGTGGTCACATGGGCACGACAAGGTGGCACCCCATGGAGAGGATGTATATTAAAATAGGTATATATGTAAATGATTGTAAGTATTCGTCAGAAGTTATGCAAGCTTGTAAAATGGTATATTCTGTGCAGTAAATATATATAAGTAAGCAAGCAAGTAGGTGTATGTGTGTGTCTAATTCGTTAGCAGAGAGAGAGAGAGGAGGGGGAGGGCTTGTGCTGTACTGTACCTGGGGCTATTACAACATATACCAGAAGGCTTTACTGTTATCTCGATTTTGCAATAATCAATGTAATAACCAAAACTTAACCTGTCTTAAGTAACCTAAGGGGTCTGATTCTATTTTGCAATTAAATACAAGGTTTTATCTACGATGGATTAGTTGTTGTTGTTGTAGATGTTCTCCCGGGGCAGAATGGCCTCCTGCTCCACAGACCTCTGGTACACTCTTGTCACAGTGAAAAACAAATTAAAATAAAGAAGGGGCTGACCCTATATGTCTGGGCTACCGAAGCACATCCCAGGGAAATGGGACCAGAGCTTACTGGACCAGGGAGTAAGGGAGCCTCTGACCTCCAGGGAGATTGAGGAGAAGGTCTTTGATCTCACGGCCAGTGCTGTAGGCCCAAGTCCACGTTACCACAAGAGCTACAAGTGGGGCCGCACCTTCCATGAGACCAACCCTGAAGGACCATAAGGGGGAAGGAGTTTAGACAGCTGCATACAAAGGGATAATGCACTCCCATGTGCTTGTTGGTCCACACAGCAATAAAAACAAAACAAAAACTCTGGTTGAAGTACACCTCGCTTGGATTTTTAATCCATGTGGGCAAATCTTGTCAAATCCACTAGAAAGTGGCCAGATCCTACAACAATTATTATTCTAGCCCTGTGAGGGATGGCAAATTTTCACAGAGAATAATATAAACACCCCTGGGCAGATGATGGATTAGTTCTTGGAGGTAATATGCCGATTTTATCATCTTTGTGAAAATTGGTGTGGATACAGCCACATCACACACTAACTTTGCAAAAACTTTGTCACACACTCTCGCAACCTACATATCCTATTTTCGACCTCCGCATGTCAAATATTAATGGGGTAAAGTAATGTTGAAAAAATCGGATGCCAAGAGAACCACCAGCATCATTACAAAGTCAAGGTCTATATCCTTGTGCTTATTGTTTGATGCCCCACAGGAGCTCGTTTCCACAGTCAACATAAACTGAAAAATAAAAAGTAACAGACAGAATACAAATATCCCAGCTCCATATTTGACTTCGTCAGTTATATTTTTTCTCATCGTTGTACTAATTACGATGTTAAAAAGTGTGAAGCATTATTTAACATATAATTACGATACAACGATATTTCTAAATATATTTATGAAAATTATGATAATTGTGAGAACTCACAATTGGTATGCAGCAACAGTACTTGAAGCAATATTCGTATACATAAGAGGGTGGTTTATTAATATGCGGTATATATATCTTTACATAGTACATTGCCAATTAGGGATTGTAAATGATAATTGGATAGTATCCTATCAAGATGTCATGCAAAACAGATCATTACAAAAACCCAATTATTATAACAATTAAGAGTACCGTACTCTTATATGTGCTGTTTGCAGTGTGTACCGAAATGAATTGCATATATCCACATCCTCAGATGACAAGATTTATATATAAACTAAAATATGAGCAATAAATGCTGAGATCTTTCGATCTTTCATTATCCTAGATATACCCAAACATTTTCTTCACTCAAAATAGCAGTGGTGAAGTATTTTGGTAATTATGTTCAATAATGTAACTTTAATTTGCAGTATGTAGTTTATTATTCAAACTTTTTTTGCGACTAATCAAGCACTATTTTCCAGTTATCTACTACAATTTTTCTAGTATTCCAGTAATATTATTCTTTAATACATCATTACATATTATAAAATATCTTCACCACGTGCATTGTACAACCGAGAAAGTTTTTGAACATGCAAATGCGATTTAGCATGCGCATAGTACAGTATGCAAGATGTCTCGCATCAATAAATACGGAGTACAAATACCTGCGTGACTCTCAGTGTCCACATGAGCCTGCCTGAGTGATTGTCTCATCCGTCTCTGTCCGATTTTCACCTTAACCCTGTTTCTGTAAGTCTTCACAGTATGGTGCCGTACAGGAGCGGTAGCTTTAGTGTGTGCTTACAGTGTTATACTGCCCAAATTCGCAGAGGATTGGCATCACGATTTTGTGAGGATTACCGTCAAGAGGCCAATCCCTACAAAATCCCTTATCGTGTGTGGCCGTTTGATGCCAATCCTCAGTGTCATTGGCGCCAGTGTAGGGAAGCTCTCAACAGGTCACGCCAGTCGCTTGAGGTCACATGAAGCATTGGTAGGGTCGGATCGCGCCCGTCGTCTGTACATTAGGACTGTCCTGCCTCCTGCCCCCACTTTCGTGACGAAAAACAATATATATGTTTATATATAATAGATGGATTCACTACTACACAAGTCAATAAGTAGATGCGGACCACGACTGTAAACTTTAAACAATATTATTTCGCCCGAATGTAGTCATATTTTCTAGTACCGATATTGGTGTCATTTCTATACGGTTACCAATTTTGGTGCAATTTTTATTGTCACCGATTTTGACGCCTTTTCCACGGTTAGCGAGTTGGATGATATCTACTGGTCTTTTTTTTTTTTTCTTTTTTTTTTTTGTAAGTAGGGGATATGTTGGGTATTACAGTCTGGAGGAAAAAATAATTGGGTGAGAGAAAGAAGACAAAGAAGAGAGACAACAAGCACGAATGATATTGAAAGAAAGAAGAGACAAGGAGTGCGTGATAGAGAGGTGGGACATCAAGCACGAAGGAAATAGAAGGATAGGAGGGACAGGCAGAAAGTGATAGAGAGGTGGGACAGCAAATACGAAGGAATGGGAGGGAAAGGAAGGACAGAGAGAAACTAATAGAGAGATGGGACTGAAACTACGGAGGGCAGAGAAGGAAAGGAGAGTCAATTAAAAGACTGCTGTGGGATCTCCATATCCTTCCTTTGATATCAAATTCATGTTACTTCAGCTGATGCGAGACCATCAAAGTTCAAAGGTGAGGTCCAAGTCGACTGCACGCTCAGGTCAGGGTGAGGTAGTCATGTAGAACGCACCAGGGTCCATAGAATACATTTTCTATGGACCTTGGAACGCACGATAAAAATTTCGTAGCGGGAAACGATTTTACTCTTAAGACATGGAATATTCTGTTTTCAAGATAGTTCCTCATATATATATATATATATATATATATATATATATATATATATATATATATATATATATATATATATATATATATATATATATATATATATATATATATATATATATATACAAAAGCTTTTGCCTCGAAAACAGTTTCAGTAACCTCGTTGTTTCCTCGCAAACAAGTGTTGATTTGTAAATGTTGTTCTGAAATTGTAGAGAAATGGTTCAACCATCAAGAACCCAGCTTGGATCCTCTCATTGAATTAAACTTTGTGTTGTAAGATTGCATTGAAGATTATGTTACGTGATGTTGACTGTACATTTTTATATTAATCTAATGTCTAGGGACCTGTTTGTGACAGCAATTTGCTAAAGTTAGGTCCCAGTACACTCGTGATACATAATTTCTAACCAGAGTGTGAGGATCAGAAAGCTTCCAATCGCCTGGTATTGCTCATTTCCCCACCCAGTACACATATAGAGGCTGAGTTCGAATGCTGGGTATGTGTGTGTGGTGCCTGCCGTTCGTCTCTGGTCAGGGATTACGTATCACGAGTGTATTCTGCCTCAATTAGGTCCCGGTAATCTGCTTCAGTAAGTTCAGGTGGTTTGCTATTGTTTGATCCCCGTAGTCATCCATGGTTAGGTTCGGTTAAGCTTGGTCAAGGCAGATATAGTGCTATTTCAAAAAGTTGGATCGGTTTTCCACATGTTTGCTAAAAGTTGGCTCCAGTTTGATTAATTAACTGATAGACTGTTATTAGGAGCCGCAACAGTGAGGCCGTATAGCGTCAGAAGGTGATAGAGAGGCGAGATAGCAAGTAGGAAGGAAATAGAAAGAAATGTGGGACAGTTGAAGAACTGAAAGCGATTGGCTGGAGCCAAAGGGGCGCCAAAACCCTTAAACTGGTATAAAGTATTGTCCACATCACTACATGGGAGTTGGCACCGGTTTCCATTATTCTTATATCCATGCTTTCTAAAAATTGGAAAGCCTAAGCTACCTTTTTGCAATGTTTGGCTCGAGTTTTCCAATTTTTCCACGTCTTTCACTTCCCATTTCTTAATTAGTGCTTTATACATTAAATATACATTCTCCCATCCAAAATCCAGATTTCCATGGCTTTCCCCCCAAGATAGTTGGAGTAAAGGGGTATGGCCGAAACAGGATATTTCCGCATTAAATGAATATTAATTTCGCATGAATCACTTGAATAAATTTAGGAAGGCTATGTTTTGTCTGGAAAAGTTGCACATGTGTAATGTGGAAAATTTACTAAAACTCCTAATAATATTATCCATTTTCTTGTAATGAAAATAACAAACATAAAAAAACATTATGTGCCAGTACATCGTCCAGAAGTCCCTCTGACAACTACAGTAGGTATAAACGCGCGTAAGGTTATAGTTTCGGTCATTTCTGTCTGTCCGTTTGTTTTTCGGTTGAAGCTATTGAGACCTGAAATTGACTTAGGATCTTCATTTTCAGTGTGGGGATGGGTAATGGGATTATCTCGACCAGGTTCAAATACCGGCAAAATTTGAAGTGCTCTCTTACCTATAATTGACAAAAATAACATGTTTGAGAATCCAATGGTACCATTTAAGATGGATTTTGCATAGAATGTGATGCAGTATATCAGTCCGAATTTTTGTTGCTCCAATTCTGACTTTAAAGACATTGTCATTCTTTGTGAAAAAAAAAAGTTTAAATAATTTTATTGCAAAAATTATACACTTTTATTCTCTGTTAATCACGGCGTACAATCAATTCCTTTAGTATTTTTATGTAAACGCAAAGTGTGTTTCTGACTTGGTCCGAATAGATTATTATTTCTCCTGGCCAGTTATCAATCACTTTATGTAATTTGTTGCTATTGGATACGGTCTCCACGACCTTATTCATACTATATACTAATAACTTTTCTTATTCGTTAAAAACCCATTTGTTATTTCTTGCCTCCCAATAATATTATAGTCTTCTCGCTTCAGCAGTTTGAAGTCTATGCCATAATCCTAATATTTTTTTTCGTTTGGTTTCGCCCTTAAAAAAGATCGTCATTAAAGCCCGCATCCCACACAGCACGATGTGAGGCGACCGCGCCACGAATCAGCATGATTTGCAGAAAAAATTAAGAAATCTAACTATCGTGTAACATCGTGTACAAAAATTCTGGAGTCGTGAAACATCGAGTGACAGTCTAGGGAGTATCGTGGTAGTCGCGCATTTTTCCCGATTCATCCTGAAAAAATAGTGCACCCCTTATTTTTTCGCGATTCATCGTCGAAGAAAACCGTTACAAACCTATCATATCGCTATTGGTGTACGTTCCTGTGATTGTCGTGTGGCATTCATTGTATTCGTTGCATAGTCGTCGTATTCGTGGCTTACCAACAACTGTACGACAATCCAGATAATAGCACAATAACCGACCGAAAGCCGAACGATGATGGAACGATAACATAACGAACCAACAATAACACGATATCCCCTGTGGCCATGAAGCGCAGTGTAATGGCCAAACGTAGCCCTGGTTCCAGTGCCTTCCTCCAATTTGTGTAATGTCTACTTATTCGAGGTGTAATTCGCTGAAATATTTCATTGAACATGGCGTGGTCGACCAGCAGATAATATCTGTAGGGATCAAGGTCATGTTCTTGGAGTTGTTGCAGAAGTTGGTGATAGTAGTGGCCATACTGTTCCCTCTGCACAATTCACGACCTAACAAACCACCTACGGGCCTTCCTCCCTCGCTTTTTCTTTTGTTGTTGGTCAATGTTGAGCAGATGGGTTAAAGTTGAATCTTTAGGTTGTTGATCAGCAGACTATTCATTTCAAGTTCATCCGTGTAGTACTCATCGGTGTCCTGCTGGGGAGGCGTTGGAAGGGCCATGTGGCCAAGCATGTCCTGCAGGGGGGGCGTGGGAAGGGCCATGTTGCATGGATGCTGCTGTGGAACTGTGACGACCTGGTGTAGGCCCACAATTTATATACAGGTGTGAATTCCGGAGAAAACGGTCGTGTCGCGCTCGTGTTTGTCGGACGGTATTCGTGTAATTCGTTCAGTTGTCATCCTGTGGTTGTCTGTTGTCGTTGAACATCGTACTGTTATCGATGTACAGTCTGTTACAGTTCCGACTGGGCCACCCAGTATCGAGAGATCGCAGATGTGGCAGCAGTGTGTGTGTGTGCTCGAAAATTATACGGATCGTCAACATTCTCCCTCTGTAATGAACATGACCCTGCCTCAAAGTTCATTCCATAGATGGCGCTGTGTAGTTGTGGAAGGAATGTGGACTGCAGGGTTGAAGTTTCGGGAAACATCTATGCTCGTGCCAATGAGTCATGAGCTCTCAGGCAGAGTGGTTGAGGAATGCTATTATGGAAATTTAACAACTATATTACACAATGATCAGGTGAAGCTAAGGTAAAGTTGTTCGTGTCCTGAACAGTGAATATTTCTTCTTAATGGTTATCATGTTTGGCATGCAACATTGCTCAGCCGTTCTGACAGAGCTCACGTCTCGTTGCCACGATTGTTATCTTGTTTTTCTACCAACTACTAACGCTTTCAGGGCCCGTGTCGCACTGTTTTTCTGGAATAACTCTGTAACTAAAGGTTGGATCAGTATGATGTTTTGCCACGGGTTATTTCACACCTTCCGCTAATTTTTGGCACTATAATAGATTACCAAAAGTGATTAATTAAGGCACTTGTCCCCGAGAAATGCGTCATTTTTATGAAATTTAACACAGGGATACGAACGAGCATAATGTGACGTATATACCACGTCAGTCCACAGGCTCCACCCATCCCCTTCTTTCTCTCCCCCACCCTACTCTCTCTCTCTCCCTCTCTCTGGTCTCGAAAATTTATTCGAAAATACACAACGGTCACAAGCTTTGTCACATATATATATATATATATATATATATATATATATATATATATATATATATATATATATATATATATATATATATATATATATATATATATATATATATATATATATATATATATATATATATATATATATATATATATATATATATATATAGGAAGCATTTATTATGTGTATTGGTAAACTATTATCTGATGGTGTCACTGACATATCAGGGAGGACGTAGGGTTAATTATTATTACAACACATATATTTAAATACTGAAGCTTTATTTCATGTGAGACAAACTGGTTTCGGTTCTGATGCAGTATTCGAAAATCGTGTTTCTCACATGAATGAATGTATCATTATTTGGATATATGTGTTGTAATATATTGTTGTTGTAATATGTCCGTAATGTTTATAACATGTTACTCATTATCAACATATTACGTTTACTTACATGATATTTATTAGGGAACAATTAAACCTGTCTATTGACAAATTATAATTGGGTTTGTTTCGCTTGAGCAGGCGACTGAATTTCGGTTTAATTCATAGCTGTTACCAGATACAACACCAGCATATTGGTGGATAAGATGGCCTCGAGTCATATGTGTGCAACTGTACATAGAGTACAGCCGCATGACAAAAGCGTTCCTACAGCCACGCGGACAATGTAACATCTTCATCATGACGGACACCGTTGGCTCTTACACAGCATCTGACTGTGTGTAAAGCACTTCGTCCATGTGTACCCATTTCACACGAATGAAACACAACACTCCTGAATTCCAACAAAGCATTGCTATCCCGTCAAGCACTGGCGTTATCGTACACAACTCTACCATATATATATCCTCGCTGTTATGTATCACTATATGATAAAAAGTGATAACAATAACATTAAAACATAATGCCTGCTAGCATTATATACTTATACATATTTTTAGGACTAAAACTTGTGACCGTGTTGTACTTTCGAACAAAGTTTCGAGACCAGAGAGAGAGAGAGAGTAGGGGGGGAGGAGAGAAAGAAGGGGATGGGTGGAGCCTGTGGACTGACGTGGTATATACGTCACACTATGATCGTTCGTATCCCAGTGTTAAATTTCATAAAAATGACGCATTTCTCGGGGACAAGTGCCTTAATTAATCACTTTTGGTAATCTATTATAGTGCCAAAAATTAGCGGAAGGTGTGAAATAACCCGTGGCAAAACATCATACTGATTCAACCTTTAGTTACAGAGTTATTCCCGAAAAACAGTGCGACACAGGCCCTGAAAGCGTTAGTAGGATCGGGCAGATAGGTTGTTTTCTTTGGCCATCATATTTTGGTAAGCATAATTTGAGATCACCTTTGATTTCGTATTTTATTTGTAAGTCAGGTATTACATGCATAGTAAAATTCCTTCATTGCTAAATACTTTTTCTCTCTCGTAATAAAAATGTTAAAGTCAACTGTAATTCTCTCTCTCTCTCTCTCTCTCTCTCTCTCTCTCTCTGAAATAAACACCATCTTATCTTATCCTATCTCTATACTAATGAAATCGAACAGAGAGTGAGGACCAATTCCACAGTTGTTCGTTGTGATTTGTTTGCACCCAAACGAAAGAAACTAAACTGTGTAAATGACTTGTGTCTGATTTATTGGAAGCATCTGATGAGTAAAGTATGCAGCTATTGTAATAATACAAATGCTCAATTAATAGTTTTGGTGAATAGGAATAATCAGCTTTTGAGAAATAACGAAGCCTTACAAGTGTGTTTGGGGAGGACTCTTGACAAAATGACTGTGGAATCAGTCCTGGCTCCCTGACATTCTACGTTAATAAACAAATTAGTAGTGTCGAAATAAGCGATCGTTTTGCCAGTGATAATCAACTCGCATTGATTGTTAACTGGGTTATGTTTGTTTTGAACCCACAGGTGAACGGGGAAGAGGCATCACTCCTAACGACCAAACGTGTGTTTAACCTACTAATAGATTACCCCAAGTTTTGCTAATAGATACATTAATGTGTGCATAGTAGTAGGTGATCTACCAAATTTGCACACCGTTCACATAATGATGGATTTATGTGGAGAAGAGAAGGGCGAAGTCTCAGAAAGTAGCCTAGGTGGGCAAGGTGAACTTCGTTGGAACCCCATAGAGAACATGTGGGCTAATATGGTCAACTGCTGGGAGCCAGAGATGGTGGAGCGGAGACCGGAGGCACTAATGGCTCATACCCAGGCTCAGTGGGAGATGTTCCGCAACAAACCTAACAAATTCGACGCATTGTGGCCTCTGTGCCCGATAGACTGCGTGCCGTCATAGAGAAGGAAGGTGGCTGGACTGGATATTAATTGTCAATGTAAATAAAAAATTATTTTGTTTAAATAAATGTTGTTGGGTTGTCAAGGATTGTATAACTCCTACTTTGGCTATTTACATTTATAGAGTGTTCCTGTCTATTGAAATTATGAACCTGTAAAGATGACGAAAGTAGAGAATAACCAGAGTTTTATCTTTCCCCCGGCCAACGAGGGTTCAACCGCCGATTTTACAGCTGGTTAGCATATTTCTCGAATTTGGCTGGAGAGCAAGAAGTGCTGGGACAAAATTAAGGAAAATTGCTCCTAACATATAGGAATAAAAGTAACCATAGGAAATTTTTTAAATAGTCTCATTGTCTTTCCCAGCTCATTTTACCTACTTGACTGCATTTCAACCCAACCATACTTAATCTAACCTAACTGAACGGATTGCATTGACCAGGTCAGAATTGAAAAATATGCCTCCAAATAGGGGTCCCTCTGAGTGTGCAGTGTGTTTTAACCCCCAGAGTCCGGGCAGCGGGATTTCCCGCTCGGTCGACAGAGGCCGGGCAGCGGGAAATCCCGCTCTGTCGACAGAGTCCGGGCAGCGGGAAATCCCGCTTTTGGTAATTTATGGGGAAAAACGCCAAATTTGTCGGGATTTTTTTTGATCTGGCTATACTTCACCACCAGACCTTTTCATCCCCACATTCAATCAGTGTGTGCTTGACCGTGACAATGGCTGGTCGTAGTGAAGAAAATACGGGCTCGTTCGATTCGGTGCATCCTACCGCGCTGCCAGGCGCACCCGCTCCTGTAACCTCCACTCCGCGGGTGCAACCAGCTAGATTGCGTCATGCACCTGCAAGGTTGTCAGATTCTGCAATAGGGCGGGAATTGGAGAATCTGGCAGACCTTTCATATGGGAGTGACGACCTGGACAGCTACTCTGATACTGAATGGCAAGCTGACGAATCAACTGAGGAAGATGTCTGTGTAGCGGTGACTTCCATCACAGCTCTTCCCTCAACTTCAGCCTTGCATGATGTGTCAGAGGTTACAGCCCCTGTTGCAATTCCGTCCACCAGTGGGGTGGGAGGTAGTTTGGGAGACACTCTCTTGTCTCCCATTCCTACAACATCTGGCGTGGGAGGCAGGAAGAGGTCTACTCCTGCTTCAACCTCCAAACCTCGCTACGTCTCCACTCCCATGGGCAAGAGGCCGAGGAGGAGGTTAGATTTTTCGTCTTCCTCTTCCTCGTCGGACGAGGATGCGTCGCAAAAAGTGGTGGTAAGAGGGAGGAGAGTAGGAGTAAGAGGGAAGGGTAAAGGAAGGGGGAAGAGGACAAAGGCAGCTTATCTCTCCCCTACAGTTGACCCTGATAGCCCGCCCCCCCGTGACCTGACGCCACCACCACACTCTCCCTCTCCTCTCGTGCCTGACGACTCACTCTCGCCTGCCCCTGGTACCGCTGCACCACCACCACCACCACCACCACCACAACAACAGCAACGCGGCGCACCTCGTCATAGACCCGCTGATCCCTATGTGTGGACGGATTGCGATGAATTTGCGCCTGATATACCTATCTTTGACGACAGTCATTCAGGTATACAGGCCGCATTTCCCTGTCGTCAGAGGTCATCAATATTAGATTATTTCACTGCCTTTTTTGATATAATATTGATGACTTACATGATGCAGGAGATAAACACCTTCAAACAACTCTCTGTGCAACTCAGCAATAGACCAGGCAGGGAACATAGTAAGATGTTGCAATGGGCTGACGTCGATATTGCTGAGTTGTATGTGTGGTTAGCTTTGACCATGATGATGCCTCATGTCAAGAAACATCGCCTCAAGGACTTCTGGAGCACACACGCCCTGATATCCACACCTGCGTTCGGGAAATACATGTCCAGGGACAGGTATAGGGACATTTTGTCCTACCTGCACTTCGCCCCCAACATGGGTCCACACCCGAACGACAGGCTGTGGAAAATTAGGCCAGTAATGTCTATCCTCCAGGAGAAAATACGAGCATTTTTTCGACCATTCCAGAAAGTGGTTATCGACGAGTCTCTGGTGCTGTTCAGGGGAAGACTGTCCTTCATCCAGTACATCCCGTCAAAGAGGCATAGATTTGGCATCAAATTCTATGTCATCTGCGACTGTAAGACTGGCTATGTGTTGGATTTTATACTCTATTCAGGTACGGATGTGGATGTCCCGGCCGACGACCCTCTTGGCTTCAGCGGGAGTGTTGTCAAGGCACTCATGGGGGATTACCTTGACAACAACCACATCCTGTACACTGATAACTATTACACCTCTCCAGCACTTAGCCAGTTTCTCCTGCAGCACCAAACAGGATCCTGCGGAACTATTCGTGTCAACAGGAAGGGGTGGCCAGCATTCCCTCTCACCCGGAGGGGCGACTGCTTCAAAAAGAAATGTGGGAACATGCTGGCCATCAAATGGCACGATAAACGCCCCGTCAATATGCTCACCACCGTGAACAGGGGCGTGATGCAGGATTCTGGGAAGACTGAGCGCGGCACAGGTGATACCATCTACAAGCCTGATGCTGTGCTCGATTATAACATCAATATGAGACTCGTTGATAAGTCAGACATGATGGTGAGTTCCATCGATTGTCTGAGAAAAACTTGTAAGTGGTACAAGAAGGCTTTCTTCCACCTTCTTGATGTCACAGTGCTGAACTGTTATATACTCTACCTCCAGCATCACCCTGACTCCAAGTTGGCACTCCGGGAATTCGAGCTAGAGTTGATATCTCAGCTCCTGGAGAGGTTCAGCACTGTGCAACCACAGCAAGGCAGACAGGCAGCGGCACAACGGCCTGACAGGTTGCAGCAGAGTGGCTATATGGCTCGCCACTACCTCACTAATCTGCCACCGTTGCCGTCAGGACGTCCAGGCTCTCGTCGCTGCTATGTTTGCAGGCACACAACACGTCACCCCCAGAAGTCCAAGGAAACTCGCTTCTGGTGCAAGGAATGTTGTGTGCCGTTATGCCCTGGAAACTGCTTCTCAGACTACCATATATTGGAATATATATAGAAGCAGGAAGTGATGGGAGTATGCGAATAAAGTGACAGTGACACTTGGTGACAGTGACACTATTTAGGCTATAAGAAAAGTGAGAGTGACACATTTGTACATATATTTTAGGCTGTAGTGACGTGATAGTGACACATTTGTACTTATTAGGCTATAAGAAAAGTGAGAGTGACACATTTGTACATATATTTTAGGCTGTAGTGACGTGATAGTGACACATTTGTACATATATTTTAGGCTGTAGTGACGTGATAGTGACACATTTGTACATATTAGGCTATAAGAAAAGTGATAGTGACACATTTACGCATAGAAAAAATTATAATAAAAAATTTAAAACAACAAAATACAAAAATATATAGAAAATAAGGATAACAGTGATAGTGACACATTTATATTTACGTTGAACATGAACAAATGGTGCGAATGACACTGAAAATGTTTCGCGTAAATACTGTACATAACTCCCACGCTTCTCTCCAGGGCATAAAACCACTCTGGAATGGTCAGCTAACCACACAAATAATACAGGGGCTGTAATGGTAGGATGCACACGAACCGTACGACGTGTCCCCTGGGGGAGGCAAGTGTTGCGTCATTCTGCCGGCGGCCATCTTTTCTCCACCCACGCCAGTCCTTGTCAGAGCCACGCTCACAAAGCGAACGCAGCCTCGCTCTCACGGGAAAAGTGACCTCCATTCCTCACTTGATTTCTCGGTAATGGAGTGTCCTAGAGAGCTAGGGTTGGTTTTAATGGAAAGAGGAGGAGTTGATGGTGAGTACACAATCAAATTTAAGTTGTTCAGTATTGTAGTTTAGACGTAGGGAGTAAGAGAAGTAGAGTGATTTTCCGGGAAATACCCGGACAGGCAGGATTAAATTAAGTATTTGCCCCGTACACACAGCACGTAATTTCATTCTTGGCCCGGCCCGGAGGGGTTAAGATGTGATCTCGGGCACGGACGCGAATATTTTATATTTATTTATAATGCAAGTAAATCTTGGTTTAATCACGTGTTCTGTCTGACTTTTACTAGGAGCTAATTTTCTTTAGGATTATTACACATACAGCATGATATCGGTAATGCCAATTTAGACACATTCTTCTTTAATTTGTGTAGCTAACGTTATCCATTCATTACTTGATGACTCGAGAGAAAGATACACAGAATATGCGAGAGGGATAGTTTCGGAGTAATTTCATAATTCGTAGGATTTATGGTAACGGGTGATACAATAAACAAAGTAATACAAATCTTTAGGATTTTATCATTATAAGGAGTCGTTACTCGGAAACGCTCATCAAATACTGACTGGCAAACTACATTCCTAGCTAAAGTAATGACCCTACGTATCCGTCTGCTCAACCGGTGCCTTCCAGTGAACTTCACCTTGCCCACCTACTTTCCGAAACTTCGCCCTTCTCTTCCCCACAGCCACACACCGTTATCTCTGGAATAAATCAATCATTATGTGAACAATGTGCAAATTTAGTAAAACACCTACTGTTATGCACACACTATTTTTCACAACAAAAGGTTAATTAGCAAAAATCGGGCTAATCTATTAGGAGGTTAAACACACGTTTGGTCGCTAGGAGTGATCCCTCTTCCCCATTCAGGTGTGGCTTCTAAACAAACATAACCCAGTTAATATAACAATCAATGCCAGTTGATTATCATTGGCAAATTGATTGATTGATTGATTGATTTTTGGCGCTGCAACATCGAGATCATATAGCGCCAGAAGAAGGTGATAGAAGAGGTGGGACAGCAAGCAGGAAGGAAATAGAAAGAAAAGAGACAGTTGAATAACTGAAAGAGATTGGCTGGGGCCGAAGGGGCGCCAAAACCCTTAAAGTATTGCCCTCTATCACTACCGGCAATACCCTCCTACGGGGTCTAAAGGAGAAAGGGAGAAGAGGTGGAGATGAGGGAAAGGTGAAGAAAGAACAGGATAAGAAAAGTGAAAAAGTTAGAAGGAGGTGAAGAAGAATCTATCATTGGCAAAAGATCACATATTTCGACACTTATGTGTTTAACGTGGAATGTCAAGGAGTCAGGGCCGGTCCCGCATAGTCATTTTGTTTGTCAGATTCCTCCCCAAACACACTCGTAAGCCTTCGTTATTTCCCAAAAGCTGAGTATACCTATTCACCAAAACTATCAAGAACTAGTATTATTACAATATCTGTAAACTTTACTCATCAGGTTAATCCAATAAATCAGTCAAAAGTCATTTACACAGTTTAGATTCTTTCGTTTGGGCGCTAACAAACTACAACGAACAACTGTGGAATTGGTCCTAAATCTCCATACGAATTCATATCTAAATAGACTGGATAAGATAAGATAGTGTTCATTTGAGAGAGAGAGAGAGAGAGAGAGAGAGAGAGAGAGAGAGAGAGAGAGAGAGAGAGAGAGAGAGATTACAGTACACTTTAACGTGAGAGAGAGAGAGAGAGAGAGAGAGAGAGAGAGAGAGAGAGGAGAGAGTGAGAAGGAGTATTTAGTAATGAAGAAATTTTACTATGCATGTAATACAGTGTAACGTGACTTACAAATAAAATACAAAATCAGAGGTGAACATCAAATAATGCCTACCAAAATATGATGGCCAAAGCAAACAACCTATCTGCTCGATCTGCTCGAGTTGGTAGAAAAACAAGAAAACAATGCAATGTTGCATGCTAAACATGAAATCCATTAAGAAGAAATATTCACTGTTCAGGCTACGAACAACTTTACCTTAGCTTCACCTGATCATTGTGTAATATAGTTGTTAAATTTCCATAATAGCATTCCTCAACCACTCTGCCTGAGAGCTCATGACTCATTGGCACGAGCATAGATGTTTCCCGAAACTTCAACCCTGCAGTCCACATTCCTTCCACAACTACACAGCGCCATCTATGGAATGAACTTTGAGACAGGGTCATGTTCACTACAGAGGGAGAGTGTTGACGATCCGTATAATTTTCGAGCACACACACACACTGCTGCCACATCTACGATCTCTCGATACTGGGTGGCCCAGTCGGAACTGTAACAGACTGTACCTTCGAGTAACATCATATCTTTATCGTGTGGGTCGTGTGGCCATCGTGCAAGTGTCGTACTGAAATTTTGAAAAATTATTGATAGCAACACGGTATATCGTCAGAGGGTCGTCCTATGCCTGTTGTAATCTTAGTAATATCGTGTGCCCATATCATAGCTGTCGTGTGACTGGCGGCTGTTGTGAGCTGTGGGATTCGTCGGTTATCGTGCAAAATATGCAAGTCATGCTCAATCGTGCGGCGTTCGCCTCTCATCGTGCTGTGTGGGATGCGGGCTTAAACCAAGGTGGGGATTGGGGGACCTTGCTTTCTAACAATGACCCCATTATAGGTTCATATCGCCTCGAAGCTGGACCCCTTGCTTGTCGAGGGTCCTGCACTGGTGCTAGAGCCTTTCCACCCCTTGAAAAAAGGAAATGAGGTACTGATGAAATCAAGATGCATACTCTCAAAAGACATTTCCTTTTCAGTTAAAGGGCATGAATCTTTGTACTCTTCCTTGGTAAGGTCATTATACAGCGTAACAAAGCAGGTTGTACAATTTCCTTATTCCACGGAAGCATTTTCGCGGTTTCCAGGTCTCTTGGGAGAATTTTGCTTTGGGAGAACATATGAATAATTTTGGTTGAATATTTTTCCTCAGTCAAAACGTAATCTTTTTCCTTTGCAATTAAATTACTCGACCACACTGTAGACTCACCTTTAAACACCGGTAATTAAAATTTAGATGGTTCGTTGGCCGTCGGTATTATCATGTTCTTCATATTATGTTCATATTATGGTGTCTTATATAGTCACTCGATTCAAAATATCTGCTACATATCTTTGCAGTATCAGGATTCATATATTTAATTGTCCTGCATAACATCATCCATCCTTTTATCATTGCTTAGCCATTATAGAACCTGTGAGAGTAATACCTCTTTTCTGCTTATAATAGAGGAGCAGTCATAAACTGTACACTCGCAATACAAAATTTGTATCCAGGTCTTGTCGAAGTTTCGAATCATTTGACCTGCTAGTGAACCAATTACAACGCTTATCCTGTTTCATATTTGCTTGAGTTCACTTATTACTCTATCAGGCTATTTGAAGCAAGTCTGGATACATATTTTGGATTGCGAGTGTACATTTCCTAGGTATCTTGGGTGAGAAAAGAAATGTAGGAGAACTGCTCCCACCACTCGCTCAGTTCCTGCTGACGTCCCATACTACTTTCACAAATCGACTGACTCAAACAATTAAGGTGCTGATGGTGTAATGGTTATCATGATCGCCTAGCAAGCGAGAGATCACGGGTTCGAGTTTCGAGTCGTTGGAATTGTGGGACAATTTTCCCAACCCCTTGTGTCCCTGTTCACCTAGCAGTAAGTGGGTGCCAGGCTGTAAAAGCAAGAATTGCACCATTGTAGGCTGAGGGAAGATGTGTTGATGTAACAAGACTTGACTGCCTTAATGACCAACACCATGAGTCAATAGTTATGATGCCCAAAATCTTCTTATTAAATTTTGAAGACAGAGAGACATCACATGCGGAATGGACCAATTCAACCCAAAGTTAGCCGACTTTGTATAATTAGATTTTGCTAAAAATTAAAGTCTAGCTAATGTAAATACTAGTAACAAGTATGGAGCATTGCAGGTAAAGATAATTCTTGTTAAAGCAGTTTTTAAATTTGTGAGGTCTGTAACAAGCTAGTTTCGGGCTGGCAACACTTAGGGTGAGAGCCAAGGGACTACCTACAGCCACTGCCCTCTGGACTATAAGGCCTGAGCGGTCAAAGTATGAGTCATCATGGGTTGGCTGTCAGGTCGTCGCGTCTCCCAATCACAAATAACTATTCTTTGTTATTCGTCATCTTTATACCGAAAAAATATCGTTGGTTTAGTAAATAATGATGTATTAGCGTCTTTTCCAATATCAGTATCCCTTACTCTTTGCTGATGTAAGTGATCTTGAAGTATAATGGAGTTAAATAAATGCTGAGAGACTTGGGGAGGGTAACAAAGTTTATTCATACATGTTTTTATACTGGTGATTTCAGACCCATGTTATTTTGTTAATGTTCCGAACTTTCTATCTTTAACAGTTCTGTTATTACTAATTTTGTCGTTGATTCTTGCACAATAATTATTCAATAATGCATTGGAGGATGAATATATTAACATTTTCTGGATTTTTTCTATGTCGTGTCCCATACCACAGTCATTTAAGGGCAAGAAGGCATCATTATCAGCGAGGGTATTAAGTGAAATGTCTGTAGCTAAATTCTTTTGATTGATTGATTTAATGAAATCAGGACACTGTACGAGTTTGTTGATGGTTAAATATGTAAACATTACTACATTAACCACTGACTCATGTGGATATATCATTCCTCCTCTACTAATACCCTGTATATAGATATTGTTATCTGGTAAGTTCTCCTTTGATCCTTGACAACTGAATAGGTCTTTGCATACGGTACACTTCATCTTTTTTACAACACCATAAACACAATAACCAGCCAGGTATGTGATGACTGGCAGGAGATCCATGCATTGGTCAATATCGTCTGGATTTATATCAATATTAAATGACTCAAAAACCTGCCTCAATGAAATATGGTAGTTACACCCAGAAAGTCGACGATATTTACCAAACCTATTTTCTAGTTGATCTATCTGAAATTTTCCAGGCAAAAGATATTTCATACCTAGTTTTTCTAAACAATATTTTGTAACCTCCATTATTGCACTGGTTGTGTGTTTCAAAGCAGTGAAGGTTTCTCTGCTTAACTTTCCTCCATTTTCAGATAATTTATCCCAAAGTTCTAGCCACACATGAAATTTACTTAAGAAAATGTATTTTTCATCATTTAATGTTAGTGGAGTGGCATACTTGTTTCTATGGCGAATTCCTTTCTCGGGATGCTTAACGTTCATTATGGTCCACCAGTGCAAAATTACTTTAATATAATGGGAAACCTCTTCAAAATATGACAAACAGTGTTTTCTTCCAATGATTACTAGTGCTTCTATAACATACTCATTGAAAATTTGTAAGACAAGACTAACGTTTTGCCTTTCCAGACTCGACGGATTCAAAGCCTTCAATGTTAGTTTGTGTGCATATTTGAGAAGACAATCGCCTTCCAAAATGTGCAGTTCCTTTAGGATGGTAAATGGAGCATTACATATTTTGATCACACTATCGAATGCAGTCTCAAAGTTAAACTCTGGAAATTTCATACACTTTGCAGTATCTTTTTTGTTGAGCCAGTTATTTCTAATACATTTGTGCAAATGCACAGAGTCAAACATAAAAAAGAGAGGGCGAGAGCTATCTGCTGGGTGTTCATGCGTAACTGAAAGTTTTGGAGGCACTGAAAAGTATGACATGGCTTTCTGGTTAATTGCATTATTGTCAGTTAACACACACTACTGTAAACCCAATATTTTCTAGGCCAATGATTATCTGCTTTATGTAGGTAAACAGATTTTCTGCTGTTATACTCTTCACTGGAATGATATGAACGACATTTTTGAATTTTGAAAGCACACTGTGCAATACACATGACCCAGGTAGACCTGTTCAGTGGGAACACGCGGCTTATACTGAGTACTTGACAGCCTTTGTCCAGCCAACCTGAGATGACTCATTGTCAAGCCCGCCACCCATCGCTCAGGCCTTATAGTCCAGAGGGCAGTGCTACAGCCCACTCAGGTGACAACAGTCACTCTTACTCGAACAGTGAGGGTGGCAGGACATATTTACATCACTCCTCTTTTCCTGTAATTACCATATATATATATGTAAAAACGACAATGACATTATATTTCATATTGTTGTGTTAAAAAAAAGATGTGATTCTGACATGTTTTATGACGAAATTAGAGTGTTAAAACATACTTAGGTATGTAAATATAATGTATATTCACGAGCACTAATAAGTATTCTGGTGTGCTTTGAATCCATTGAGACAGTAAATGAATACACAATAAGATCTCCATTTGGAATTACTTCGTTGGTGTCCGGAATGTTCAAAGCTTCAACCAAAGCTGTATATTTATTAGTGCTCGTGACTGTACATAGTGTGTACAAGTGAATTTTCAGTTGTGATAATTCTGAGCTGGCTACCAATCAGGAGACACTTAAAGTCTTGTGCTTCAATATCCTGTATCATTTATTTATGTAGCGTGAGTGGTTTTCAAGCTGTTAGCCATCAAATGTGTTGTTTACATGTGACTTCGAATGCAGGAGAGAGGCCCGCAAGACAGAGCTGCCAAGGGAAATAAGGCTCGCTGCTTAGTGATTAATGAACATTTCCATTCGTTGTTAAAATAACGTTGGATGAATTTTGCCTAAAATGTGAAAACTCTCTAAGGGTTTTGGCGCCCCTTAGGACTCGGCCTATTTCCTTTCCTCTCCTCAGCTATCCCTCCTTTACTTTATTATTCTTCGTGCCTCCTATCTTTCCATCCTCTAGGATAGGGGGTCTATGAATACCTCCCCAGTATCACTGCTAGTAGTAAAAGGTGACTAAATGGGCTTTCACTTCTCCAACTGTCCATTTTTTCATCTGTTCTCTTTTGTGCTTACTGTCCCACCTCTCAATCACCTTTCTTAGATGCCATATGTCCTCGCTGTTGCGGCGTCTATTTTCAATCAATCATCTAATCCTATATTCTCCCTTGTGTATATGGTCTTTCTGGTCCATTGCAGTAGCTTTTTTTTCCTAAACGCATTCTTTTATTGGTAAATGACTGTACCTAACACTGCAGACACTAGCAATCACTGTTCTAAGCTCATTGGGTAAGATATGGCAGTAATATTTCACCTGATCAGATGCTTGGAAATAATAACTGATACCAAAAACGGTTTATAGGATTTATTTTATAATCCTAAACTTTAGCCTTAGCATATGGACTGTAACAACATTATCATTGCTTCTTTAACATAATAAATGCTGGTAAATTATATTGTGCTGATTATACTATTGTGTACGGTATGGAGTCTTACTGTAAATTCCAGTTGAGCATTGAACATCCTTACACTATAGATATTTACCCTGTAATTATCACTTATTATGGCAAACCCTACAGATAGAAAGAATGGAACGTCACCGAACATTTAGAAAAACTCGTATGGTCGAGCGTGCAATGTTCGTGTATTTGTGGGATGCTGGGTTATCCCTCCAAACAATTGCGGAGAAGACAGGCTACAGCGCCACAACCGTGGGGAAATGGGTAAATCGCTGGAAGAAGGAAAGAGGTCGGCACTCCATGATACCAACACAGAACACAGCTCAGTCCAGCAGCACATCACCTGCTTTTGAGAGGTTATCTCCTACACCACCTGCTGCTGTGGAACTGTGGTCACCAACAACATTGCCTTTGAGAAGCTGCATATATTGTATCGACAATTGTTCTATGAGGAAACATTTTTACAATATATTAGAGGGAGATTGCCTCAGGGAATTACATAATCAAGATTTTTTTTTACTTATAGAGCTGTGTTGCCAAAAGTATTAAATTGTGTATAAAAAAATAAACTTTTGTTACAGTAGATTTTTTGTTAATAACTGGAAATCATTAGAAAAAATTGTACCGACAATGCCTATCCATTTACTAATTATAGATACATAAATACATCGATTCACTGAAGTCGTGGACAAAATTATTTAAATCATATACAATTATAAACTACAACATAAATTAAAATTGCTGACGGACGGGATATATCCCCTAGAGCAAGTAATCACTGCCACATCAAGTTTCAGACAGATATATGAATCAAACGAAGTTCATGAATATCCACACCAACCATGCAAGAAACCTCACAGAAGATTACAAACTAGAATGCTTAATGACAAAGTAAGGCAACATAATTTGGGTTATATAGGACAAAACGAGGTTCACAGAAAATAAATTAAATTGATTCAGGACAACAACAACCTGCTGTATTCTATTAGAAAGTGATTGATTCTTTATGTTGTGGACGCAACACTTAGATAATAATTATGGCTTCCAGCAGCTCATAACAGTTTATGCATACATATAAAACGAATTTTATCTGATGTTAAAAACCATAATGGCTTATATTACTTCGATTATAAATGAAAGTTTATGGACTCGCCACCTTAAAAAAAAAAATATATATATATATCAGTAAAATTATCGCTCTCTCATCGAGCAATCGAGCCACCTGTTTCCTTATGTTTCATCAAGAACCTCTGGTGAAGGTCCCCAGGCTTGCGCAGTCGCCCAGCAAATGATGCACTTGAAAGCCTAATTTACACATATACGAATAAACACTCGAAGCCATCCCGAATAAGCGAACTGCCAAGAATCAGGGTGCTACTGAGGGGCATCTGCGGTGTATCACGAATGTTCCAGAGAAGAACCCAGATTCACCGTCTGGGCTGGGACAACTAATTTGTAAAACTAATGTTTACATATTTTTATGCCGGTGGCACAACTAAATAACGACTTCCCCAACAATTCAATGTTTCTGGGAATAATTTTTTTTTTTTTTTTTTTTTTTTATATCTTTCGACACTGGACATAGGCTTCATCAAGCCCGTTACCGTGGCCCAGGTCAACTGCTACTCACACACACACACGTCACGACTTCCGAACTGGTACCCAGTCACAGAGGGAGGGAAGTGAGGGTAATTCCCAAATACTGCAGCTGTTAATTGCATGTGAACGATTAGGAAATAGTGGTGGGTGTAATCGATTATACCCTGGTTATCGGTTGAAAATATCTGTAATCAATAATTTTTTTGAGTAACCGATTACAGTGTAAATGATTACTGATAACCGTATATGTCAGTGTACAGTACATTTATAGTATTATAATTGAGTCGTCATTAAAGAGACACACGATTTACATATAATTCTACCATAAAAATTAACATGTTTTAATGACAAACAAATTTTATGGTGATGAGCCCAAACTATACCATTTTACCCCCGATCAAGGACCTCACACTAGAGCGACATGTCAGATTTGCCGAGGAAGCTCCGGGGAGACATCCCCGGTCTACCCACTACTTATCCCTGTCCCACTCTTGACATGAAACTATATACATTTTTTAAAATGTGTATATATTTGTATGTCGCCGGTATGTCCCATGATACAATGGCGGTTTACCAGCGATGCTTCCGCGGTGTTTGCACGGTCGCAGGGAGGTTGCTGGTGTATCACAACATTTTTATTGCTGGCAGTGCCGTGGGAAGGACACAGACTAGCCGTACATGCACCTGCGGTTCCTCTAAGAATTTTTTTTTATTCGGCATCTGTCACGAAAGGTTGGGATGCTCACCAACTTTTCATGGTGCGACGAACTGCCGGCGAAGCATCCAAATCGCCAAGGAATGACCCGAATAAGAATTTTATTAAAAATTTTGCTTATTCATAGTGGCGTCAGGAGTTTATTTTCATATGTGTAAACTTAGCTTAAAGGGAGCTAAGTGGGGCTAAGTTTCTCCACTCTTCAGAAAACCAAATATTAAGTAAGAATACACTTGCAATCCAAAATTTGTATCCAGGTCTTGTTGAAGTTTCGAATCATTTGTCATACTAGTGAACCAATTACAAAGCTTAACCTGTTTTATATTTGCTTGAGCTCTCTTAATACTCGATAAGCCTATTCGAAGCAAGCCTGGATACATATTAAAACAGTAAGGAAGCTCCTTATGTTTCTACCCGGGTGAACAGACTCTAGAATACACGATACAGTTTATTGGTAATGACGACGGCAGGAGCGGGGCAAGACCTTCCTCTATAGTAGCTTACTGGATAGTCTGACCTCTGGGCGAAGCCTCCCTTTTTTTTCACTTACCTCCAGATTCCCAGATGTGGCATGGCCACGTGACCCCGGGCATCACCTGGCATACTGCACCCCTGTTGACTCATACCTGGGAGAAAGCAGGAGGCCGGCGGCTGTAGTCCCAGGAGAGGATTAAGCTGTGTCAGGGGAAAGGATTAGCGTACCCGTCAGACTGTGGCTGTCTGAGGACAGGGGAAGTATAAAGGAGCAAGGAGTGGTGTACCAGCATATGGAATGTACAAAGGAATAAGGAGTGGTGAATACGGTGCCACTACAATATTTTGGATTGCAAGTGTACGTACATAGGTCCGATTCAACCTTTCCGTTTCCACAGTTGTCTGATCTTTGGTTTGCTAGCCAACAAACTTGGTGGCCGCGCAAACAAACCCCCGGGCGCTAACCGGAAGGGTTGGTACACCTGAGTGGTGGATATTGGCCATGGAGCTATAACAAACTCGCCCTGAAATATGAACTGTCACCTGTGAGCAGAAGGAACTTGGAAGAGAGAAGACATGACCGCAATTTCTCCTTGTTACAAGGCTCATGCTCTAACTTATCAGCAGAAACTTACCTTAATGAATCTTATTATAGAACACAAGGTTGTTATATCAAGAGATTGTGACTACGAAAGTAATAATAATTTTCATCAAAAAACATAAAACTTGAGAAATACTGATGTTAAATATATTTCAAGTACATATATAATGTTTTAATAATACATTTGTCTGCTGTCAAAGCGGGTAATTTGATTACAAATTATACAAATTATACCTTACAGAAGATTGTTCTTTGACTTGTCTGTACTTGTGTTAATTTGAGTTATAATTGGTTCCATCTACTCAGTTCTAAGTACTTGCATAAAGTTATACCATAATATATGTTTCACAGGCTTATCTATAGTGAATTTGGAGTAACGTGTTGGAAGAACAATAGATATAAAATAATGAAGTGCTGTGATGCTTAGCCGAGTTGAAGTGCAGCAGACGACATACATGATTTTACTCCGATCATTATTAAAAACGTAAAAATAATACAATCTTGCTGTATTTCCTTGTTTCTGGATGCCTTCAATAGAAAAAATTAACATGCATTACACAATGGAAAATAATCATTTGGTATGCAATTGATAACAAATATTTTCAATTATATATAATTAGTAAGCTCGGTTGAGGAGGAATCCCCTTCACCAAAGATACCTCACCAATGTTTCAATAGTGCTTATAATTTTGGTTCGCGCGCTAACAAACTGGGTCGCGAAAAACCACTGTGGAATCGGACCCGTTAGCAATGGTCCTCGTTTGTTGGCTAACCAACAAATATTGACGACTGTGGAATCGGCCCATAGTCTGGCAAGAGTAAACTATAATCGTCGACACATGGCTGTGACATAATATCATTTGTATATATGTTTTCTGGAAAATTTCCTTCAACTTACTACCTACACAGTCCCACTGCCTCAGCCAACAGGTCTACAGCTGGTTGCCTCCCACAAGTTCCATCCAGCGTTGACAACGTTGATCGAGATAGTCAACCCAAAACACTAGTAGCGTACTCTCTACTAGTAGCATTCACTGTCGATCCACCGCAGTTACACCCGCAGATGATTGTAGTAACAGATAAGAATATAAAATTCGGGTTCCAGGTCTCCGATTTTTTACAGTTCGCTTATTTGGGACGTCTTCGGAAGCTTATGCGCGTATGTGTACACTATGTTTAACACACACTTCAATATCTCCTGCACCTAGCGTTACCTAGCAGATTATAAACGTAGTGTCAAATATCAAGGCTCGCACTATCCCTCTTGTGAAGGTGTCAGTTGTGAGGCTAGCAAGGGGTGCCTCCAACACAGTTCACTACACCCTCCCTCACACACACTACACGTTCCTCACACTACACTCCCTCACTCACACTACACGCTCCCTCACACACACTACACACTACCTCTTGATACACACACTCCCTCACACTGTTCACACACGAAACACAGCCTCACGATACACATTAGTAGTATTATTATTATTATTATTATTATTATTATTATTATTATTATTATTATTATTATTATTATTATTATTATTATTATTATTATTATTATTATTATTATTATTATTATTATCATTATTATTATTATTATTATTATTATTATTATTATTATTATTATTATTATTATTATTATTATTATTATTATTAATAAAGAAGTCACCGTATGCGAGAGTATTGTCAGAAGAGATGTGGTTGATGCTAGATCTACTGTATTTTGATGCCCCATTCGATCGCAAGTCAATCCATATAAGCTTTAGAGTTTGTCCTTTTCTTCCCCGTGGAGTCTTCTGTTTCTTTTTTCATCTCAATATGTTTCTCTCTTCTACCAAAGCGTCTTTTACGAATGACAGAGAGTATGAGTTCAGGGGAAGTATAGCTCAGTTCAGTTGTGTACATACTGTTTCGAGTGGAAAAATACAACAATTTCATACATACCAAAATTAATGAAGATTATAAAAATGTGTCAAGGTGTTTCTGAAACATCTACAATACAGTATGTGACTGTGACTGAAGGTATCTATGGGCCATGTATTGACAGAGTTAAGCATATGAAATAGTGCCATATTTGGTCGATAAAAATTATACTGTAGCTTCAAGAAAACTCCATTATGACGCAAACCAAAATAAATAAAGCCCATAAGAGGCGACTCGGAAAATATAACTCGGGCCTAGAATGACAGATTTTCCTGAGACCTGAGCACAGCCACGACCTAGGTCGTGAGCACAGCATTGGTCAAACTGAAGTCTAGCGTCACAATGACTCTCCTCTAATTCTTCTTTCACTTTAGGATTCCTGTGATTTGGTTATGTTCACGTTGCTTTACCTTGATATGACAACAATTGGTTGTTCTGACTGCTTGTCTGTAGTCATTTTCCTTATCTATATCTCTTGTAATAAGTGTTTAATCAAAGCACCATTCAAATATATTGGTTTATGTTTAAATGCATTATTATTTCCTTGCAAAACATTCTGTGGCATAGTAAATGCTCTAATCAACTGAACTTTATCTTCTGAGAGTTAAAACGTGATAATTCATTAATTCGTAGCTCCGAGACTCCGATGAATTTAGGTAGTATGTGGTTTTGTTAGTCATGGCGTGTATGCCATTTGGTATTAAATCAATGAATGCCATTTATGATTGATGTATATTATGTTTCGATATATCACAGTCTAGAGTTACACATGCAAACAAGTATTATCATAAACATTGAGAAAATCATTATTAATTTTGAGATAATACCAACACTAAATATCTAATGGGCATTGAGTATATCCAGGAATGCGATGGTGCCATATCCTTGTTTGGCCATAAGAGGGTGGCGAAACATCTGCCCGTAGCAGTAATAAGTATGCACACACCAGTGGCCATAGTTTCTATGAGAGAGAGTGGTGTGTGGAGCTTAACCCCTTAACCGAGGGTGACGACATAAGTAGATACCACCAACATGTGTGGGTAAACGTGGGTGACGACATAAGTCGACAGCGCAGGTGTTAAAATTTACCCGCCCCGGACATAGTTGTTTAGCCACCAGACAGAAGGTGTGTGTGGCTAGGGGCTTCCCCGAATCAAGCCAGCCCCAAGCAGTCAGTGTGGGTAGAGCAGTGAGTGTGTGAGGATGTATTTTCAGCACTCCAATTTTGGGCTAATTACCATATATGTACGACATATATATGACGTTATGCTACATATTGTTGTGTTTAAAAATGTTATTCTGGCACATTTTATGACTAAATCAGAGTGTGAAAATGTAATTAGATATGTAATTAGAATGTAAAAGTTAATTTTGAGTAGTGGTCATTCTGAGCTGGCTACTCATCCTACAAATGTCCATTTAGGCTTCACAAGTACAGTCACTCATAAAAATTAAGACCCCCCCCCCCCCAGGCCAGTCATCTTCTTATAATGTTGATATTGGTTCTGGCAACAGTATACGTGACGTCAGTGATGGCGCTTGAGAGAATTTGATTTGCTCGACACATTTGTAACTAATGGTAGATGAGACGAAGCATGAGTTTGGATAATGTTTCGAGCAAACCAACCTTCCTCCAAACACCACCCACACCACCACCACCTCTGACGTCAGGTACAATGTTACCAGAACCGATATCACACCAGTTGAAAGGTGTCTTGCCTTGGGGTGTCTTTACTTTTATGAGTGACTGTACATCAAAAGACAGCTAATGGTTTGGCCTTTAATATTCGGTATCATTTATTTATGTAGTGTGAGTGTTTTACAAGCTATTAGCCGTCAAATAAGTTGTCTGCAACATTGGCGCAAATGCGGGTGAAATAGACCCACAATACATAAGGGGTCAACCCTCGGTGCCTACAATTAAAGGGTTAAAACACTCACCAGACAACAAAAATCTCTCACTGAATGACGACACCGTAGGGGGGTATTGCCTTGCCTGTAGTGATGTGGGCAATAATTTAAGGGTTTGGGTGCCCTTTCAGTCCTTTAACTGCCCATCTTTTCGTTCTATTTTTTTTTCCTGCTTGCTATCTCATTTCTCTATCACCTTCTTCTGGCGTTATATGACCTCGCTGTTGCGGCGCCTATTATCATTCAGTCAATCATAGAATAACAATTAAGTGTGTGTTTGTGTTACCGAGTTCGATCCCGCACCAATGGAACAGAGAATGACTCGGAAATTTATCTGGTTAATTTTCGTATGTCATGTAAGATTGTACAGTCACAAGAACTAATAAGTATACAGCTTTGGTTGAAGCTTTAAACATTCCAATTAGCCAACGAAGTAATTCCAATTGAGATCATATTGTGCATTTAGTTATTGTCTCTAGATGTTCAAACCCCCCTAATGGGAACTGCCTTGACGTGGTGAGGGGGCTTGCGTGTCTCTGAGACCTGCCGAGCTAGACTGGAGAGGACTCCGGCCCGTACACTGCCCCGATTTCGGGTAGAGAGGGCTTCCCATGCTAGTAAGGTCGCCAGTGAGAGACCAGATTAAATGGTTCCCATGCAATAGGCTGCCAATACGGGCCAACAGTGCTGCCCTCCGGAGGGACCGCCCTCTAAAGGCCGTTCTGTGTTGGATGATTTGGTGTCTGGGCCGGAAGATGTTGGGGAAGGGGGTCTCAGCACCGTCGTGGGTAGATTTTCGAGCCATTGGGGCTGCTTTTTAAAACAAGTGGCCCCGTGGGGGACAAAGTACCTCACCCACGGCGACCAGCGCTCAGTCCCCTCATCTGCCCGGTATGTAGTAGCTGTTGCCTCCTGGGGCCATTATAATAATGTCATATTAATAACGATTAATTGATTGATTTATAGATGTCATTAGGCATCCGGCGGCGCAACAGCTTGAGTCATATACCGCCCAACATAAAATGGTAATCCATATTATTAATAAAATATGTACAAACATTAAATTATTTTCACTAACCCAATAGGGTGAATCAGTATCAGTAAAAAGCCATATCATCTAAAAATTACACACTATTCAAATAACCTACCTAATTTAAATATATAAAATAATTAAAATATGAACAGAAGAATCATTAAACTCCACTTACCTAAAAAAGAATAGCCATATAATTCATAAAATCTATAATTTGTCGAGGAGGTCCATATAAGAGAGGGTATTCCCCCACACACTACAAGCCTCTTCCCCCAAGCACCTGGGAGAACCGTCACCCACACGGTACTCGGAGAGGTGCTGACGACAAAGGTCCCCAAGGCTAGGACACTCGACAAGAAAATGTCAGAGGGACCAGACAATCATCACAGTAGGGAGGGGAAGCCCACTCCATTAAAAAACCATGGGTCAATAATGTGTGGCCAATGCGGAGACAGACAAGAGCCATCTTCTACCAGCGGGATAGGCCACTGTAGCTCCACAAGCCAAGGCGCTGGCGGATGTCGCGGAGCTTGTTAGCCCCGACGGCATCCAATCTGTCCTACCAGCAGGAATGAACGGCAGTATCTATGTAGGGTAGAAGGTCCACTGCAGGAACGGGATGATGCCTGGCAGGAGGCCGAGAATGGGAGACTGCAGCTTTAGCTCATTCCCTCCAACACCCACATGAGCAGGGACCCATCAAAATGTGACATTGAGGACATGACGACCCAGGAGGACAAGCCACTCGAGAATGGCGAACACCAGGGGATGAGTTAAAATTGCACAAGGCAATTGCACAAGAAGGCTGAGGGAGGGAAAAAACACTTGAAGGGCATATAAAATGGCCAAAAGCTCGGCAGTAAAAATTGACATGACAGAAGGGAGCCAGCCGCCTCATCAGTGTACACAGGGAGGGACTCCCTGTGAGATGAGGCATGTTCTAAAAAGAGGGAACGAGCCACTGGAGAGGGAAGAGATTCCTTCTTGTCTGAAAAGCAGGTGCAGGGGAAAACTTATGGAAGAAGCCATGGAGCCACGCTGGGGACCCGCACAGGGCAAATCTGGAAGTCATCAATGCCCATCTCCTCCATAGCCTTCCTGACCTGGAAGCCAAAGGGCCATGGTGTGTGAGGATGTGAGAGGTAGTACTGAGACATGATATCAGATGACGCCGCCAATCAGGGAAGGGAGTCAGGAAGTTGATGTAATCAATGCCAACAACGAACCATCAAGGACTGGCGACGGAGATCAAGAGGTTGCTCATTAGCATCCACCAGTAGACTGGGGATTGGGGACTACCTGAAGGCTCCGGTAACCAGACATACTCCAGCATGATGAACAGGGTCTAAAACTCTGAGACGGGCATCCGTGGCAGAGGAGTACACCTCACACCCAAAGTCGATCTTTGACCTAATAAGAACATGGTATGGCGGAGGAGGGTAGCCCGATCAGACCCCCAGGACGTATGGCCCCGGACCCTCAACAGGTTAAGAGCCTGGAGGCAAGAGACCCTATGTGTACATAAGTGGGGAACCCAAGTCAAACGTTTGTTAAAAAGGAGATCCCAAAATCGAGTCTCCTCAACACAACGTATCCGATGACCATACATGAATTAGTCCGGATCGGGGTGGACGCCTCGGATGCAGCAGAAGTGCATAGCAACTGTCTTGGAAAGAGAAAAGCGAAACCCATGAGAACCAGCCAATCGTGACACCTTGTCAAGGGCAAGCTGCATGCGCTGCGCCGCTACTGACATATGGGAAGCAGCAAATCAGACAGCCAGGTCATCAATGTACATCGAGTTGGCTATACCGTCAGGAAGGGATGAGGCAATGGCATTAATTGCTACTGCAAAAAAATCCCACTGAGGATGCTTCCCTGGGGGATGCCCTCCTCCTGTACAACAGATGCTGAGAGGGCTGTACCAACCCTCACACAAAAACTGCGACCATTGAGAAACTCCTTAAGAAAGCGTGGAAGGCGACCCCGCAGGCCATATGCATGTAGTTGCTGCAGGATGCCATATTGCCATGTAGTGTCATACGCTTTCTCTAAATCAAAGAATACACAGAAAAGGTGTTGATGTCGTGCAAAAGTCTCACATGCAGCAGCTTCCAACCTGACTAGAGCACCTGTAGTGGAACGGTGTTTACGAAAGCCAGACTGGGACAGAGACAGAAAAAGACCCCGTTGGAGGAAGTATAAAAGTCTGACATTCACCATCTTCTCAAATAGTTTACAGAGACAGGTGGTCAAGGTAATTGGTCTGTAATTGAGGGCAACACTAGAGTCCTTGCCCGGCTTTGGGAAAGGAAGCATGGTAGCAACCCTCCACCCAGAAGGAAAGACACCCTCCAGTTATATTCTTTTATATACAGCTAAAAGAAATGAGATCGCCTCCTCACACAAGTGTTGCAACATTGCATATGGAATGTTGTCTGGCCCAGGAGAAGTATCACCACACAGAGAGAGAGCAGAGTGCAGGTTTCTCAGGGTGAATATATGGTTATAACTTTCATTCTCCTTCCCGGAGAAATCCAGGACAGTGCGCTCCTGGGCTCTCAACTTATGCCTGACAGCCAGAGGTCGAGAGTCACGGCTGGAGACTCTAGCAAAAGTCTCTGCCATGGTGTTGGCCACTGTTAAACCATCCATGATCTTAATTCCATTGATCTTAAGAACTAGGAGAAAACTTTCCCGCAATCTTATGGACTCTCCTAAACACTTGGGTGAGTGGAGTTTTAGTATTAATTGAAGACTCATAGGCCTTCCAAGATGCATGTCGTGCCTCTTTTAAAACTCGTCTATTCCGAGCCCTTGCACGTCAGAAGTCCTCTAAAAGAGTTGGGTCCCCACGATTGCGACGAAGGTGAGAGAAAGCAGCGCGCTTCACCCGCACAGCAGTAGTGCAGACTGGTGACCACCAAGGGACAGGACATTTGGGAAAGTGGCCAGAAGTTTTAGGGATAGAGTTGAGAGCAGCAGAGTGGAGCATATCAGTGAAATATGTTACAGCCTCGTAAGAAGTACCAAAATCTTCTACAGAAGAGACCGAAGAAGTTAGCTCTCTAAAAAACTGCCAGTCAGCCTTCTCTAATTTCCACCTAGGAAATCGAGACTGTGGTTCATACCTGTTACCTTCTAAAAGAATAGGAAAGTGGTCACTGCCATATAAATCGGGCAACACACTCCAAGTAAAATCCATCAGAGTACTGGGTGAGCAAAGGGAAATGTCAATGGCGGTAAAAGTCCCAGTAGGGCTATTAAAATGTGCCACATCTCCTGTATTTAAAACCCCTAATCCCTCATCCTCAATAAAAGAAGCTAATGAAACACCCCTGGGGTTGACCGAACTGTCACCTCACAGAGGATGATGACCATTAGAATCACCCAATAAAATAAAGGGAGAGGGAATGTCCCATACAAGACGGTTGAGATCACCTCTCTCAACTGTATAACTGGGAGGAAGGTATTGACTGCACACAGTGTACGGGCGGCCGATAAAAACCTTAACTGCGACAGCATGGAACGGATTGTCAAGCTCCAGGCTCGTGCATGGAACATCTCTGCGAACTAGGATGGCAGAGCCACCATTATGACCCTGCCCTTCAAATGAATTGGAATAAAATGCAGAGTATGCTGGAGGACTGGCAGGAATGTAGTCCTCAAGCAATGTTTCTTGGAGAGAAACACATGCAGGAGAAAAGCTAGAGAAAAGAACACGCAGTTTCTCCCAAGAAGCACGCAAGCCACGGCAATTCAACTGAAGGACCTTGAACAGTGTTACTTTAGTATTGATATTTGGGAAGCCTCACGGAGGTACTTCCCACTACCACCTCGACCTGAGAGTCCCTGAAGCATCTGATATTTTAGAAGATGAAGGCATATGAGCAGAGATATTCTTTGAGACAATTACATTGGTATTGTCCTGTACAGCAGTGGTATCACTGACACTGGCAGATACATCAACATCCATAATACAAGTGGAAGAATCACTCGGCTGCTCAATCAGAAGAGAAAATGAATTTTTTGAAGTCACAACATCCGAGTAATCACTTCACGCCCCTCTGGTGATCCCGAAGGTAGCTTGCGAGGGGGAACATCTGTTGAATCAAGAGATTATTCGGAGCCACAAGAATGCTTCTGGTGAAATTGAGAGGAAACTTTGGATGAGTCCACTCAGACGGTTGCCTTGGATGGCAAAATATCTATGGAATCAAGTACCTCAGAGGAACCACGAAGGCGTCTCTGTGACAGTTTAGCTAACTTAAGTTTCCTTTTTGGTGAGCGTGTGGCAGCTTAAACCTCTACCACATGGACACCTTTAGCTAAAGTCTGAGAATTGACATCAGTTGCAGGGTCACCAGAATGAGTGTCTGATAAAGTTTCCAAGACAGAGAAGCTATTATATAGTGTAACCTTAGAAATGCTCTCACTAGAGCAGAAAGCAGCTGCCTCTTGAGAGAGTTGAAAGGGTGCTGCAACCGATTTAGGCCGAAGGGAGGAGGCGTATGTCTTCACACTATCATCCTTCTGTCGCATGAAGTTGAGTTGCCGACTGGCACTACCAATGCTGATGAATTGGGTGTTAGCCAAGTGGAGAATATCCTGCTCATGGAGGTACATCTTACATTGGCGAGAACGTAAGGGGTGAGCATCCCTGTAGTAAAAGCAGTAACTCTCTGACCGACACTCAGAAGTAAGATGTGAGTCAAGAGCAGAACAATTACCACACCGGGAATTGTTGTTGCAGTTCCTCCTCCTATGACCAAACTCATAACAACAGAAACACTGTAATGGACACTCAACAAAAGGTATTTCCTTTAAAAGAGGTGGGATCAATGTTAACACGATGTGGGATATGCGATCCATAGAAAGTGAGGATGATCATATTTTTACTGCCTTTCATCTTTGTTACTCGTTGGACACTATCTGGGCACATAGCGAGAATGTCCTCATCTGAGAATTCATACAGGTCCTCATTATATATTCGCCCCTTGCTATAATTAAAAGTTCGATGTGGTTTGACAGATTCAAACAAGCTACCAGAAGGACAGGAGAGATTGAGGAGCATCATGGCCGGTGTAAGATCTTTGGTTCTGATTAAAACGCCCTTACCATATTTCTTTGTGTGGCCCATTGGTAGTAATCCAATTTCTTTCTCAAGATACCGGGAAACATGGATAAGGTTACCACGTCCCTCCCTGTAGTAAGCCACAAACCAAAATGATGTAGGAACCCGACGTTCCTTAGAGACATGCTCTACAGAGTCATCAAAGATGTTACGGCAGTAGTCATTGTCACTGTCAACCACATATGTGGACCGCATCATCTGAACTTTGCAGTGAGTATCCCCCACAATCAGAGAATCTTTTGCCTCAAAAGCTGCTTTGGCAGCAGCATTTGTATTGAAAGTAATATAGCACCGATTAGACCTACAATCACTGTCATAAGTAATTCGGATACGAAGAACTACTCCAAAACATTTAAAAATGGAGTGGATAGCGCCATAGGAAAGGGATGCAAGTACATTCGTTAACATTAACGTGTCCAAACTGCAAACAGGGTTCGTCGATACACCACCCGACCTGCTGGGTCTACTCTTATTTGCAGCCTTCTGCATACCACCATGACCAGAGAGTGACTTCTCGAGGGCCTGGTCGACCACCGCTCGATTAAGAGATTGGGGTTTTTCGTTATCCATATATCATTGATTTTGTTATACTGGCCCCAGGAGCCAAGAGCTACTACCTACCGGGCAGATGAGGGGACCGAGCGCCGGTCGCTGTGGGCAGGGTACCTCTTACACCATGAGGCTACTCAATTTAAAAAGCAGCCCCAATGGCTCGAAAGTTTGCCCACCACGGTGCTGAAACCCCCTTCCCCAACATCTCCCGGTCCAGACACCCAACCATCCAAAACAAGACGGCCCCTAGAGGGCGGTCCTTCTTGAGGGCAGTACTGTTGGCCCGTACTGGCAGCCTATTTCATGGGAACCATTTAGTCTGGTATCTCACTTGCGACCATACTAGCATGGGAAGCCCTCTCTCCCCGAAATCGGGGCAGAGCAGGGGCCGGAGCTCCCTCTAGTCTAGTTCGCCAGGTTTCAGAGACTCGCAAGCCCCTCCTCCCATTCGGGTGGGAGGGAAAGGTATAATAATAAAAAAAAAATTATGTAACGTTTTCTCATATCCATGAGTAAATCTGTTCAGCTTAGTCAAATAAAAAAGAATCTTTCAGTTACAAAACGAGCATGCATAAGGATGATTACTCCTGACTATGCCAAGTAAAGAAATGTGACTCGATGGTTCTCCCAATGACATTAGGTCTGAGGAGACACTTTGAGGTCATCTTACACGAGAAGGGCAGTAACGTCTAATTACTTTTAAATTGTAATTGAGTCGACATAGCTGAAAAACAGTGTGTGTACAGTAGGCAAAAAAAAGTAACAACATAACCCTTATGGACAGTTATATGTAGGGTTGGTATTCCTGACTACACAAGCGCCACTCACGTGACTCACGGCCGCACTTCTGGAAACTTAATATGGTGTTGATAGTCGGAGGGGAATGATGTGTGTGTTTCCCTAACCACTACTTTTGTCTTTACTGTGAGTTTTCAAAATTTTCACTAGTTCTGAAGTACTCCTAATAAAAATCCTATTAAGATTTTCATGAATGGACAAAAATATTGAATGTGTTTTGGAGGGTAAAGCAGAGAAGAGAAAATTTTGTAATAGCTCCCTTAATGAAAAAATTATGTAAGTCATTCATATGTCATTGTGATATAAGTTGTCAGAGACAAGAGCCTACAATGTACACCCTCCTATTATTACCATAGCTTAATAGCGGATTAAGATAATTCATCCAACCATTCAGTTAAGAAATCTTTATCGCATTACATTTCAATTTTTTTTTTCATGCTTCAGATATTTTAACACTGAATTCAGTGTTTACATGGTGAACATTTAGTCTGGTATAGAGTGAGAGGGAGTCAGACTCAGTCAGCAGAGAGACAAGTACCAATATCCTCACACCGTGACAGCCAAAAAGCAAGAAGTCTACCTTGCGGCTACTATACTCCGTGTATACTGTCTAGTGGGGCGAGGGGAGGCAGCAGCGACACTAAACTTGCCATTTGGAATTTTTCATTACCAAATCAGGCCCAATTTAGTAATGGAAAATCTGTTTGGTAATAAATAATTTGATTTGGTATTGTACCTAAAAGGTAAATTGTCTTCTGTCTTTT
Organism: Petrolisthes cinctipes; assembly: GCA_033782935.1. Classification (NCBI taxonomy): domain Eukaryota; kingdom Metazoa; phylum Arthropoda; class Malacostraca; order Decapoda; family Porcellanidae; genus Petrolisthes; species Petrolisthes cinctipes. The sequence goes on from JAWQEG010001202.1 coordinate 1,028,381, forward strand.
AGATTACTTAAAATACTACTAAACCTTCATCTACACAACATAGGCTACTGCTATTTTTAAGGATATATATATATTTCGGCAAGAGTCTTGGGCCTCTTCGTTAGCCGCCCTTGCGAGTTGGAGGCCTCCTGCCTCCCGATTGTCGCCACCGACACTCTCCTGCAGAGAGTTGGAGGCCTGCGGCCTCCCAGCAGCTGCTCTATAGGCGGCTGGTCCCTCTTGTCGAAGGGAGTATAATGATTAGATTGGGGATCAAATTTTACCCATAAACTGATTTAGTTCCATTAAATCCAGACAACTTGCAAATTTTACCCCATATGACCTCGCATGACCCCACCTATGTGCGGACTGTTGTCAAAAGTACTTCTCACTTAATTGAGCTACTGTGCCTATTGTAATATATATATATATATATATATATATATATATATATATATATATATATATATATATATATATATATATATATATATATATATATATATATATATATATATATATATATATATATATATATATATATATATATATATATATATATATATATATATATATATATTTTTTTTTTTTTTTTTTAAACAAACGAGGTTAAAGGATATGGCTTGTTCTGCATTAATGAGTTTTTTTATTTATGCTTTCAATGGATCTAAAAGTTTTTCTTAGATCTTCACTTAGATGGTGGATAAGTGAGGCAAATGTTGAGTTGTTGGGGGAGGTCAACGTTTCGTCCAGTACATTGGACATCTTAAGGAAGAAGTGGTGATTCTGGGTGGAAGAGGGGTATTTATATATTTTGATGGGGGGTGGTATGGTGGGAAGAAGCACAATAGGGGGAGGGGGATTTTTTTTTTTATTATTAATTGCGCCGTAGCGTCAATCAACAGGTAGGCAACAATACATACGGGTAGGCGGGACCCATGAAAATCCAATGACCACACACACACACACACACACACACACACACACACACATCACGAAAACATAACAGAATGAAGCACAAGCATACAGACAAATGTTTATATTATGACCTACTTAAATCCACCAAAACGAGGGTGGCGTACTAGAAGTTCCTCTAAAACCTGGTGGTTCAGCAGGTGTCGACAAACCACATCAAGTGGCAGGCCTCGGGGCAGCAAGTGTCGGACAGTGGGGCAGGCCAGGCAATAGTGTTCTATAGTGTTAGCACGAGGCGCTCGACACAAGCGACACTCAGTGAAGGGAGGCTCACCTTGCATCCCAGAAACCTGCCATGGTGGCCGGTAGCCAAGCCTCAAACGAGCAGAGACTACATTGTGCCTCCGAACCATGAGGCCTCGACGACGGTAGGAATATTTGTGACTGCAGATAGACTCGTAATGGGTGATGGAGATGCTGAAGAGCCTCTCTGCATCCCTGCGTCGCTGTACAGGGAGGAGAGCGGCGGATCGGACTCTAGAGAGGTAACATGTCAGGGAGAGAGGACGTCCAACACAACGAGGAGGCAGATGGCAGGCTTCCTTTGCGAGTCTGTCAACTGTACCATAATGACGTAAACCTACATGGGATGGCACCCATAAAAATTTGACAGTCAAATTACGATGACGCAATAAGGCCAAAAAAGATAAAATGTGCTGAATAACAGTAGAGTGTGTGGGCTGAACACTATAGAGGGAATGAAGGGCAGGTTTGGAGTCACAAAAAATGGCAGCATTAACTCCACGTTGACATACAAGACAAACAGCATCCAGAATGGCATTCAGTTCACACAATGTTGAGCTAGAGTGGTTACAGAGATGACGGCCAACCCAGCCTCCTGGAGGTGACACCATGTCAGGTGAGAAAACGGCACAACCTGCTGTACCATCCACTTGCAATGAGCCATCAGTGTAGAGGCAGTATGGATCTGTGATGGAGGACGTCACTGTTTCTATGTGTTCCAGAGCCAACTGCCGCTGTAGAGAAGGCAGTTCCGACTTGGAAGTAGGTGTGAAGCAGACATCAGGTGTTGGTAGCATCCACGGAGGGGGCCCTGGGGGGACATCTGCAAGCATTATATCTATATCAAAACTATGGAGCATATAGGAAACAGACCTTAGAAGAGTACTACCTGCAGGCAGTATGGGATGGACCAGGTAGTTTGGTCGAAGAGAAGTCCTGACTAACTGAGAGTAATGGGGTTTAAGATGTGGAAATTGGAGGCACTTGACAGTGAAGCAAGGAACATTAGAATAAATTCTCTCCACTAATAGGGGAAGACGCAACTCACGCTGCATGTTCACTATCCTGGTCGACATTGGACAACCGAATATTATTCTCATTGCTCTATTCTGAAATTTTTCTAAAGTTTCAAGAGTAGCCCTGGGTAGATGAATCAGAGCAGGGGAGAGGTAATCAACTAAACGGATAAAAGCAATATAGATGGTTCTGGCTACTGGGATGGAGATGCCTGAGGAGTGGTGTAAGTCGGCGTTGGAGATGACCCAACAAGTCCTGGACAATGGAATGGTCTTGAGGTCTGGCAGGGACAATCGGCCAAATATTGACTGTCGCACCCAGGTAGCGGTACTGGGAACACATGGGAATGACAGTCCCTCCAATGGTGAACACTGGCCGAGCTTGAGGAAGGAGGCAGGTGAATATTCTGCTCTTATCTGGTGAGACAATAATGCCACAGTGAGAGGAGGCCACAGAGAAGGAGTCAAGAAACCGCTGGAGATCCCTTGATGAGGTAGAATGAACATAGATATCATCAGCATAGCACATAATTGTAGCTCCAGGAATATCAGGGAGTGAAGTGAGCAGCCGATGCATCAGAATATTAAATAACAATGGGTTGAGAACACCTCCTTGATGCGTACCAAGATGAAAACTGCGCAAAGGACTGAGTGCACCACTGAAAAACACACAGGAGGTCCTGTTACTCAGGTAGCCCCGAATCAACTAGTTGATCCAAAATGACGTCTCTATTAGGAACATCGAAGGCTTTTCGAAGGTCAATGAAGGCCATCACACTGTCCCTGGAAAGGCGAGAGTACAAGTCGACTAGGCATTGGTGTGTGTTCCGCTGGGGAAGGAAACCAAACAGCCATGGAGATAGGCAATCATGCAATCTGTACATGAGACGATTGAGTAAGATTCTCTCCATAATCTTACAAAAACAGGAAGTAAGAGAAATAAGCCTTAACTTCACAGTGCCCGGCTTAGGGATGGGTATTATTGTGCTGCTGGTCCAGGCTCGTGGTAAATAACCATCACGAAGACAAAGATTGTACAGTCGAAGTAGAGGGTTCCCAGGAACTTGTTGAAGTAGGCGCAGCACAGCATAAGTAATACCATCATCACCAGGGGAAGAAGCTCTACCCTGAGAGAGAGCACGGCGCAACTTCTCCTCAGTTATCTCCTCTGCATCATCGTCATCATCCTGCAACAGAGCAGACATTAGACGTAGCCGATGGACAGCAGCACGGGAAGCGAGTGCATCTTGTATGTGGATGGGTAGACTGGGTAGACCAAACAACAAGTTGTTGGGCATAGTCGGCGGGAGTGTGATGACGAGCAGTGGCCGGCGTCTTTGTAACAACCCGATGGATAAGGTGCCACATAGAAGCTACACTAGTTTGCTGGTTGATGCTGTCCATGAACCGCTGCCAAGACTCAGCGTGAGCACACTCCTGTAGGGCAACTAAAGCGTCCCTAGACATCTGGTAACGATGGAGCAGGTCAGGGGTTGGTTTGGTTTGAAACAATAGTTCATCACTTTCAGCCTCCTCCTTTGCCTCCTTTGCCAGGAGTGGGCAGTATGGCGATGCTGGAGGTGTGGTTAGGAGACGTATAGCCTATAAAAGTCATGAGTAGCAGATACAAGATCAGAGTACAACTGTTCACCTGGTGACATGTCAAATGAAGGGAATACATTGGCCATAAATAAGATGTAAGTCGGGCAATATTTAGGGGGCACAGCAATACGCAAATGAGTGGCTGAAGTACTTGACCCAGCTGTTAGAGAATAATGAAACCGAAGAGCGATGTGATCAGAGAATAAGTCTGGCACAGAGGAGCACAGGACCTGAGACGCTATCAGGCCAGACGAGAGGATGTAATCCAGAGTACCTCCCCGGCAATGAGAGGCACCGCCAGTGTCCCAGAGCATCAGATGATGCTTGCAGATGTATGAAAGGAGACGAACACCATTACAATTAATAGAGCCAGAACCATCACCCAAATTAGAATGCTGAGTATTAAAATCTCCCATATACACCATACCACGCACTGTTGGAGAAGGAAGAGCCTCAAAAGTGAGTCTAGGTGGGGCAGAATAGACATTACATAATTGGAGTGCTCCATTCTCAGGTAGGACCTCAAATAGCTGAAAGTTCATGTCAGGATCAGTCGAGGTACAAAGAAGGCGATGTGGCATGGAGCTATGTATGTAAGTCAGGAGACCATTCCTTACCAGATGAACATATGGCACATAACCTGAGAGGGGCAGAGCTTGCCCAGCAGCGAGCGGCCATCCTGGAAATGCTTCCATGAGAAAAATAACACTGGGATGATGACAAAAAACATAGGCCTTGAGATGAGTGAGCTTAGCATAACTGGTGATACCACATTCATTCCAGGAGAAGACATCCAGCCGGCAATCACTAGTGAACTCTGTATTTGGAGGTAGAAGTCTGGTGACTGGGGGCAGATGAGCGACCTGGAGAAGAAGATGGACCAGGAGAAGGGACTGACTTGAAAAGCTTTTCAAGGCGAGATGCAACAGTATCCATCTTTTCGGTAAGGGTAGTGACAGTTGAGATGATGGCCTGCTGAGCCTCGACCAAGGTGGAGAGTTTGGAGTCATTGGCAGGCTGAGCGGCAACCAGCCCATCAATCCTGGCTTCAAGGGCAGAAAAGCGGTTCTCGAGGGCCGTACATCATGCCATGATGGTAGCAACAGACTTGCGGAGGGCCAGGTCTGGAGGCGAGGCAGGGCTGGTAGGAGGAGCAGACTTGGAAGGTGGTGGTGGCGGTGGTGGAGGCGGAGCAATAGTAGAGACACATGCCTGAACCTGATGTCAAGTACATCCATGCCACACATTAACCCTTGGCTTAAGGCATCGTGGACACTTCCATCTAGATGTATCCTCAGGAGGTGAAGGCTCAGAGGTGGAGGCAGCAGGACGTAATGGTTCACCCCTGACAAGACATGTCTCGGGATCATGGTCAGCGGCACACCATGCACACTTCGGCCTGGCAGAACAGTACCGCGAGATATGCCCAACTCCCCAGCACCTGTAGCACCAAGGCTGGTCATTATGAAGTTTCCTCACCTAACACGGTGGAAGACAGGGGAGGAAATCAAAGGAAATCTCATTTGGAGGTGGATCGGGTTGACTCCAGACATCAACAATACGGCTAATGGGGGAACCATCTTGGAAAAAACGACGGGCAGAATACACACCAGGGTATCCCTTAGCAAGTTTCGGGTCAACATCAATAGAAAAACGGGTAAGGATGTAGCTGGGGAACTTACGAGGCCTCTCGGGTGAGTCTTCAAGAATGAGAGGCAGAGACAAAAATTCACCAGCCTTGACTCTTATCAGTGATGTCCTGATGCTTCCTAGAGATGTAGACAAACCGGGAGGTAACAGCAGCCATCTTGACTTCAGCCAGTTCACGCTGCAGCTGGAAGGCCTATTTGACATCAGACAACCAATGCAGCTTTGTGTCCGTAGATGGGTTTCCAGAGAAGGAGAGCTTGACATAGGCATTTCTTGGAGCAAAAGCAGGAAGGTTGGACGAGGGCAAGAAGTTGGTATACAAAGAAGAAACACCACGTTGAGGCAGAGGGGGTACGTCATGCACAGCTGAAGCACCCTTCGCCGTCTTGGCAGCCGGAGGCAAACAGTCAACACCATCGGAATCCTGCAAGGAGTCGGACGAGGCATCAACGGGTCGCTTGGTAGAGGTTGAGGAGGTGGAAAGCTTCAACCTGAGCTGCAGAGTGACCGAGGAGAAGGGGGGAGGGTTGCGAGAAGGCAGCTCAGGCCAGTGATCCTCGATAGAAGGCAGGCAGGAAGACACATCCGAATCCGCGCTCTCCATCAGGCCAGGCAAGGCCTAGATGGGAAGCGAACAACTGGACACGCACGAACATACACACACAGAACCACAATAAAACAAACAAACCACAAACAGCGAAACCACAAAAAAAAAACGAGATAGAAAATATAAACAACCCCTATAACACCACAGACACCACAACACACAAACAAGATCGTAGAAACAAGAGAAACAACAACACAGGCAGAGCGCCAGGAACACGTCTTCACTCCAGGAAGCTTGGGGTGAGACTGGGGAGGGGGATGGAAGGAGAGGCGTCAAAGACCATAGTTGGGTGAATTGAATTGGAAGGTGGTAGATGCTGCCAAGTATAACATTATCTATAAAATTTGAGTTTTATATTTATAATGGCAAGGCCGTGAACCTAAGGGTTCATAATATTTATATCAAAGCGGTTCGAATCTTGTCGAACGTAGGACCAGTGCTACATTATCTTCTTTGCCAAACGCTGGCTGAATTAATTTACAACTGGAAGTTTTATAAGTTTAATATATCGTTATGGTTACTTAACCTGATCGTGTATGCTAATACTAAAGTAATGTCCATGCCACATTTTCCATGTATAAATTAGGTGTATTGGTGTAGCATAGTATTATGGAATATATAACTTACTTTTGATTAACACGTAATAAGTGTGGTTATCTCAAATATCGTTTAACATTCATCCCAAACCGTTTGTTATGTTAATAATATCGTATACTGTCACCTCCTGATAAGTATAGAACCACTAATGTCTTTCTTTATTCAAGCAGCTGCTATTTTGTCTGATAGATATACTTCTGTTGTCATCCATAGCCATAAGAATTAGGAATTTATCACCACATCTCTAAGTAAAGTGCCTTAAGCCCTTAACCGTGGGTGACGACAATAAGTGTGGAGGACTGTGAGTGATGACATTAAGTTGACAGCGCAGTTTTTAGATTTGTGCGCTCCCTAACATGCTAGCTTCCGCTAGCAACACTGAGGGTGAAAGCTTAGTGACTCTCCAGAGTTCAGCCAGCCACTACCAATCAGTGTGACAAGTTCAGTGAGGGTGGGAGGATGTATTTTCAGCACTCGAATTTACCTGTATATGTACAGATATGCACAGTTGCCGACGAATGGATCGAGGACAAGAAGCTCAGAAACATGGTGGTAGGATGCCTTCCGCACTTGGCAACACTGCTGCTCATCTATATACAGTATCTTTATTATGGGGGTTTACTCGTCTGATAGATCGAAACAAGTTTGAGGATTTTGTTGACACAAGAGTGCCCAAATATTCATTGGTGTTGTGTTTCCATATTAGGTTTGCATCTTGGCATGTAATTAAATAACTTAACGTGCATGTCATGTCATGATATGATATACTGCAGAGAGAGAAATGTAAGACCACAAATACACCCGATATATTTTGATCATATTTCTGTTTGCATTGTGAAACGTGCCACTCAGAGGTGAAATTGTGTTGCACATTGTTATTTAACTAATATAAGGTGAAACTAGCACCAAATCATGATTATGTAGCACTAAAATGAGAAAATATGTTTGAGAAGCGGGCCATTGAGCGAGGAAATGGAGCTTAGATGGAAAACTTGTGATCAAATGGAGTTTAATGAGATTTGATTAGTTCACGACCCCGTGAAACAAATGTAGTTTATGACTTTGCAGATAAAGTGGCATTGCCATTGTTTTTATCTCGTCAAATCTTCAAATTCGTTTTGATCCGCCAGACGAATAAACCCCATGATAAAGATTCATAATATGAGCGGCATTGTTGCCAAGTGCGGAAGGCATACTATCCCTACATTTCTGTACATTACTGTACGTAAAAGCGACAATGACATTATATTTCTTATTGTTGTGTTGAAAAATGTGATTCTGATATGTTTAATAATGAAATAAAAGCGTGAAAATGTACTTAAATATGTAAATAGAGTATAAAAGTGAATATTGAGTTGCAGTCATTTTGAGCTGGGTACCCATCCTCCAGATGTCACTTTAGTCTTCACAAGTACATCAGAAGATAGTTAAAGGTTTGTACTTCAATATCCTGTATCATTTATTCATTCAGCGAAAGTCATCAAATGTATTGTTTACATTGTGAGCGCGAGTGCGGGAGGAAGGCCTGCAATACAGAGTTGGCACGCTCCAGAGTGCCGTACTTTAAGTGGTTAATTATTCACTTTTGTTGAAGTGAAAAAAGACATGGCAAAATATCATACTGAACTGATTGTTGGTTACTACGTTATTCCTGACAAACGATGTAACACTGTCTTTGAAACCCACAGTTGGATTCATACAACAAAGTGTAAGTAATCGATTGGACCGTAATACTACAGCTTTACCTACTATCCGTTTCAGAGCCGGACAGACGGTGTTTTTCGCAAATATCTCCTAAACGAATCGTTTTATCAATATAATATTTTAACACACTATCTTTAACACCCGGGCGTAATTTATGGCTGACATACCATATTACTATATGTGTTATGCGAGAAGTTTACTCGTGAAAAATAGCACAAAGCTGGCCAGTCATATTGACGCATTCGAAGGAAAGTGTGGCCCCCCCAACACCCTCCCAAACCATTCCTAACCACAACTACATCCCCCCCTTCTCACCCCTCCCTCCTCCTCTTCTCCCTCTAGCTCCTCGCCTCCCTCATCACTCGTGGCCCTCCCTATTTCTCCCATCACTGTATTATATATTAGAATGTTATGTAGATGTATATGTATAGATATGATTATTAACTAAGAGTATGGTGCAGTACAATTCTATAGAGGCAAGACGTATTTCACTTTGACAATTACTGTACAACAGCATGTTTACATACATGTAGTATGTAGAAGGTCCATGTTTGCAGTCCTTATGGTCAACCATGCAAGTGAACACGATGTACTGGCATTACCTGTGGTCTGGACCTTCTAGGAAAAGTTATTAGATACTGTGTACCTATTCATTATAAAATGTCAACTTGGTCCAGTTAATATAATGTTATTTTGTTGACTTGTCCCTTTTATATTAAATATTAACACCAAATTACACATATATATATATATATATATATATATATATATATATATATATAATAGTGTAGGATTTAATTATGCAAACATGATAAAACAAAATTTATTCACAATCACTGTCAAGGAAAACGTCATCGTCTTCATCATCACTGGCTTTCACGTTTGTACAATGTGGCAAGACGAAGAACAAACGCTGTCCTGCATTCACGGGGGCAAATGGACAACATTGTTGCTAATAGGTCCGCCTCGGCAGTCAATGATTTCTACCCTGTCACTACTTGAGTCATAGCCTCGGACTGGGGGTTACCTCATACCTCAGAGAGAGGGGGAGGGGATACGGGAGACTGAATATTCAATTAAGGCATAAATTGGTTATTTAAAAAGGTAAAGAACACATGAAGCAACCATGAACGATTATATTTGGTTGCCCAAAACCAAAATTAATCATTTTTGTGGTGGCCTTAGACACGTGGGTTATTATCCGGCTATACGACCATTAACAACGGGATTAGCTATTGCTTTAATGGTCATTTGACCCACTCTGGTTTTCATGTCCACAAACAACGGTAAATGTATTAAACAATATTACTAATGAACGATACGTATATACTGTACATACTGTCATAACAAAAATAAAAAATGGAAGAGGGATGGTGTAAATAGGGGGGTGAAGAGTGAAACGGGGAGGGGAATAATGAGATATTGGGGTAGGGAAGGAAGGAATGGTGTGGGGGGATTTCGGGGTGTTGGTAGAGGGGTTACACGAGTACCCCACACTCGTCCGATTCTCTATAACGCCTTAGATATGATGACTGGATTAGGCTTAATATCACTCAGTAAACTCCTAACATAACACATATAGTAATATGGTATGTCAGCCATAAATTACGCCCGGGTGTTAAAGACAGTGTGCTGAAATAATATATTGATACAACGATTCGTTTAAGAGATATTTACGAAAAACACCGTCTGTCCGGCGCTGAATCGTATAGTAGATACAATTCGACCGCACTAACGCTATCCAATTCAGTACTGGTGCCCATTCTACACGATTGTTATCAATTTAGTACATATCATGCGAAAAAGGATGACCAAAATTATTTGAAACCTGCGAGACCTCATGGCACGAAGATAGACTAAAATTACTAGCCAGCACCTGCTTGAAGGATGCTGGGTGTGAGATGATATGATTGAGGAATAAAAATGGATAAAATAATTTAAACACAGGAGACTCCAGAATGGTAATAAGAGTAAGTAGCCCAATGGACTCAGGATACGTATATATACCTGTATATCCACGGTGTCACACGAGTTGATCCAGAAACTTGAAGAAATTATTCGATGACTTTGGATATTTAAATTCTCGTTAACAGCTTTGTAAAAAATGCAGACCAGTGATACATCCGGGGCTTGTTCAGCCTTCATCTGTGGTGCTATTACTACATTATATCTAAAAAATCACACATTTCTCTTATTATGAATTAAACTATTTCATCAATAATCGTCAGGATCTAGAAATGTATGACACTTTAACCCTTAATTCGCGGCTGTAAAGATATCTCGACACTAGCAACAAGTATGGAGCCCGAGGGTGTAGGATTTTTTTGACAGCAGTTTTTAAATTTGTGCGGTCCTTAAAGGTTAGTATTTGGCTACCAACAGTAAGGGTGAGAGCCAAGGGACCACCCCTAGCTCACCCAGCTACCACCAATCGATCTTGCTCAAACAGTGAGGGTGGAAGGACATATTTTTATCACTCCTCTTTTCCTCGAATTACCATATATGTACATAATAGATTGATTGATTTATTAATGCCATTAGCATTAGGCATTTGGTGGCGCAACATCTAGGGTCATATACCGCCCAATATAAAATAATTATCTACATAATTAATAAAAAATGTACACACACCAAACAGGCTTCATCACCCAGAAAGGGATAGGCAGCATGATTAAAAGAACATACAAACTAAAAGGCACATTTATACTAAAACAAAACTGATTAACTCAAGTAAAATATATAAAAGATCAAAATTTAAAAAAAACATTGAACTATCTAAAAAGCCATAAATATAATAAAATTCACAATTTTTAGAGGAGGCTAGCCTTCCACACCACAAGCCTCCTCCCCGAGGACCTGGGAGAGAGTTAAAACTGCACAAGGCCTGCAAGGCACTACAGGAATCGCTAAAATTAGTTAAAGAAGCTGAGGGAGAGTAAAAATCACTCGGAGGGCATAGAAAATGGCCGAGAGCTCAGCAGTAAAAATTGACATGACAGAAGGGAGCCTACCGCCCGACAAAACTCAGGAAAGACAAATCCAAAACCAACTCCAGCATCAGACTTTGACCCATCAGTGTGAGTGAAGGCATGTTCTAAAAAGAGGGAACGAGCCACTGGAGGAGGAAGAGATTCCTTCTTGTCTGAGAAGCAAGTGCAGGTGTAAACTTCTGGAAGAAGCCAAGGAGCCACCGTGGGGACCCGCACAGGACAAATCTAAAAGCCATCAATGCCCATCTCCTCCATAGCCTTCCTGATCCAGAAGCAAAAGGGCCATGGTGTGTGAGAATGTAAAAGGTAGTACTGAGACATGATATCAGATGACACCGCCAAGCAGGGAAGGGAGTCAGGAAGTCGATGTAATCGATGCCAACAACGAACCATGAAGGACTATCGACAGAGATCAAGAGGTGGCTCATCAGCGTCCACCAGGAGACTGGGAATTAGGGACGACCTGAAGGCTCCGGTCGCATGAAGTACGCCAGCATGATGAACAGGATCCAAGACTCTGAGACGGGCATCCGTGGCAGAGGAGTACACCTCACACCCATAGTCGAGTTTTGACCTAATAAGAGTATGGTATAGGCAGAAAAGTGTGGTCTGATCAGCCCCCCACGACGTATGGCCCAGGACCCTCTACAGGTTAAGAGCCTTGAGGCAAGAGACCTTAAATGAACATAAGTGGGGAACCCAAGTCAAACGTTTGTCAAAAAGGAGACCCAAAAATCGAGTCTCTTCGACACAACGTATCCGATGACCATACATGAATATGTCCTAATCGGGGTGGACACCTCGGATGCGGCAGAAGTGCATGGCAACTGTCTTGGCAGGAGAAAATCGAAACCCATGAGAACCAGCCCAACGCGACACACTGTCGAGGGCAAGCTGCATGTGCCGCTCTGCCATTGACATTTGGGAAGCAGCAAACCAGACCGCCAGGTCGTCAACGTACATGGAATTAGCTATACCGTCCGGAAGGGTTGAGGCAATAGCATTAATTGCTACTGTAAACATTGTGACACTGAGGAGGCTTCCCTGGAGGATGCCCTCCTCCTGTGCAACGGATGCTGAGAGTGCTGTACCAATCCTCACAGAAAAACTGCGAGCACTGAGAAACTCCTTAAGAAAGCATGGAAGGCAACCCCTGCAGACCATATGCATGTAGTTGCTGCAGGATGCCATACTGCCATGTAGTGTCATAGGCTTTCTCTAAATCAAAGAATACACAGACAAGGTGTTGATGTCGTGCAAAAGCCTCACATGCAGCAGCTTCCAACCTGACCAGAGCATCTGTAGTGGAACGGTGTTTACGAAAGCCAGACTGGGATGGAGACAGAAAAAGACCCCTTTTGAGGAAGTATACCAGTCTGACTTTCACCATCTTTTCAAATAGTTTACAGAGACAGAAGGTCAAGGCAATTGGTTGATAATTGAGGGCAACACTACAGTCCTTGCCAGGCTTGGGGAAAGAAAGGATGGTAGCAACCCTCCACCCAGAAGAGAAGACACCCTCCAGCCAGATTCTATTATACAAAGCTAGAAGAAATGAGATCGCCTCCTCACACGAATGCCGCAACATTGCATATGGGATATTGTCCGGCCCAGGAGAAGTGTCGCCACAGAGAGACAGAGCAGAGTGTAGAGAGTCATCTTACGGACTCTCCTGAACATTTGGGTGAGTGGAGTTTTAGTATTAATTGAAGACACATAGGCCTTCCAAGATGCATGTCGTGCCTCTTTTAAAACTAGTCTATTCCTAGCCCTTGCCCATCGGAAGTCATCTAAAAGAGTTGGGTTTCCTCACGATTGCGACGAAGGCGAGAGCAGCGCTCTTCTCCTGCACAGCAGTAGTGCAGACTGGTGACCACCAAGGGACAGGACATTTGGGAAAGTGGCCAGAAGTTTTAGGGATAGAGTTGAGAGCAGCAGAGTGGAGCATATCAGTGAAATATGTTACAGCCTCGTCAGAGCTACCAAAATCTGCTACAGAAGAGACCGAAGAAGTTAGCTCTCTAAAAAACTGCTAGTCAGCCTTCTTTAATTTCCACCTAGGAAGATGCGACTGTGGTTTATACTTGTTACCTTCTAAAAGTATAGGGAAGTGGTCACTGCCATATAAATTGGGCAACACACCCCAAGTAAAATCCAACAAAGCACTGGGTAAACAAAGGGAAATGTCAATGGCAGTAAAAGTCCCAGTAGGGCCATTAAAATGTATCACATCTCCCGTATTTAAAATCCCTAATCCCTCATCCTCAATAAAAGAAGCAAATAAAACACCCATGTGGTTAACCGAACTGTCACCCCACACAGGATGATGACCATTAAAATCACCCAATAAAATAAAGGGAGAGGGAAGGTCCCATACAAGACGGTTGAGATCACCCCTCTCAACTGTAACACTGGGAGGAAGGTATAAACTGCACACAGTGTACGGGTGCCCCATAAAAACCTTAACTATGACAGCCTAGAGCAGAGTGTCAAGCTCCAGGCTCATGCATGGAACATCTCTGTGAACAACATGGCAGAGAACCCATGGTGACCCTGCACTTCAAATGAATTGGAAAAAGATGCAGAGTATGCTGGAGGACTGGCAGGAAAGTAGTTCCCAAGCATTGTTTCTTGGAGAGAAACACATGCAGGAGAGAAGCTAGAGAGAAGAACGCGAATTTCCTCCCAAGAAGCACGCAAGCCACGGCAGTTCCACTAAAGGACCTTGAACAGTGTTAGTTTAGTAATGAATTTTGGAAGCCTCATGGAGGTAATTCCCACTATCACCTTGACCTGAGGGTTTACTCAAACGATAAGTTTTGTCTAATCCTGGACAACTAGAAGAAGAGCGAACCCGAGGAGTAGTACTTGGGGCAGTAATTGGGACCCGTAGACGAATCCCTGAAACATCTGATATTTTAGAAGAAGATGAAGGTAGATGAGCAGGGATATTATTTGAAACAATTACATTGGTATTGTCCTGTACAGCAGTGGTATCACTGACACAAGCAGATACATCAACATCCATAATACAGGTGGAAGAATCACTCCGCTGCTCAAGCAGAAGAGAAAGTAAATCTATTGGAGTCACAACATCCGAGGCTTCCACATTCACTTCACGCCTCTCTGATGATCCCGAAGGAAGCTTGCGAGGAGGAACATCTGTTGAATCAAGAGATTCATCAGAGCAACGAGAACGCTTCTGGTGAAAATGAGAGGAAACTATGTATGAGTCCACAGAGACGGTTGCCTTGCAAGAAGGAACATCTATGGAATCAAGTGCCTCAGAGAAACCACGAAGACGTCTCTGTGGCAGTTTAGGTGACTTAGGTTTCCTTTTCGGAGAGCGTGTGGCAGCGTGAACCTTTACCACATGGACACCTTTAGCTACAGCCTGAGAATTGACATCAGTTGAAGGGTCACCATAATGAGTGTCTGATATAGTTTCCAAGACAGAGAAACTATTATATAGTGAAACCTTAGAAACACTCTTGCTAGAGCAAGAAGCAGCCACTTCTTGAGAGAGTTGAGAGGGTGCTGCAACCTATTTAGGGCGAAGGGAGGAGACATATGTCTTCACACCACCATCCTTCTGTCGCCTGAAGTTGAGTTGCCGTCTGGCACTACCAATACTGATAAATTGGGTGTTAACCAAGTGGTGGATATCTTGTTCAAGGAGGTACATCTTACATTGGAGAACATAAGAGGTGAGCATCTCTGCTGCAAAAGCAGTAACTCTTTGACTGACACTCAGAAGTAAGATGCGAGTCAAGAGCAGAACAATTACCACACCGGGAACTGTTGTTGCAGTTCCTCCTCCCATGACCAAACTCATAACAACAGAAACACTGTAGGGGACGCTCAACAAAAGGCTTAACCTCAAAAGAGGTGGGGTTAATATTAATGCGATCTGGGATATGCGATCCATAGAAAGTGAGGATGATCATATTTTTACTGCCCTTCGTCTTTGATATTCGTTGGACACTATCTGAGCACATAGCGAGAATATCCTATTTTTAGAATTCATACAGGTCCTCATTATATATACGCCCCTTGCTATAATTAAATGTTCGATGTGGTTTGATAGATTAAAACACGCTATCAGAAGGACAGGTGAAATTGTGGAGCATCATGGCCTGTGTAAGAGCTTTGGCTCTGATTAAAACGCCCTTACCATACTTTTTTATGTGGCCCATTGGTAGCAATCCAATTTCTTTCTCCAGATACCGGGAAGCATGGATAAGGTTACCACGTCCCTCCCTGTAGTAGGCCACAAACCAAAAGGGTGTAGGAACCCGACGTTCCTTAGAGACATGCTCTATAGAGTCATCAAAAATGTTAGGGCAGTAGTCATTGTCACTGTGAACTACATTTGTGGACCGCATCATCTGAACTTTGCAGTGAGTATCCCCTACAATCAAAGAATCTTTTGCCTCAAAAGCTGCTTTGGCAGCAGCATTTGTATTGAAAGTAATATAGCACCGATTAGACCTACAATCACTGTCACAAGTAATTCAGATACGAAAAACCACTCCAAAACACTTAAAAATGGAGTGAATACCGCCATAGGAAAGGGATGCAAGTACATTGGTTAATATTAACGTGTCCAAACCGCTAACAGGGTTCATCGATACAACACCCGACCTGCTGGGTCTACTCTTATTTGCAGCCTTCTGCATACCACCACGACCAGAGAGTGATATATCGAGTGCCTGGTCGACCACCACTCGAGGAAGAAATTGGGGCTTTTTGTTATCCATTTATTATTGATTTTGTTATATTGGCCCCAGGAGCCAAGAGCTACTACCTACCGGGCAGTTAAGGGGACCGAGCGCTGGTCGCCGTGGGCAGGGTACATCTTGTCTCACGGGGCCACTCGTCATAAAAGACACCCCCAATGGCTCGAAAGTTTGCCCACGACGGTGCTGAGACCCCCTTCCCCAACATCTCCCAGCACAGACACCCAACCATCCAACATAGAACGGCCCCTAGAGGGTGGCCCGTCTGGAGGGCAGCACTGTTGGCTAGTACTGGCAGCCTATTGCATGGGAACTATTTAGTCTGGTCTCTCACTGGCGACCTTACTAGCATGGGAAGCCCTACTTCCCCGAAATCGGGGCCCCATCTAGTCTAGCTTGCCAGGTCTCAGAGACACGCAAGCCCCCCACCACGCCAAGGCGTTTCCCGTTGGAGGGGAGGGGGATCAAGAGGAGACTGGGGATTGGGGATGACCTGAAGGCTCCGGTCGACAAACGTACGCCAGCATGATGAAGAGGGTCCAAGACTCTGAGACGGGCATCCGTGTCAGAAGAATACACCTCACATCCATAGTCGAGTTTTGACCTAATAAGAACATTGTATAGGCGGAGGAGGGTGGCCCAATCAGCCCCCCAGGACGTATGGCCCAGGACCCTCATCAGGTTAAGTGCCTGGAGGCAAGAGACCTTATGTGAACGTAAGTGGGGAACTTAAGTGTATATGTACACTCGCGGTCAGAAATTGTGTCCTGATCCCTTGGGACGATGAATCGCAACTATCCAAGCTTTGATGATTCGAACAAATGTGTGTTGTAGGGAGACGTACAGTTGTTCGAACCTTATAAAAAAAAAAATTATAATTTTTTTTTATAACAAAAAAATTATAAAGAAAATAAAAAAAATATAAAAAAAAATTATAAGAAATTTTTTTTATACAATTTTTTTTATAAAAAAAATTATAAAACAAAATTATAAAAAAAAATATAAAAAAAAATTATAAAAAAAAAATATTTGTTTATAAAAAAAATTTATAATTCTTTTTTATTTTTATTTTTTTATAAAAAATATTTTCATAAAAAAAATTAAAAATGTTTTTTATAAAAACAATTTTTATATAAATAAATATATAAAAAACATTTTATGATTTTTTTTTATAAAAAAAATGTTTAAACAAAAAAAAATATATTTTTTTTTATAAAAAACAATTTTTATAAAAAAAAAATTATAAAAAAATAATGTTATTATAAATTATAAATTATAAAAAACAAATTTTATAAATTTTTTTTATAAAAAATAAAATATTTTTTTTTTTTTTTTTTTTTTTTTTTTTATAAAAATTAATTATAATTTTTTTTTTTTATAATTTTTTTTTTATAAAATATATATAAAAAAAAATTTATAAATGTTTTTATAAAAACAATTTTTATAAAATAAAATAAAAAACAAATTATAAATTTTTTTTATAAAAAAAATTTATACAAAAAAATTATATTTTTTTTATAAAAAAAAATTTTATAAAAAAATTGTTTATAAAAAACAATTTTTATTATTTTTTTTTTATAAAAAAACAATTTTTATTACAAAAATTAAAAAAAAAATTATAATGTTTTGTATAAAAAAAAACATTATAATTTTTTTTTATAATTTTTTTTTTATAAAAACAAATTATAATTTTTTTTATAAATTTTATTTATAAAAAAAATTATAAAAATATTTTGTTTTATACAAAAAAAAATATAATTTTTTTTTTATAAAACAGAAATTTTATATATATATTTTTTTTACATTTATAAAAAAAATAATAAAAAAAAATATATATAATTTTTTTTATAATTGTTTTTTTATAAAAACAATTTTTATACAAAAAAAATATATTTTTTTTTATAAATTTGTTGTTTATAAAAAAAATTCATAAAAAATTATATATAAATTTTTTTTAACTGGGGTTCAGAGTTCGAGTATGTTGACTCGCTTGTCTGAAGCACACACACACATACACACATTAAGCGTTTAGGGAAGGGGGATGATTGCCATTCAGATGTGTGTAACCAACTACAGGGTAGGGGATATCTTACAAACAACAAACTCCAGACTATTTTGCCGTCAGTGGTCACATGACTTTCTCTGAACCATCGCAAAAGACGAGACACCCCTTACTCAGCCAGAACTGTCGGACTCCAGTTACAGTCCAATATTTTCTCATTAAGTTGTCTCCAGTAGAATGCTGTTCGGCGGCAATCGTTCCCTTTGTATTTCTCTCACATTCGTGTCGCCTCCCTGTTAGACCACCTCAATAAATTAGTCTACCTTGTTCTCTATCACACGTCTCATTTTTTTTTTCTCCTATCTCAAAGACGACTCTTGCCTAGCATTAAATACAATACCATACCATTCTGATCCGGTCCTCCTATGATTGTTTTATCTGTTTCCTCTCTCCAACTGTCCCTTTTGTTCTCATTGTATTCTCCATGCTTGCTGTCCCATCTCTCTGTCAACCATCGTTCAATTAAATCTATTAGGCCTAAGGAGGGTTCCATTTCAATGTATTATGATCACAGCGTAGAGGAAGAATAAATATATAACATGAAATATGTAATATAACATGAAATAATTTTATGATAATTTACCTTTAACCATAGTAAGACGGACACACTGACATGGATTATAATAAGAGACTGATGTTTCGAGAAAATACATTACTTAATGCATTGTCTACATCTATTACCGGCCATAAACACCTGGACATGCTTGCTGGTATAATTTTACTAGTACTGTCTACATCTATTCAGTAGTAAGCCCAGTAACATCGACTGATCTAAATAATAAAGTTAGGCTATTATGTTGTGAATAGCTAGATTGGTTAGCGGGAGGCACGTGGAAATCTCTTAAGGTCCATAAATTCGTATATATACCGGCCATAAGCCCATCAGGACATGCAAGTTGGTAAATTTACATATGTTTGTATACTTCAGTCGGAATAAATATCCTGCGGATCAGGCTGATATCATAAAGTCGGTTGAACAGCACTGGAGAGAAACCTACTTACTTACTATACAATAATTATCCACATTACTAGTTATAAGACAGTAAAGCTTATACGAGTATCACTTCATTGACGTGCTGCAGTGACGTTCATATTTTGATTATAAGCATTTACTTAAGTATTATATAATGAGTTGGTATTTCAAAGATTTTTCCATTATTATGTTGTATCAAATATTTCATTTAAGCTATTTTTTCTCTTACTCTACCCTGTTCAGTAGTTAAACACATATGAATAAGAATGAATGTCTATTTCCATGGAGAGGGATATCTACCCCCAATACCTTTTCAATTCCCCTCCCCCCTTTCTCCTCCACCCCCCACCTCCTCTCTCTCTCTCTCTCTCTCTCTCTCTCTCTCTCTCTCTTTTTTTTTTTTTTTTTTTTTATTTAAACATCATTACAGGGTTTCATCAGCTAAAGCTGTAGGGTTGAGGCTACAGCTATCTATAGCTGTGAGGTACAAGCATTTTACAGCGTAATACAAAGTTCATTAACAATCTATTTGAATTAATGTGTTATTTTTATTACCTGGGTTTGGTGCTCACCCAGGTATTCACTCCCCGTTTAAAGTTGTGGAGGGAGTCACTGTGGTGGAGGTTGGTGTGGCAGACCATTTCATTCCACAGACGGCCGTAACGGGGCAGGAAGGACAGCAGGTGATGTTCTGTCCGGGAGAAGGGCACCAGCACCTGCTCCTCTCTGTAGGGAGCCAAGCGGGTGGCGTAGCTGGGTGGCGGAGGGGATGGGAGTCTGAGTGCTGCCAGGTGTGGCATGCAGAGATGGTGAGTCTTGTACATAACACTCAGGCCCGCCACGTCCCTGCGCTGCTGGAGGGGCTGGAGCTGGCTGAACACATGTGGGTGTGCTCTGCTCTGCACCAGTCGCTGTGCTCTTCTCTGGACGCGATCCAGTGTAGCCAAATAT
The DNA here is from genome assembly GCA_033782935.1 of Petrolisthes cinctipes. Lineage (NCBI taxonomy): Eukaryota > Metazoa > Arthropoda > Malacostraca > Decapoda > Porcellanidae > Petrolisthes > Petrolisthes cinctipes. The sequence goes on from JAWQEG010001202.1 coordinate 1,048,469, forward strand.
GAAGGTGGGCAGGAGGACCAGGTGAGCGGGGAGTACTCCATGAGGGGTCGCACCTGTGCCTTGTACAGCACTTCAACCCCCTTGGCGTCCAGGAGATGGGAGATGCGCCGTACACAGCTTAGTTTCCATGCTGCGTTCTTGGCTACTTTCTTGGCATGGCTGGTGTAGGACAAGCCAGAATCGATTTCCACTCCTAGGATGGAGATGGAATCTTGGAGTGGTAGTAGTCTGCCCTCCAGCTGTATCTCTGGTGCAGGCAGGGTGTTGATGTCTTGCCTGCGAGAGATGAGCATTACTTGAGTCTTGTCCGGTGCCAGGATGACCTGCCAATGATTGCTCCATGCGATAATATTCTCCAGTGCCTGGTTGATGCGGTGGATTGTTCCCTGCCAGTCGTGTCTATCACAGGAGAAGGCATACGCCTGGGCCTCTGGAATAAGCTGGAGAAGGTCATTGAAATAGACATTCCATAAAGAGGCCCAAGGACGCTTGCCCCTGGGGCACACTGGCATTAATTGGTTGTTGGCTGGATGTGTGTCCATTGACCATCACTTGCAGGACTCTATGCTGTTGGTAGTCCTCGATGAGTTGAAGTAACGCTCCACTCAACACCTAGGCTCCTCAGCTTGGCGGTGAGGCCCTGGTGCCACACCCTGTCGAAGGCACCGGCAATGTCTAGTGCCACTACAAAGGTGTCCATCCCTCTGTCCAGTGCATGGTTCCATGAGGCAGACTGCAGGAGAAGCAAGTCAGCAGCTGATCGGCCCCTGCCTGAAGCCAAATTGCTTGGAGCTGAGGAGATAGTGTGCTTCGAGGAATGTGGTGATTTTTGTGGTGATGAGGGACTCCAGGATTTTCCCTATAGTGGAAGAGAAGGGATATTGGGCGGTAGTTTTTTGGGTTTTGTTTGGAGTTCTTTCTTATGTACAGCCACGACTCTCGCCTCTTTCCACTGTGTTGGCCACTTGGATGAGGATAAGATGTTGTTGAAGAGGGTCGTCAGAGGTGAGGCAAGCTGGGGTGGGTACATCTTTTCAGCAGGTGAGGACTGATGCTGTCAGGGTCCCAGAGCCCTTGTTGGGGTCAGTCTGCTGCCAGCAAGTACCTCACCTCTTCCACTGTGACTGTAAGGGCCTCCAGGGTGGCCCCGGTGAGGGGTGGAATCATCGGAGGGGCTCGTGAAGGGGTCTGGCACAGTCATCTTGGAGGAGAAGTGTGCCGCTAACAGATCGGCCCTTGTCCTTGTTGCGCACAGCCACCGATCCGTCAGTCCTGGTGAGCGGTGGGATGGTATTGTCAGCGGAGAGGCCTTGTTGTTGCTTCACTCCGCCTCCACCACTCATTTACTGCTCACTGACTGGCCACTGAGCCCTGGTCCTTAGTTCTTCCCTCCAGTGTTGTATGGCCTGTTTTTGGACACGTCTCATAGATTTGCAGGCTTCTTTGTGTAGAATCTCTCTCTCTTCTCTCTCTCTCTCTCTCTCTCTCTCCTCTCTCTCTCTCTCTCTCATCTCTCTCTCTCTCTCTCTCTCTCTCTCTCTCTCTCTCTCCTCTCTCTCTCTCTCTCTCTCCTCTCTCTCTCTCTCTCTCTCACTCTCTCTCTCTCTCTCTCTCTCTCTCTCTCTCTCTCTCTCTCTCTCTCTCTCTCTCTCTCTCTCTCTCTCTCTCTCTCTCTCTCTCTCTCTCTCTCTCTCGACAACCACCTTGCCGTTGGTGAGAGAGCTTGTGTGATCTGTTTGAATTTTGCTAGCTATGTTGGGGGACATTTAGTCAGTTGGGTTACCCGTGCAGAAAGGTAGCGTTATTAGGATCCTGGCTAAGAGTTGTCAAATCTTCATGTTAATATTAAGTTTCACAACTGCTCTTCAACTGTCCTAACAAAAAAAAAAAAAATAAAAAAAAATAATCTTCATCACTTTCGATATAAGTTTTTATTGTTAAGGACCTCACCAGCTACCTTATGCCGTGTGAGAAGGGAGGCTTTGGAACCTCCTAAAACAACGCCTTTTAACGCTCACAGGTTTCGAAAGGGCTGAGATTGAAGGGATCTCAGGCGTGTGGGGTACGAGTAATGGAGATGCCTCAGGACCCCCGTAGGTATTCTCTTAGATTAATAAGCCTGACCAGCTCCCTGTGACCGTTCTTAGGTGCCTAAAGGCTCGACTGCTCTTTGGTGAGAGAGCTTTCGTGCCTCGCTGGCTGCCAGGCCAGTAAAAGATCTCGGATTAAGTCGTGGACATTTAGTTTTACTATTTGCTTTAAGTTTGGCCGCGGATGGAGGATTAGTAGGGATTAGTAGGACGACGGTTACACTTCAAGCACCCCTGTCGAAAAATCAGAGTCCCATTTACTTAGGACTCTTGAGCTGCTCAGTTGGGAGCTGCGGCACGATTGGGGCCGTCCGGCCCAGGGGAGACCTTAGGGCTGGTGTGCTTGGCTCATAAGGTTTCTGTTGGCCGAACGACCGAAAACCTTCTAGAAGTAGGCGGATGAGACTTATGCGAGACCAAATCACATTACCCTTTCTTTTGTATTATTGGTCCTAAATTGAATTGAATCAGAGCGAGATGACTGGTCCATCAGCAAGAAAATTTACATGTACTACATGCAAGGTGTACCGCTGGTGTGAGGACTTCAGCGGGAGGAGTGCGAGCGACCTAGACTCCTCGAGTGTTTGCGACTTTTGCAAACTCGAGGAGAGGTTGATGAAGCACATCTCACTGCTCACGAAGGAGAACAACTCCCTAAAGGAGGAAGTTCTCCGAATGGACTCACAGAGGTGTGACTGCCATGTGAGAGACAAGGCAGTCCAAGGAGCTTCTTCACCTGAGAGCTCCACCACGGCGGTAAAGACCAAGAAGAAGAAGAACAAAAAGAAGAAGAACAAGAAGAACAACAACAACAAGAAGAACAACAACAATGAAGAAGGAAAAGAGACTGCAGAAGGAAAAGATACTGCAGAAAAGTGTGATTGAAAAGAGGAGGAGAATATGGAGAAGGGAGAAAAACCCAAGACAGTTGAGGAGGGATTAGAGGAAAGTGAGGAATCAAATAAGAAGGAAAAGAAAATAAAGAAGGTAAAGAAGATGAAGAAGAAGCAACCTGGAGGAAGTGACGAGCCCGGCAGGAATTCAAAACACTCTCGGGTTCCTCACAAGGCATCTCGTGCTCCTACCAAGGAGAGGCCTGTGGATATACACATTGTAGGTGATTCCCAGGCACGAGGGCTGCAACCCCTAATGGCAGATCGCCTTCACACTTCTGTGAAGGTGAATTGTTTGCCAGGTTATGGCAATGCTGACCTCCGAAAGGAAGCTGAGAGGATCCAAACGTCCAGATCTGCTGTCATTGCACTCATGGTGAGTGGTAATGACATCTACCTGAGAAATGGTAGAGTAGGCATGACCGAAGGAGTCCTCTCGGATGTGCTCGGTGCAGTAGATGATTGTGGGTTAAAAACCCGCAGAAGGGTAGTTGTTGGCATGCTCCCAAGGAGAGGCCCTTTAGGGACTGCTCTGTCAAAGAACATTGCAGTAAATCAGCGCCTGGCTGATTTGTGTACTGCCGAGGGGGTGTTCTTTGTGGACCCCTACACCTCACTCTTTGGTAGAGACGACCTCTACCAGAGGGATGGTACACATCTCTCACTAAAGGGGAAAGAAGTGCTTTCCAAATTAATGGAAGACGCCGTCCGACGATGTCTCAGGAGCACTCGACCGAGCGTGGAGGAGAGCCCTCGTCGCTATGCTAGAATGACCCCAGAGAAGACATTCGCTGAGATCCTGAAGAAGGATATCCCCAGCACTACCAAGACAATGTCCAAACCGGGAAACGGAGGAGTATAGGGAGCCCTGCAGTTGGGGGTTCCCTGAAGGTTCTATTGTTCAACGCCAGGTCCATCCGAAACAAGTTTTTGGAACTGCGGGCCCTCGTTGCGACAGAGGAACCCGAGATGGTGGCCATAACGGAGTCATGGTTGAGAACCTCAGACAGAGATCTTGAAGGGGAATTCGTGATTCCAGGCTACCAACTCTTCCACAAAGATAGAGAGGACAGAGGGGGTGGTGGTGTGCTGTTGTATGTAAAGAACTCCATCAAATCGATGACCTGCAACATCACATCGAACCACGAGCTCCTTGGAGTTGACCTAGAAATAGGCACTGCAAAATACTGAACCCTGCTGCTTTATAGACCCCCTGGACAACTCAATGAGATGGACAGGGACCTATACCAGTTGCTGGGTGAAATAGTGGACGGCAGGGTGTGCATCCTTATGGGGGACTTCAACACACATGTTGACTGGGAAACCAGAGAGCCCTCTGCCGAGAACACACCACTCTTGGAGTTTGTAAATGATGAATTCCTCACTCAATGGGTAAGGGAGCCAACAAGAGGTGCTAACATACTCGACTTGGTCCTCACCTCCGAGGATGACATCATTCAAGACCTCTCTGTAAACGAAGAAATAGGTGGAAGCGACCACAAGCTTATAAGATTTTCAGTTAAGGTCCCTAATATGGAGTCCGTGACCCCGGTGCATAGAAAATTAGACATGGGGAGAGCGAACTTTGCAGGTCTTCGTGAAAGCGTTGCTGAAATGGAACTAGAGGAGGGAGAGAGTGCTGATGATCTGTGGAGGTCATTCTTGTCTTCCTTCATGGAACTTCAGTCACGCTTTATTCCTCTGAAGGGAACAGGTCAGAAGTTCATTCAACCTAAGTGGTTTAATCGGGAAATCCGTAACCTACTAAGGGAGAGGAGAACTGCGTATCGTCGAGCGTAGACATCTGGGGACTTTGACGGTCATAGAAGACTGAATCGAAACGTGAAGTCCAAAATAAGGGCGGCTAAGCGTGCTGAGGAGGTCCGTGTGGCTAGACTCTGCAAAGAGAACCCCAAGGAGTTTTTCAGTTATGTGAATGGCCGTAAGCCAATCCGACGCAGGATCGGTCCCTTGGTGAATGAGGATGGAGCATTGATGCACTCTGATGCAGAAAATGCTAACCTCTTAAATGAGTATTTCTCTTCAGTGTTCTCTGAGGAGAGTGGTCCCATTCCCGAACCTTTGGACTCCTTCAGTGAGAAGTTGGAGTCAATGGTCTTCACCCAAGAAGAAATCGAGAGAAAAATAATCGAATTAAAAGCAAACAAGTCCCCCGGTCCGGATGGGTTCTTACCTAGAGTGTTGAAAGAAGTGCATGGTGAAGTATCACGGCACCTGTGCATGGTCTTCAACAGGGTAATCCAGACTGGATGCGTTCCTAGAGACTGGCGTGAGGCAGAGGTGACTCCTATCTTCAAGAAGGGAGATGCTAGCCAACCGTCAAACTACAGACCCATCAGTTTAACCTCGATAGTCTGTAAACTCATGGAGAGCATCATGGTGGACAAAATAACGGCACACTTAGAATCAAATTTGCTACTGAGGGGTTCCCAGCATGGGTTCCGGCAGCACCGGTCATGCCTCACAAATCTGGTGGAATTCTTCCATTTTGTTTTCAGTGAGCATGATCGGGATAAAGCGGTCGATGTTGTCTACTTAGACTTTCAGAAAGCCTTTGATAAGGTACCCCACCGTCGTCTCCTTCGGAAAGTGCGTGCACTGGGCATAGACGGAAATGTGGCAAATTGGATAGAGAACTGGCTAAGTGACAGACGGCAGCGGGTGGTAGTGAATGGACAGGCTTCAGAGTGGGTGTCCGTTACTAGCGGTGTTCCCCAAGGTTCTGTTCTGGGACCACTACTGTTTATCATCTATGTTAATGACGTGGATGGTGACATGGTTGCCAAGATTTCCAAATTCGCCGATGATACTAAGCTTGGTATGAATGTCGCGAAAGAAGGAAATACTACCCCGCTTACAAGAAGATCTTAGGAAGATCGGGGAGTGGTCTGACACGTGGCAAATGCCATTTAACGTGAACAAATGCAAATTTATGCATATAGGCCACAGAAACCCCCGAACAGAGTATAACCTTAACGGCAATGCTCTCGTAAGCACTGATACTGAGAAAGACTTTGGTGTAACTATCACCAGCGACCTCAAGTTCTCAAAGCAGTGTATTGAGGCTGAGAAGAAAGCCCAAAGGATGTTAGGGTACATAAAGCGACAGTTTGGATACCGGAAACAAGGAGATAGTACTTTGTCTGTAAAATTCCCTTGTCCGACCGCACCTGGAGTATGCAGTCCAGTTTTGGAGTCCTTCTTACCGAAAGGATATCGCGAGATTGGAACGAGTGCAAGGCCAGGGCAACCAAACTTATACCCTCTCTTAGACACAAGAGCTATAAAGATCGGTTGGTAGAACTCGACCTGTTCTCTTTGGAAACCCGGAGACTGCGTGGTCAGCTTATCGAAGTGTTTAAAATACTACGAGGCTTTGACAATGTAGACTACAGGGACATTTTCCAACTCAGTGAGGGCACAACCAGGAATCATGGCTACAAACTTGAACTGAAGCGATACAACCGTGATCTGTGTGGTAAGTTCTTTACATATAGCATCTGAGGTACTTGGAACGCGCTTCCTGCTGAAGTAGTCAACAGCAACTCTGTGGATCAGTTCAAGTCCAGATTAGACAAAGCCTTAAATCACCGTCTAGGTGTTTAAAGCCGTTGTGCGAGTGTTCCTTGATGGTTTCACATAACACATTCGAGGATGGTCGCCTACTTGCGCAACTAAACCCACAGGTATCCTACCCTCTTTGTTTGGATCGTAAGGTCCCCTAGGGTACTTCCTTTCCTTGTAACTCCTTGTAACTCTCTCTCTCTCTCTCTCTCTCTCTCTCTCTCTCTCTCTCTCTCTCTCTCTCTCTCCTCTCTCTCTCTCTCTCTCTCTCGACAACCACCTTGCCGTCGGTGAGAGAGCTTATGTGATCTGTTTGAATTTTGCTAGCTATGCTGGGGGACATTTAGTCCAGTTGGGTTACCCGTGCCAGAAAGGTAGCGTTATTAGGATCCTGACTAAGAGTTGTCAAATCTTCATGTTAATATTAAGTTTTACAACTGCTCTTCAACTGTCCTAACAAAAAAAAAAAAAAAAAAAAAAAAAATCTTCATCACTTTCGATATAAGTTTTTATTGTTAAGGACCTCACCAGCTACCTTATGCCGTGTGAGGAGGGAGGCTTTGGAACCTCCTAAAACAACGCCTTTTAACGCTCACAGGTTTCGAAAGGGCTGAGATTGAAGGGATCTCAGGCGTGTGGGGGTACGAGTAATGGAGATGCCTCAGGACCCCCGTAGGTATTCTCTTAGATTAATAAGACCAGCTCCCTGTGACCGTTCTTATGTGCCTAAAGGCTCGACTGCTCTTTGGTGAGAGAGCTTTCGTGCCTCGCTGGCTGCCAGGCCAGTAAAAGATCTCGGATTAAGTCGTGGACATTTAGTTTTACTATTTGCTTTAAGTTTGGCCGCGGATGGAGGATTAGTAGGGATTAGTAGGACGACGGTTACACTTCAAGCACCCCTGTCGAAAAATCAGAGTCCCATTTACTTAGGACTCTTGTGCTGCTCAGTTGGGAGCTGCGGCACGATTGGGGCCGTCCGACCCAGGGGAGACCTTAGGGTTGGTGTGCTTGGCTCATAAGGTTTCTGTTGGCCGAACGACCGAAAACCTTCTGGAAGTAGGCGGATGAGACTTATGCGAGACCAAATCACACTACCCTTTCTTTTATATTATTGGTCTGAAATTGAATTAGAGCGAGATGACTGGTCCATCAGCAAGAAAATTTACATGTACTACATGCAAGGTGTACCGCTGGTGTGAGGACTTCAGCGGGAGGAGTGCGAGCGACCTAGACTCCTCGAGTGTCTGCGACTTTTGCAAACTCGAGGAGAGGTTGATGAAGCACATCTCACTGCTCACGAAGGAGAACAACTCCCTAAAGGAGGAAGTTCTCCGATGGACTCACAGAGGTGTGACTGCCATGTGAGAGACAAGGCAGTCCAAGGAGCTTCTTCACCGGAGAGCTCCACCACGGCGGTAAAGAAGAAGAACAAGAAGAACAAGAAAAAGAACAACAACAAGAAGAACAACAAGAAGAAGAACAGCAACAATGAAGAGGGAGAAGAGACTGCAGAAGGAAAAGAGACTGCAGAAAAGTGTGATGGAAAAGAGGAGGGGAATATGGAGAAGGAAGAAAAACCCAAGAAGACAATTGAGGAGGGATTAGAGGAAAGTAAGGAATCAAATAAGAAGGAAAAGAAAATGAGAAGGAAAAGAAGACGAAGAAGAAGCAACCTGGAGGAAGTGACGAGCCCGGCAGGAATTCAAAACACTCTCGGGTTCCTCACAAGGCATCTCGTGCTCCTACCAAGGAGAGGCCTGTGGATATACACATTGTAGGTGATTCCCAGGCACGAGGGCTGGAACCCCTAATGGCAGATCGCCTTCACACTTCTGTGAAGGTGAATTGTTTGCCAGGTTGTGGCAATGCTGACCTCCAAAAGGAAGCTGAGAGGATCCAAACGTCCAGATCTGCTGTCATTGCACTCATGGTGAGTGGTAATGACATCTACCTGAGAAATGGTAGAGTAGGCATGACCGAAGGAGTCCTCTCGGATGTGCTCGGTGCAGTAGACGACTGTGGGTCAAAAACCCGCAGAAGGGTAGTTGTTGGCATGCTCCCAAGGAGAGGCCCTTTAGGGACTGCTCTGTCAAAGAACATTGCAGTAAATCAGCGCCTGGCTGATTTGTGTACTGCCGAGGGGGTGTTCTTTGTGGACCCCTACACCTCACTCTTTGGTAGAGACGACCTCTACCAGAGGGATGGCACACATCTCTCACTAAAGGGGAAAGAAGTGCTTTCCAAATTAATGGAAGACGCCGTCCGACGATGTCTCAGGAGCACTCGACCGAGCGTGGAGGAGAGCCCTCGTCGCTATGCTAGAGTGACCCCAGAGAAGACATTCGCTGAGATCCTGAAGAAGGATATCCCCAGCACTACTAAGACAATGACCAATCCGGGAAACGGAAGAGTATAGGGAGCCCTGCAGTTGGGGGTTCCCTGAAGGTTCTATTGTTCAACGCCAGGTCCATCCGAAACAAGTTTTTGGAACTGCGGGCCCTCGTTGCGACAGAGGAACCCGAGATGGTGGCCATAACGGAGTCATGGTTGAGAACCTCAGACAGAGATCTTGAAGGGGAATTCGTGATTCCAGGCTACCAACTCTTCCACAAAGATAGAGAGGACAGAGGGGGTGGTGGTGTGCTGTTGTATGTAAAGAACTCCATCAAATCGATGACCTGCAACATCACATCGAACCACGAGCTCCTTGGAGTTGACCTAGAAATAGGCACTGCAAAATACAGAACCCTTCTGCTTTATAGACCCCCTGGACAACTCAATGAGATGGACAGGGACCTATACCAGTTGCTGGGTGAACTAGTGGACGGCAGGGTGTGCATCCTTATGGGGGACTTCAACACACATGTTGACTGGGAAACCAGAGAGCCCTCTGCCGAGAACACACCACTCTTGGAGTTTGTAAATGATGAATTCCTCACTCAATGGGTAAGGGAGCCAACAAGAGGTGCTAACATACTCGACTTGGTCCTCACCTCCGAGGATGACATCATTCAAGACCTCTCTGTAAACGAAGAAATAGGTGGAAGCGACCACAAGCTTATAAGATTTTCAGTTAAAGTCCCTAATATGGAGTCCGTGACCCCGGTGCATAGAAAATTAGACATGGGGAGAGCGGACTTTGCAGGTCTTCGTGAAAGCGTTGCTGAAATGGAACTAGAAGAGGGAGAGAGTGCTGATGATCTGTGGAGGTCATTCTTGTCTTCCTTCATGGAACTTCAGTCGCGCTTTATTCCTCTGAAGGGAACAGGTCAGAAGTTCATTCAACCTAAGTGGTTTAATCGGGAAATCCGTAACCTACTAAGGGAGAGGAGAACTGCGTATCGTCGAGCGAAGGCATCTGGGGACTTTGACGGTCATAGAAGACTGAATCGAAACGTGAAGTCCAAAATAAGGGCGGCTAAGCGTGCTGAGGAGGTCCGTGTGGCTAGACTCTGCAAAGAGAACCCCAAGGAGTTTTTCAGTTATGTGAATGGCCGTAAACCAATCCGACGCAGGATCGGTCCCTTGGTGAATGAGGATGGAGCATTGATGCACTCTGATGCAGAAAATGCTAACCTCTTAAATGAGTATTTCTCTTCAGTGTTCTCTGAGGAGAGTGGTCCCATTCCCGAACCTTTGGACTCCTTCAGTGAGAAGTTGGAGTCAATGGTCTTCACCCAAGAAGAAATCGAGAGAAAAATAATCGAATTAAAAGCAAACAAGTCCCCCGGTCCGGATGGGTTCTTACCTAGAGTGTTGAAAGAAGTGCATGGTGAAGTATCACGGCACCTGTGCATGGTTTTCAACAGGGTAATCCAGACTGGATGCGTTCCTAGAGACTGGCGTGAGGCAGAGGTGACTCCTATCTTCAAGAAGGGAGATGCTAGCCAACCGTCAAACTACAGACCCATCAGTTTAACCTCGATAGTCTGTAAACTCATGGAGAGCATCATGGTGGACAAAATAACAGCACACTTAGAATCAAATTTGCTACTGAGGGGTTCCCAGCATGGGTTCCGGCAGCACCGGTCATGCCTCACAAATCTGGTGGAATTCTTCCATTTTGTTTTCAGTGAGCATGATCGGGATAAAGCGGTCGATGTTGTCTACTTAGACTTTCAGAAAGCCTTTGATAAGGTACCCCACCGCCGCCTCCTTCGGAAAGTGCGTGCACTGGGCATAGACGGAAATGTGGCAAATTGGATAGAGAAATGGCTAAGTGACAGACGGCAGCGGGTGGTAGTGAATGGACAGGCTTCAGAGTGGGTGCCCGTTACTAGCGGTGTTCCCCAAGGTTCTGTTCTGGGACCACTACTGTTTATCATCTATGTTAATGACGTGGATGGTGACATGGTTGCCAAGATTTCCAAATTCGCCGATGATACTAAGCTTGGTATGAATGTCGCGAAAGAAGGAAATACTACCCGCTTACAAGAAGATCTTAGGAAGATCGGGGAGTGGTCTGACACGTGGCAAATGCCATTTAACGTGAACAAATGCAAAGTTATGCATATAGGCCACAGAAACCCCCGAACAGAGTATAACCTTAAGGGCAATGCTCTCGTAAGCACTGATACTGAGAAAGACTTGGGTGTAACTATCACCAGTGACCTCAAGTTCTCAAAGCAGTGTATTGAGGCTGAGAAGAAAGCCCAAAGGATGTTAGGGTACATAAAGCGACAGTTTGGATACCGGAACAAGGAGATAGTACTTTGTCTGTACAATTCCCTTGTCCGACCGCACCTGGAGTATGCAGTCCAGTTTTGGAGTCCTTCTTACCGAAAGGATATCGCTAGATTGGAACGAGTGCAAGCCAGGGCAACCAAACTTATACCCTCTCTTAGACACAAGAGCTATAAAGAGCGGTTGGTAGAACTCGATCTGTTCTCTTTGGAAACCCGGAGACTGCGTGGTCAGCTTATCGAAGTGTTTAAAATACTACGAGGCTTTGACAATGTAGACTACAGGGACATTTTCCAACTCAGTGAGGGCACAACCAGGAATCATGGCTACAAACTTGAACTGAAGCGATACAACCGTGATCTGTGTGGTAAGTTCTTTACATACAGCATCTGCGGTACTTGGAACGCGCTTCCTGCTGATGTGGTCAACAGCAACTCTGTGGATCAGTTCAAGTCCAGATTAGACAAAGCCTTAAACCACCGTCTAGGTGTTTAAGCCGTTGTGCTAGTGTTTCTTGATGGTTTCACATGACACATTCGAGGACGGTCGCCTACTTGCGCAACTAAACCCACAGGTACCCTCTTTGTATGGATCGTAAGGTCCCCTAGGGTACTTCTTTTCCTTGTAACTCCTTGTAACTCTCTCTCCGTGACCAATACTGTATGTATGTTTGTATATGTGTGTGTCTGTGTATATATATATATGTATGTATGTGTGTGTGTGTATATATATATATGTATGTATGTTTGTATGTGAGTGTTTATAGGATATGTGTGTGTGTTTCTGGGCCATGTACGCACTTCCAATTATACGTACAGATAGATCATTTTATTGTGTACGTGTCTGTATGTATGTTTTTATCAATTTTATATACGTTTTATTAAGGACCTTGTGATCATGTTTTAAAATTGGAGGCTTCTGATTCCTCCAGACCATGCCATGAAACAAGCTCCTTCCATATAGGTGTGTGTGTGTGTGTGTGTTTGGAGGCTTCTGATTCCTCCTGACTGCCATGAAACAAGCTCCTTCCATATAGGTGTGTGTGTGTGTGTGTGTTTGGAGGCTTCTGATTCCTCCTGACTGCCATGAAACAAGCTCCTTCCATATAGGTGTGTGTGTGTGTGTGTGTTTGGAGGCTTCTGATTCCTCCTACCTCCTATGCCATGAAACAAGCTCCTTCCATATAGGTGTGTGTGTGTGTTTGGAGGCTTCTGATTCCTCCTACCTCCTATGCCATGAAACAAGCTCCTTCCATATAGGTGTGTGTGTTTGGAGGCTTCCGATTCCTCCTGACTATGCCATGAAACAAACTCCTTCCATATAGGTGTGTGTGTGTGTGTGTGTGTTTGGAGGCTTCTGATTCCTCCTGACTGCCATGAAACAAGCTCCTTCCATATAGGTGGTGTTTTGTAGTAATATTTGAAGGATTCGTATAACTCCAATTATCTGACTACATCACAGATCCCTTAAGGAGGTAATTCACTTTTGTTACATTAAATATTACATTAAATATTATTGTAGTAGGTTATTTCTTATTTATTCACTTTTGTTACATTGGAGTGCCTTGATTCCTCCAAAGTATGCCAGGAAACAGAACCAGAAGAACCAAAATAATGGTGTTCTGTTGTTGCTTGGAAAAATAGTTTGGAGGAATCAGTTACTCCAGATTTACCAACACAAAATTTCCCCCTTGACTGTCCCACTTGTCAATGACTTTCCTTCTTCCTCGGGTGCCATATGACCTTGGCTGTTATGTTGCCTAATATCAATCAATAATATTTACAGGTCACACCACCAAGATGGAGGACGTATGAATATTTACAAGAGGTCTACTGTAAGAAACACAAGTGATGTGATGTGCTACTTGGTGTGGGGTTTGGGGGGTGCTGGAATAGGGGGACAGGCTTGGAGGGGGGGTAGAAAGTCTGGCCCCTATTCCTGCACCCCCGTAACCCACCCCCCAAGCCTGTCCCCCTACTCCCGCACCCAAAAAAACCCTCCCGATACCCCCAAAAAAACCCGCACCTCTCCTAAACCCCCCCCAAGCCTGTCCCCCTATTCCCACACACCCCAAACCCCACCCAGCACCCCAGACCAACACCCTACACCCAGCACCCCAGACCAACACCAACACAGAAGGCATGAAGGCTCGGCTATAAGGTCAACGATACTTCCTGATATTAAGAAAAACCCACTTTTTATAGACAGAAAGTATTTAATATGGACGTTTGTGAGTGAACAACTACCTCCCTCTTCAGCAGTACAGAGTTGAATCTGAAGAGGGAGGTAGTTGTTGCCTCACAAACATCCATATTAAATACTTTCTGTCTATAAAAAGTGGGTTTTTCTTCACGTCATTGTGAATTACCACTCTACTTCCTCATGTACTTCACAATGTCTATGGTCTGGGTCTTGTTTTACTCGGTTTTTACAGATAAACTTTTTTATCTTTTTCTCTTATCTGCCAGAATTGATAAATTGTTGATTTGCTTTGGTCAATTATACTGCTGTCATATAGAAACTTGCCAATTATATTTTCTTCATCATAGTTATATATATATATGGATGCTGTAGCACTATGTGTTTTTATTCCTTTCTACACTATAGGCTTCACAGTGTAGTAGGAAGTGTATGACATCTTCCTTTTCATTTCCACACATTATATATACAGTTGGTGTCAAATATAATCATCCATATAGGGGTAACTCAAGTAAGAGTTTGACAGCTTCCCTCTGTTCCTTAGATGATAAACTTTCTAATAAATAGGTTTGGTACCATCTTTTATTTTACTACAAGCAGCTACGCACTACTTAAAACAATAACATCATATGTAAACGTGAAAACATTAGACAGTAAATTGTTTGAGATACCCATATGTGGATGATTGTTATTGACCGCGACTGTACATTCCATTGTTTGATTACTAAACCTCTTTCTGTCTCCCAAGTTGATATTGTTGGTACGACACTTGAACATAATTATCACTGCTTTGGTGTTATTGTAAATGTCTTCTTGTCCTCCCAGTTCTTTTCTCCACTCTCTATACAGCTTCAGACTATCTTTTACTTGCATCTCACTTTTCCACCTTTCTTTTTTCCCACTTTTTCACCGATTTCAGCATTGTTAATGTCTATTCCTCTTATTCCCATCATTCTTCTATCTTCCAACAGCCTTCCAATCCACTTATTTTTCCTCTTTTTCCAACCTCATTTCTTGTATCACACTCTCCAGTAGAATGTTACTTTCACCTCTTAGAATATGCTGCCAGTATTTTAATTGTCCCTCCATAATCCTACCCTTATTACAGTTTCTTGCGTATAACTAGGCGCTCCCACACTGTTTTCTAACCTTTGTAGTTTCTTTATTTCTTCTTTATCATACATTTCCAGTACACTTTGCCTATCATTAATCTCACACAACCCACCACAGAAGGCATGAAGGTTCAGCTATAAGGCCAACACCACCACAGAAGGCTCAGCTATAAGGCTAAGCAAGGTATGTATGGTATATATACAGTATGTCTGTCAAGTGAGTATATTATACTATGTTTGTATGTCTGTCAAGTGAGTATATTATACTATGTTTGTATGTCTGTCAAGTGAGTATATTATACTATGTTTGTATGTCTGTCAAGTGAGTATATTATACTATGTTTGTATGTCTGTCAAGTGAGTATATTATACTATGTTTGTATGTCTGTCAAGTGAGTATATTATACTATGTTTGTATGTCTGTCAAGTGAGTATATTATACTATGTTTGTATGTCTGTCAAGTGAGTATATTATACTATGTTTGTATGTCTGTCAAGTGAGTATATTATACTATGTTTGTATGTCTGTCAAGTGAGTATATTATACTATGTTTGTATGTCTGTCAAGTGAGTATATTATACTATGTTTGTATGTCTGTCAAGTGAGTATATTATACTATGTTTGTATGTCTGTCAAGTGAGTATATTATACTATGTTTGTATGTCTGTCAAGTGAGTATATTATACTATGTTTGTATGTCTGTCAAGTGAGTATATATATATATATATATATTAACACTATTACCGCACCCCCTAACCCCCCCTCCAAACCTGTCCCCCTACTCCCGCACCCCCTAAACCCCCCCCAAGCCTGTCCCCCTACTCCCTCACCCCCCTACAGCCTGTCCCCTACTCCCGCACTCTTCCACCCATTATATATATTATATTGTTACTTATTGTTTCTTGAGTTAGTCAGGAGACATGGGCTTTCTCTTACCACTCTCATTTGTGTTCACAGAAAGCCAACCCACCCTCTAAGAACACTTGCTATAGTTATTGTTAATTGTACCATTACTATTTGGTGTGTTACAACACTTATGTTAAGTGTTCAAGTGCTTGGGAGGTTGTGCTGGTTGAACATGGAGTAATACAGTTATGTTCTGTTCAAGTGCTTGGGAGGTTGTGCTGGTTGAACATGGAGTAATACAGTTATGTTCTGTTCAAGTGCTTGGGAGGTTGTGCTGGTTGAACATGGAGTAATACAGTTATGTTCTGTTCAAGTGCTTGGGAGGTTGTGCTGGTTCAACATGGAGTAATACAGTTATGTTCTGTTCAAGTGCTTGGAAGGTTGTGCTGGTTCAACATGGAGTAATACAGTTATGTTCTGTTCAAGTGCTTGGGAGGTTGTGCTGGTTCAACATGGAGTAATACAGTTATGTTCTGTTCAAGTGCTTGGAAGGTTGTGCTGGTTCAACATGGAGTAATACAGTTATGTTCTGTTCAAGTGCTTGGGAGGTTGTGCTGGTTCAACATGGAGTAATACAGTTATGTTCTGTTCAAGTGCTTGGAAGGTTGTGCTGGTTCAACATGGAGTAATACAGTTGTGTTCTTTTTTTTGTCAAGTTTTTCCTCAAACCTTTGGTATGATTAATTAAAGACCCTGTGATGGTTTTTGAGACTTGGTTGGTGTCTTGTGATTCCTCCTGACTATGCCACCAAACATGCTCCTATATTGGTGATGTTTGGTGAGACTTGGAGGCTTCTGATTCCTCCTGACTATGCCACCAGACAAGCTCCTTCTATATTGGTGATGTTTGGTGAGACTTGGAGGCTTCTGATTCCTCCTGACTATGCCACCAAACAACCTCCTATATTGGTGATGTTTGGTGAGACTTGGAGGCTTGTGATTCCTCCTGACTATGCCACCAGACAAGCTCCTTCTATATTGGTGATGTTTGGTGAGACTTGGAGGCTTGTGATTCCTCCTGACTATGCCACCAAACAACCTCCTTCCTTCCACATAGATAGTGTTTCATGATAATATTTGAAGGACTCATTTACCTCCAATTTTCTGACTACATCACAGGGTCCCTTAAGGGGGTGCGGGAGTAGGGGATAGGCTTGGGGGGGGGGGCACAGAATATGGGGACAGGCTTGGGGTGGGTAGAAAGCCTGTCCCCTATTCCCGCACCCTCCTAACCCCCCCCCAAGCCTGTCCCCCTACTCCCGCACCCCCCAAAAACACCCACACACCCCTAAACCCCCAAAGCCTGTCCCCCTATTCCCGCACCACTTGGATAAAATATTGAGGGGTCCTTGGACAGTGGACTACCAACACCTCCTTCCTTACCTTTACAGCCACACTGACACCTAGTTAGTGCACATAATATTTTCAAGTAACACACTTTCTGTCTGATGCATAATGATTGTCTGGTAGCAAAAAGTGTCTGTTAAATCTGAAATCCTTTAAATGGGGGGCCATTAAATCAAGGGTCGAGTGTATTAGGAAAATACCATATATTTCAAGTGTCGAGTGTATTAGGAAAATACCATATATTTCAAGTGTCGAGTGTATTAGGAAAATACCATGTATTTCAAGTGTCGAGTGTATTAGGAAAATACCATATATTTCAAGTGTCGAGTGTATTAGGAAAATACCATATATTTCAAGTGAACAGTGTTTTTTTCTGACACCTAGCAAATGATAGCTAGGGCTAGGAAAAGGAAAGTCCTACAGAGTATATACATAATGATATATGATATTGGAGCCATGAGAGGTACACAAGTGATGTGAATTGATACAATAGCCTGGGGATGTTCTTTTGTTATGTGTTGTACTCTGTGTTAGCAGGGAACAATACAGTTGTGGTCAATACTAATCATCCACATATGGGTATCTCAAACAATTTACTGCCTTTTTTTGTGATTTTTATCATACAATAGTTTTATCTTGATTAATAAGTGGGTATTAGTACAGAAGTGGACCTGAATTCAGCAGTGTTGCCAGATCCGGCTGGGTCCTAGTATTTTACCCCTGTCATTTATTGTACTTTATCACGATTATTTCCCGGTAGTTTGCCCAGGTTAGGTCCCGGTAGTCTGATGCGGTCTAGGTTAGGTTAGGTCAGGTCAGGTAAGGTCAGGCTAATTTCAAAATGCCCCATTTGAATATGCCCTATCTTGGAAACGGGGCATTTGAGGAAGAAAAACCATAGAAGAAGTGTCTTAGAATGGTCCAAAATAGTGGGTAATGACAGTAAAATATCTATTATACAGTAAGGTCCACTTCTGTACCTTTACCAATAAGTGGTATCGATCTGTTCATAATTATCTGGCCCGTGTACTGTATACTCTAATAAATTAAATATGGCACGCTGGGGTAAATGAGTTTGACAAGTTGACAACCATGCGAATATATCCTATCTGGCAACACTATGCACTAATCAACAAGAGACAGTGATGCCAAGTATGGGGAATTATTCTTAGGCATAGAGAATTAGAGGTAACTATGGGGAAATTATATAAAGATTGTTGAAGAGTAAACAGGGAATTTTTGAGGTAAAAAAGGGAAATTCTGTTTAAGTTGGGAAAATTTCATCAAGCAGACCTGGCAACACTGCGCACTACACAACGTTGCTGCATAAGGGAGGCTGTAAGAGTAAGAATGAGCTTAGAAACTACAGGCCAATAGCCCTACTGAACACACTGGGGAAGATTTTCAGTGCAGTGTTGAATGAAAGATTGTGCAGATGGATTGAGAGATTCAGTGTGCTGGGTGAAGAGCAAAATGGTTTCCGTAAAGATAGGAGAGCAGAAGATAATATGTTTGTGGTGAATGAATTGATTGAAAGAAAGAAAAAGGATGGATGTAAGCTATACCTATGTTTCTTAGATATAGAAAAAGCTTATGACAGGGTTGATAGGAAGATGCTATGTAGAGTCTTAGAAAAGATAGGTGTGAGTGATAAATTAGTAAATATTGTGAGAAGTATGTATGAGAACACAAGAGCAATGTACAGGCTGGGAGATCTAGAAACAGAATGGGTAAGAAGTGAGAGAGGAGTTAGGCAAGGATGTATACTTTCTCCAACCCTATTTAGCTTATACACAGAAGAACTAGCCATGAGAACAAGAGGAATGAATGCAGGAGTAAGGGTTGGAGATGACAAGATATGTATGTTACTGTATGCAGATGATGTGATAGTTATGAGTGAAACAGCAGAGGAACTTCAAAGGATTTTGGATGTTGTAGGTGGGTATGGGAGAGATTTTGGTGTGAAATTTAGTAATGAGAAAAGCCAAGTAATGATTGTGAATAGAACAGATGATGAGAGAGAACACACATGGAGAGTGGGAGTGAATGTTCTGAAACAGACTGATGAATATAAGTACTTAGGGGTATGGCTGAGTCCAAGTGGAAGTGAAAAGACCAAGAATGAAAAGATTAGCATGACGAACCAATGGGTTGGACGACTGGCAAGTGCAGCGAGGCTGAGAGCAAGCAAGTATGATGTGGTGAGAGAAGTATGGAAGAGTGTGGCTGTCCCGAGTATTATGTATGGCATGGAAGTTATTGCATGGAAGGAGAGTGAGATAGACAAGTTAGAGGTGGGACAGAACCGAGTAGCGAGAATGGCACTGAATGCACCAAGGTATGCAGCGATAGCAGCTTTGAGAGGTGATATGGGATGGAGTACATTCAGAGAAAGACTGGTGAAAGCAACCCTTAGATACAAAGTAAGACTGGAACGAATGGAGGATACAAGACTGGCAAGAAAGGTTTATATGTGGAACATTAGAAATGGCAAATGGGGAAAGAAGTGTGAGAGAATGGTATATATGAATGGTATGGTAGTTAGAGGAATTATGCATGAGTGGAAAATAATGAGCAGGAATAGAGAGGGGCTAGACTGGGATGCAAGAAAGTGGAAAAGTGAGATTGACAGAGAAGTGAAATGCCTGGGGTTAAGAAAGTGGAAAAATGATATGGAACAAAAGGAAACTCTTGTATGGTATAAGGAGAAAGAATGCCCAGAGTATGTGAAGTGGTATGAGGGAAGTCTGGGTGGTGATCTACTCTTTCGAGCCAGAGCACAATGTATGGAGGTGAATGCAAGAAGTTATAGATGGTCTGAATCCCGAAGCAAGGTATGCCAGATGTGTGACACAGGAGAGGATGAAACGGTAGAACATGTGATGCTGGGATGTGAGAAGTATGAGAGAGACAGAACAGAGATGATGCAGATCATCCTGACTGAAATGGAATATGATGGAATGGAACTAACAGGGAGAGAATGGATGATATTACTGTTAGGTCTGTGTGAGCAGACCACAGATGAAATGATTGGTGCTGTGAAAGAATTCTTGGAGAAAATGTGGTATGCAAGATGTAGAAAGTGAATAGATATGCGTGGTATTGTTTTTTTTTTCCGATTTCTATTTACAGGAGCTGCCGATACAAAGGCCAACCCTGGAATAAACACCCGGGGTACCTGTAACAGCAAGAGCAAGAGCAAGAACAACAAACATATCTGGTAACACTGACGAGACCAAAACAAATATGATGGCGCCAAGACTCACTCCATATTTATCGCGGGTAAATATTGACATTATTTAATTAATTATTTATTCCCTGACTATTCAAGGTGTTAATAAGTATATAAAGGACCCCTGTGGTGTAAATAAATAACGATAAGTGGATAAATAAGGCGATAATTGATTAAATAAGACGATAACAAATGAACCCGTGAGTGGAAAAATTTATCACTGGAAAATAAATATTGACCATTTCATTATTTATTTATTCCCTGACTATTTCAAGGTGTTTATGAGTTAATAAAGGACCCCTGTGGTGTAGATAAATAACGATAAGTGGATAAATAAGGCGATAATTGATGAAATAAGACGGTAAAAAATGATCCGGTGAGAGGAAAAATTTATCATTATTTTGTTATTACTGCCTTTATTTTATTTATTATTTATTCCCTGACTATTTCAAGGTGTTTATGAGTTAATAAAGGACCCCCGTGGTGTAAATAAATAACGATAAATGGATAAATAAGACGATAAATTATACAGCTGGTGGGACCCGAGTGTTAAAAATATTGGTATTTATTGAAAGAATTACCGTTTTGCAGCAGTGTTGCCAGATCCGGTTGGGTCCCAGTATTTTGCCCCAGTCATTTATTGTACTTTATCACGATGATTTCCCGGTAGTTTGCCCAGGTTAGGTCCCGGTAGTCTGATGTGGTCTAGGTTAGGTTAGGTCAGGTCAGGTAAGGTCAGGCTAATTTCAAAATGCCCCATTTGAATATGCCCTATCTTGGAAATGGGGCATTTGCGGAGAAAATGCCATAGAAGAAAATAGGGTAAATATTGAATGAATTACCGTTATTGAGTACGTTTTTTCTACCTTCATTACCCACTTATTTAGACCATTCTAAGACTATTTTCTTCTATGGCATTTCCTCTGCAAATGCCCCATTTCCAAGATAGGGCATATTCAAATGGGGCATTTTGAAATTAGCCTGACCTTACCTGACCTGACCTAACCTAGACCGCATCAGACTACCGGGACCTAACCTTGGCAAACTACCGGGACCTAAATTGGGCAAACTACCGGGAAATAATCGTGATTAAGTACAATAAATGACAGGGGTAAAATACTGGGACCCAGCCGGATCTGGCAACACTGCTGCAAAACGGTAATTCTTTCAATAAATACCGAAAATAGTCTTAGAATGGTCTAAATAAGTGGGTGATGAAGGTAGAAAAAACGTACTCAATAACGGTAATTCATTCAATATTTACCAAAATATTTTATTAAATTTATTTATTTATTTATTTAGTAGAATGAGGGCAGACTGATTTCCAAATTAAGATTGTATAAGAAATACCATAGATGAAAAGTGTGTTAGAATGTTCCAAAATAGTGGGTAATGATACTAAAATAGGTATACAATATATATAGTGAATTAAATAATTTGGTAAATATTGAAAGAAATACCGTTATTGCATACGGTTTTTCTACCTTCAATACCCACTTATTTAAACCATTCTAAGACTATTTTCTTCTATGGCATTTCCTCCGCAAATGCCCCATTTCCAAGATAGGGCATATTCAAATGGGGCATTTTGAAATTAGCCTGACCTTACCTGACCTAACCTGACCTGACCTAACCTAACCTAGACAACAGCAGACTACCGGGACCTAACCTGGCCAAACTACCGGGAAATAACCGGGGCAAAATACTGGGACCTAGCCGGATCTGGCAACACTGCTACAAAACGGTAATTCTTTCAATAAATACCAAAATATTTTATTAATTTATTTATTTATTTATTTATTTATTTAGTAGAGTGAGGGCAGACTGATTTCCAAATTAAGATTGTATAAGAAACACCATAGATGAAAAGTGTGTTAGAATAGTCCAAAAAAAAAATTACCGAAATAATTCTATACTAATACCATAAGTTGTAGTTATTAATAAAAGTCTATTAATAAAAATCTAATTAAGGGTTTATAAGTTAAATAATAATAATAATAATAATAATAAAATAATTACAATAATACCAATAATAATAATAAAATAATAATAACAATAATAATAATAAAATAATTATAATACCAATAATAATAACAATAATACCAATAATAATAATACCAATAATAATAATAATACCAATAATAATAATAATACCAATAATAATGATAATAACAACAATAATCATAATAATTTCTTTTCAGTTGTCGACGCTCGTCAACGGTATTCAGAGTCGGTCGGTTCACGGCATCGCACCGCTCACCTCGGCCGTTGTAAGTCTATTAGGGTCGCGTTAGGAATTTTTTTTAAAGAATATAAGGAGGTCAATATTTTAACACATTCTCAAAATTTTATAAGAATTTGGAGGTCAATATTTTTAAACATTCTCAAAATTTTATAAGAATTTGAAGGTCAATACTTTATTTAATATATAATAATTATAATAAAAAGGCATTCTAACCAGAATTATAAACAGAATTATAAACACTGCCTCACCTACCCCTCCCTTTCTCTCTCTCTCTCTCTCTCTCTCTCTCTCTCTCTCTCTCTCTCTCTCTCTCTCTCTCTCTCTCTCTCTCTCTCTCTCTCTCTCTCTCTCTCTCTCTCTCTCTCTCTCTCTCTTAAGAAGGCTAATATTTGTGCAATTATTTTGTTTTATTGATAATTAAATATATAAATATTCGAGTATAAAAATATGTTAGGTGGATTCATGTATAATCTTCTTATTTATTTTATTGTCAAGAATGTAACACTCCATTTTTACATTAGTCACTCTTTATATTAAAAGCGCCATTTTCTCTTCTATCTATCTATCTATAGCTCCGACGCCTCGTTCCCTCCGGGAACTCCCCTCAAGGGGGTGGCCACGGCAGAAGTGTCTCCAGTTCTCCCTGTTCCAACACTCCCTCCTTACTTGTTCAAGCCCTCCTCTGCCCCTCATGTTTCTCTCCTTTACATACTCTTCCACTCTGTTCTGCCATCTAACCGGTGGTCTGCCTCTCACACCAGGTCCTACAACTTCACTTCCATACACCTTCTTTACAAACTCCTCGCCTTGCATTCTCTCCACATGTCCAAACCATCTCAATGTATTACGTTTCACTCTCTCAACCACTCCACACTCAATACCAATTGCCTTCTCACTCATACCACATCTCTCATATACACTCTCATTACTTTCTCCATCCCATCTAGTAAGTCCACATGCTCCTCTCAAGTAACTCATTTCCACAGCACCTATTCTAGACTGATGCGCCCTATTCCATGTCCATGTCTCCGACGCATATGTCAGTGTTGGCAGGATTATACTATTTCGTAGTCCCCTTTTCACTTCCATACTCACACTTCTACCCTTCATAATCCTCCCCAGTGATCTTATGACCTGTCTACCCTTCACTGCTCTCTCCCTAATTTCTCCTTCCATACTTCCATGTTTACACATAACTGTACCCAGGTACTTAAACTCCTTCACTTCCTCCATCCTCTCACCCCTCAGAGTTATCTCACATTTCGTCCCAGTTGGTACAGCCACTCTGTAAGGTGTAGCAAAGTCAATCACTTCAGTTTCTGCTCTTTCAAATACCATCACTTTACTTTTACCCACATTCACCTTCAATTTCCTTCGTTTACACACAGACTGAAATTCGTCCACCTCTCTCTGTAAATTCCTTTCACTCTCAGCCATCAGCACAGTGTCATCCGCAAACAAACTTGCCACCAGGGACCAATTTGCTTCATTCAACCTCAACTTCACCCCCAGACCATTCACTTTGGCTTTCACCTCTCTCATACAACCATCCATATATATATTGAACAGCTACGGTGACATAACACACCCCTGTCTCAGCCCTACACTAATATTAAAACTCTCACTTAGATCACCCTCTACCCGTACACATGCTTTTGCATCTGCATAAAAAGCCTCAATGCCTTTCAGTAAAGGCCCCCCAACTCCATAAATTCTCAACACCTCTGTCATAGCTTTCCTATCAACTCTATCATATGCCTTCTCCAAGTCCATGAAGGCAGCATACAACTTCTTACCCTTCCCAATATACTTCTCCACTATTGATTTTAATGCAAATATTTGGTCCACACATCCTCTACCCTTTCTGAACCCTCCCTGCTCCTCACTAACTTTATTCCCTGTTACTTCCATCAGTCTCTCAGTCAGAACCTTCCCGTAAACCTTCCCCGGTACACTAAGAAGGCTTATTCCCCTATAGCTACCACACTCATCCTTACTTCCCTTCCCCTTATACAAAGGTACAATTATGGCTCTCCTCCAATCCTCTGGCACCTCTCCCTGCCTCCAGGCCAATGTACATATAAGCAACATCCACTCCACCACTACCTCCCCCCCACACTTTAACATTTCAGCAGTTATCCCATCCACCCCCGGTGCCTTTCCCATCTTCAACTTTCCTATTGCTTTCCTAACCTCTTCCCTTCCTAAATCTCCCTGTACACCCTGTCGTCTACCACCTGCCTCCATCCCCATGCATGTCACCACCGCCTCCCCTCCCGTCCCCCCATTCATCAGACCATCAAAATGCCTCTTCCACACTTCTTTCACTTCCTCACTTCTACTCACAGTAACTCCATCCTCTCTCTTCATTCTCACACTACCAGACTTTCCTTCTCCTTTTTCTCTTTTAACCTCCTTCCAGAATAATTTCTTGTTCTCTTTAAACTTTTCACTCAGCGTCATACCAAACTCCTCATCCACTCTCCTTTTACTCTCACTCACCATCATTTTCACTTGTCTCTTACACACATTATATTCTCTTTTCCATCTCTCTCTCACTTCTTCCGGCACATTCCTCTGTAGTGTTCTCCGATATGCCTTCCTCTTATCCTCTACAGCATCTTTCACTTCTTCTGTCCACCAAGCACTCCCTTTCTTGCCCCTCTTCTGTGACTTATATCCTACTACCTCTGCTGCTGTCCTTAATACTCTCATCTTAAACATTTCATACACCGCATTCACTCCCACTCCCTCACCTATCCCCATCCTTACATCCCCCAGCGCCTCACCCACCCTCCTCTTATATTCCTCCCTATACTCTTCTACATCTAATTTCCCACTAGCCACCACCCTCTTATTCCTCACCCCTTCATCCCTCCTACTATACTCCCACTTAACCCTAACCTTCATCCTCACCAACACCGCAAAATGGTCGGAGCAATGGACCATTCCTCTCACTACTTTTGCGTCATACACATCCTTCCTCAACCTTTCATCCACTGCCACATAATCAATCAAACTCTTCTGCTCTCCTCTCTCATCCCTTCTCTTCCATGTATACCTGTGGATCATCTTGTGCTGAAAGAAGGTGTTCGCCAAGAACAACCCCCTCTCAGCACAGACATCCACCAGATATTCACCATTCTCATTTGTTCCTTCTACACCCCATTTACCCACAATATTCCCCACTTCCTCACCTCCCACCTTTCCATTCATGTCTCCCATCATCACTATTCTCCTTCCATTATCAATTCCTCTCAGACATGCATTCAGCTCTTCCCAAAACACTCTCATCTTCTCTCTCCCTGTCTTACTCTTTTCATTCACTGGTGCATAAGCACACACCCAAGCATACTTCACCAAGCCAATCTTTCCAGTCATCCATACAATCCTCGATCCATTCCACCCATGTCCATCCACTCCCTTCCACACCCACGGAGACACCAACAGCGCACACCCTTCCTTCCCTCTTCCTTTACTCTTTTCATTCATGCCCGTCCATACTACTCCTCCCTCCATTCCCTCCCACAGTCCACTCTCCCTTCCTTCCTGACACTCAACCACTCCACATCCTTTCACGTGTGTCTCCGTCACTCCCATCACATCCACTCTTCCTTTCTTAAAACATTCTACAATCTCTCGCCTCTTGGTCCCATCCGTCATTCCATTCACATTCATAGCTACCACTCTCATACAATCCCTCTTCCCTACTCCCTCTACAGGGCAACCCTGAGACCCTCCCCCGCCAGTAGCCATATCTGTCCACTCCCCCATTGGGGGGCCACTGATGGCTGGCAAGGCCAATGCAGTGCTCATTCCCGGAGGGACACGGGCCGTCGGCATTGTCAAAAGCTAAAAACAAGGTCATAAATTTAAAAGAAATTATCACAAAATATAAAAACATGCAGTCATAGAAATTAAAATCTTAAAAACACTAAAATACAATAAAAATACAATAAAAACCTTAAAACCTATATGTGGGGGAAGCTAGGTCTCACCCCCACACCGCCTTCCCCTTTGGCTCCACCTCCTGAATGGATAAAAACTAGATAAAAAAAGGAGGTGTACCCCCGAGGTCACCGCTTGGAGGCGGGGTAAGGCTTACCTACCCTTCCTGGGGAGGGGTAGGTCACCGAGGTTCTTGCTTTTCCCAATACTGATAGCAGTTAAGCACAGTAGCAATCCTCGACCTCATTGGTTACGATATTGCCACTGCACAAAGCAGTGTTATATTATATGTTATATTATATCATTAACAATTATATATATTTATTAGTGAGGATTTATTGTATTAATAATTGTCTTCAGATAACATGTATCAGTATAATACTAATTTGTATAATTCATCATACCATTGTTGTTGTATATTACCCATAGTATTGAGTTAACATGTAACAGTGTATTTATAACCTCACTCCCTCCAAGGGGGTGGCCACGGCAGAAGTGTCTCCAGTTGTCCCTGTTCCAACACTCCCTCCTTACTTGGTCCATCCCTACTATCCCTCATGTTACTCTCCTTTACATACTCTGTATACAATACATTAATAATTTATATATGGAGTCCTGCATTATACTGATAAATTACCATCATTAATACCATCAATGTTCTTCTTGTATATTACCCATAGTAGTAGGGGAGGTGGCCGAGTGGTTAGTGTTCTGGACTCATATCCTAGAGGTCGGGAGATTGATCCTCTCAGGTGAGGGCCTGAGAATATTTACTCTTCCGATTTGAGTTTGAGGCACTAACTATAAGGCCACCAAACGTCGTAAAACACCCTCACTGGTACCATAACACCCTCGCTGGTACCATAACACCCTCACTGGTACCATAACACCCTCTCTGGTACCATAACACCCTCACTGGTACCATAACACCCTCGCTGGTACCATAACACCCTCACTGGTACCATAACACCCTCACTGGTACCATAACACCCTCGCTGGTACCATAACTCCCTCACTGGTACCATAACAGCTTCAGTATTTGGGAATAACCCTCACTTCCCTCCCTCTGTGGCTGGGTACCAGTTCGGAAGTCGTGACGTGTGTGTATGAGCAGCAGTTGACCTGGGCCACGGTAACGGGCCTGATTAAGTCTATGTCCAGTGTCGGAACATAGATAAAAAAAAAAAAAAAAAAAAAAAAAAAATAGTATTGAGTTAACATGTAAGAGTGCAGTACTAATTTGTATATGTTTTTTCAGGATGTATGTATGTATGTATGTATGGTGACACAATACATTGGATTTTCACAGCTTTATCGGTTTTGAATAGAGGATGACACCCATTACCTTCACAACAATACCAACTATAATACCTTACCTTACCTTACCTAACCTTACCTTACCTTACCTTACCTTACCTAACCTAACCTAACCTAACCTAACCTAACCTTACCTTACCTTACCTTACCTTACCTTACCTAACCTTCACAACAATACCAACTATAATACCTTACCTTACCTTACCTAACCTTACCTTACCTAACCTTACCTTACCTAACCTTACCTTACCTGACCTTACCTTACCTAACCTAACCTTACCTTACCTTACCTTACCTTACCTTACCTTACCTTACCTTACCTTACCTTATCTTACCTTACCTTACCTTACCTTACCTAACCTTCACAACAGTACCAACTATATACCTCACAATACAATAATGGTAAGTGTGTGAAGTGAAGGGAGAGTTTACCCTGTAGTGAAATGGTAGGGATAAACCAGTTTTTGTTATCAGGCCTTACTATGGATGTAAACATAACTGTACCCCTTGTAGTGCCACAAGGAGATGTGGTTGTGTGGTGGGGGGCTGCTCCCTCCTAAAACAGGGATTGGGGGGTTGAGATGTAGAGTGTATGTGTATGTGGGGGGGGGGGGGGGTTCTATGTTTGGGGCATTTTGTTTGGGAGGGTGTGTGACGTGACGAGGCTACCTCCAGTCAGGAGAGGAAGGCCTCGTATATGTATGTATGTGTGTGTGTGTGTGTGTATGTGTATGTATGTATGTGTGTGTGTGTGTTTTCATCTTGGCAACAACAGTCAAACAGTGTGTGTGTTTTCAGTACAAGAATATTATTATAGTACTGGTGTGTATGTGTGTGTGTGTGTGTGTGTGTGTGTGTTCAAAGGATAGTGATAAATGTATTTTCATCTTATATTGAGAGCCTACTAGAGAGAGTAAGTAAGTAATTAAGTAAATATTTATTGGTTATTTCATACCAAGGTATATTAATATTAAATCTATCTTCAAGACAGGAAAATATGAGTAATGGTAGATGGTTTTTACTCTCATCATTTTCACTCAATAAATTCTGCTGGCATTAAATATTGCAAGATATTAATTTTGGCCCCAACTATATTCCATATCAATGATCTTGTGTCTATGTACAGTCACGGACAATAATTAATCATCCACACATAGGTAACTCAAACAAATTGCTAGTGAATATTTTCATGTTTTGTTATTATGTATTTTTTGTTGTTGTTGTTTTGACTAGTCGGTAATTACTGCTTTTAGTGAAATAGAAAATGGTAATTAAACTATTTATTAGAACCAGATAGATAGATAGTGAGTTAGATAGAGATAGTGAGAGAGAGAGAGAAAAGGGGTGCGGAAGTAGGGGGACAGGCTTTAGGGGTGTGTGGGAGTGGGGGGACAGGCTTGGGGGGGGGGGGTTAAGGGGGTGCGGGAATAGGGGACAGGCTTTATACCCACCCGAACCCTGTCCCCCTACTCCTGCACCCCCTTAGTGAGCAGTGTGTCAATGGGATAGCTGTCCCCCAAACCTGTCCCCTACTCCTGCACCCCCCCTAACACATATTGGTACCACACTATCATCAACACTTTATAGTTAAGTTTACACAGACAGTCTCTTTGTAATTGTAATAGACAAGTTTAACATTTTTTCATTACTTTAATATCGGGAGGTTGAGATGTAGTACGTGTGTGTGTATGTATGTATATTATTATGTGTTTGGGAGGGTGTGTGACGTGACGAGGCTACCTCCAGTGTGGAGATGAAGGCCTTGTATATGTATGTATGTACAGTCGTGGTCAATAATAATCATCCACATATGGGAATCTCAAACAATTTACTGTCTAATGTTTTCACGTTCACATATACGATTTTATTATTTTAAATAGTGTGTGTGTGTGTGTTATTGTTTTAAGTAGTGTGTAGCTGCTTGTATTAAATTAAAAGATGGTAGTTAACGTGTGTGTGTGTGTGTGTGTTATTGTTTTAAGTAGTGTGTAACTGCTTGTATTAAATTAAAAGATGGTAGTTAACCTGTGTGTGTGTGTGTTATTGTTTTAAGTAGTGTGTAGCTGCTTGTATTAAATTAAAAGATGGTAGTTAACGTGTGTGTGTGTGTGTGTGTGTTATTGTTTTAAGTAGTGTGTGTGTGTGTGTGTGTGTTATTGTTTTAAGTAGTGTGTAGCTACTTGTATTAAATTAAAAGATGGTAGTTAACGTGTGTGTGTGTGTGTGTGTTATTGTTTTAAGTAGTGTGTAGCTGCTTGTATTAAATTAAAAGATGGTAGTTAACGTGTGTGTGTGTGTGTGTGTGTTATTGTTTTAAGTAGTGTGTAGCTACTTGTATTAAATTAAAAGATGGTAGTTAACCTATTTATTGGAAAGTTTATCATCTAAGGAACAGAGGGAAGCTGTCAAAATCTTACGTGAGTTACCCCTATATGGATAATTATATTTGACACCAACTGTACATATGTTTTTTACCAATATATTTTGTTTTGGGTAACATTTCAATAATATTATCTGGGATGCCTGTATATATATAGGGTCCATTCCACAGTGGTTGGTATTGGTTTGTAAGCACGCAAACCAAAGAATGTTAGCCGTGTAAATGACTTCTGGGTGAATTATTTAATGAATTTGGTGATTAAACTATACAGTGATTATTATTATTATTATTATTATTATTGTTATTATTATTATTATTATTATTATTGTTATTATTATTATTATTATTGTTATTATTATTATTATTATTGTTATTATTATTGTTATTATTATTATTATTATTGTTATTATTATTATTATTATTGTTATTATTATTACTATTATTATTATTACTGGTATTATTATTTTTATTATTATTATTATTATTAAATGACTTGTGGGTGAATTATTTAATGAATTTGGTGAGTAAACTATACAGTGATTATTATTATCTAACTGTTGGATAGATTTTGTGAATACGGATACTCACCTTTTGGAAAATAATGAAGCCTTACAAGTGTGGTTGGTTGGTTGGGAAGCTAACAAACCAATACCACTGTGGAATCAACCCATGTACAGTTGGCCACAGAAATTCTTACACAGGTTACATGGAAAGAGAAGTTATTAATTGATTATTGTGAATGTACTGTAATGAATAGTTTACCAAGTGACTCTTATCATTACAAAACAACAAACCTAATAATAATAATAATAATAATCACTGTATAGTTTACGCACCAAATTCATTAAATAATTCACCCACAAGTCATTTAATAATAATAATAATAATAATGTTGTATTGCAGTTACATATATAATCTTAACCTTTTATCTTTCTCTATGCATCTTCTTTCACACTTTCTATGTAAGGTTAGACAGCTGTTTCTCTCTATTTCACACACACACACTGTCTGTCTGTCTGTCTCCTTTTCTGTGCCTTCTTTGATATTATTATTATTATCAATATTATTATTATCAATATTATTATTATTATTAATATTATTATTGTTAATATTATTATTATTATTATTTTTATTATTATTATTATTATTATTTTTATTATTATTATTTTTATTATTAATATTATTAATATTATAAGTTGGCTTCATATCCACCTGTGTATGTATTAGGTTTTGTAAAAATTATAAATTGTATAATTATTAGATTTAGTAAGAATTATAAACTAATTTGGTTATATATTTGTTACAGAGTGTTGGAATTAACTGGAGTTTTGGAATTAACTGGAATTAACTGGAGTTTTGGAATTAACTGGAATTGTACAAGTATGAGACCTCCTTCCATCTATAACAACAACAACAACAACAACAACACATTATTATAGATTACTGTAAGTATTTGTATTCATGGTATATACAGTACTATGGTTCTGTTGTCTTTATATGGAGACATTGTATGTACCATGGATGTGTGTGTGTGTGTGTGTGTTTAGAGGCTTCTGATTCCTCCTGACTATGCCATGAAACAAGCTCCTTCCATATATGTGTGTGTGTTAGAGAGAGAGAGAATGTGTGTGTGTGTGTGTTAGAGAGAGAATGAGTGTGTGTGTGTGTGTGTTTGGAGGCTTCTGATTCCTCCAAACTATTCCATAAAACAAACTCCTTCCATATAGAAGTGTTCTTACTCTTGCATTCTGTAAATAGAAATCAGAAAAAAAAACAATACCACACAGTTATTCACGGTAAATTTACAGAAGTACTGAGTTCACTATATTGTATATTTTAGTATCATTACCCACTATTTTGGACCATTCTAACACACTTTTCATCTATGGTGTTTCTCTCAGAAATGCCCCGTTTTACAAATATAATTTGGAAATTAGTTTGACCTAACCTGACCTAACCTAGACTACAGCAGACTACCGGGACCTAACCTGGGCAAACTACCGGGATATAACCAGTATAAACTATCATAAAGTGACCGGGACCTAGCCGGATGTGGTAACACTGCTCAGCCCTAGCCAAGAACACAGTACTTGTGTAATAATACCCTCATAATAAATAATGAATGAAGAATACAAATTACATTATTATTGAAGAATACAAAACAAATAATAAATGAAGAATAACAAATTAAGAATAAATAAATGACTGCAAAATAAATAATAAATTAAGAATAAAAAATTATATATATTTTGCATTTTATTTAATTTGAGGTTGAACAATGAAGCAGGGTTGGGTTATCATCCAAAGATACTGTACAGGGATGGAGAGTGACCAACAATCTATTATGGTACCATATGTACAATTATCTTATCCAATTGTCCATATTTTGGTTTGCTTGGTTAGGCTCCTTCCACACGAGAGGCAAAAAAACTGCGGGCAGACACTTTTACCAATAATGTGGGTGGGTGGTAGACACAAGTGGTAAATGGCTGCCAGAGACCGTTTGATATGGTAACACTTGTATAAAGCGAGAGAATTTCACTGGGTTGCCCGTGCCTGCTGTCTTTTTGGCTCTCGTGTGGATGGGACTTAATATTAAGGGGGTGCTGTGGGTCGGGGGGGGGGGGGTGCGGGAGTAGGGGGACAGGCTTTAGGGGGGTGCGGGAGTAAAGGACAGGCTTGGGGGGGGGGTGCGGTGGGTCGGGGGGGGTGCGGGAGTAGGGGGACAGGCTTTAGGGGGGTGCGGGAGTAAAGGACAGGCTTGGGGGAGAGTGACCATCAATCTATTATGGTACAATTATATTATCCACTTTGACATTGTTTGGTTTGCTTGGTTAGTGAGTACAGTAGTTGCTTGTATCCAGTTTACATTGTTTGGTTTGCTTGGTTAGTGAGTACAGATAGTTGCTTGTATGATATGGTACGTATAAATTGTGTAATGTGCGCAAGTCCACAAGGAAGGAAAGAAACACGGAGTCCCAAGCTCTTTCGTGTATTCACATCTTGAGGGGAAATACAGATGTGAATACACGAAAGCACTTGTGACTCTGTGTTTGTTTCCTTCCTTGTGGACTTACACATATTCCTGGATCACGTGCCCAAAGTGATTTATTTGCAAATTGGGTAATATTAAAGCATTTGTCCATAATGTCTTTTTGACTCAAGGTTTTCAGGATGCAATGTTTAATAGTGTGTTTGTAACCAATCTGTTGTTTACATCTGTCACAAATGAGTGTTTTGGGAGATCTCCCCCCAACCAATCTCCAAAAACACTAATGATTTCGTTGCCTTATCATCTGTATACTATTCTGGATAGTGGACAGTAGAATATATGGTCATACTTTGAGTAAAGTGCACAAAGTGTATGCAAAAGGTACAAACAAAAATAACGTAATTTTGTAGCATACTTTTAGCATAATTCCATACCAGCCTTGATTCCATGTCCATGTTTTTCATTTCCATGCTCACACTAGGACCTTTCATGATTCTTTCTCTTACATATTATGCCCTGAAATTGATCTACTCCCCTGTGTAGCTCTCTTTCACTCTCTGCTGGTAATACTGTGTCACCTGGAACTCTGCTGGTAATACTGTGTCACCTGGAACTCTGCTGGTAATACTGTGTCACCTGGAAATAAGCTTGTCACCAGAGACCTTTTTATTCCACTCAGCCTCATATTCTCTTTTCATACTGGTGTGTTTTGTATAGTACTGTACTAAGGGGGTGTGGTGGGTGTAGGGGATAAACTTGGGGGGGGTGGGGGTTGTAGTAATCACTGGTATTGGTCTGTGTTTGTTCCTACCTGCCTTACAACCCCGGCTGAGGATTTTTAGGCGGATAACAACATTACCAGGTGGGTAAGTTGATCCTCGTTTAAGTTGGAACAGAGCAGCACGGGAATAACAAAGTGTAACCATTGTGTTAGGCAGGTAATAACATCACCAGGTGGGTAAGTTGATCCTCGTTTAAGTTGGAACAGAGCAGCACGGGAATAACAAAGTGTAACCATTGTGTTAGGCAGGTAATAACATCACCAGGTGGGTAAGTTGATCCTCGTTTAAGTTGGAACAGAGCAGCACGGGAATAACAAAGTGTAACCATTGTGTTAGGCAGGTAATAACATCACCAGGTGGGTAAGTTGATCCTCGTTTAAGTTGGAACAGAGCAGCACGGGAATAACAAAGTGTAACCATTGTGTTAGGCAGGTAATAACATCACCAGGTGGGTAAGTTGATCCTCGTTTAAGTTGGAACAGAGCAGCACGGGAATAACAAAGTGTAACCATTGTGTTAGGCAGGTAATAACATCACCAGGTGGGTAAGTTGATCCTCGTTTAAGTTGGAACAGAGCAGCACGGGAATAACAAAGTGTAACCATTGTGTTAGGCAGGTAATAACATCACCAGGTGGGTAAGTTGATCCTCGTTTAAGTTGGAACAGAGCAGCACGGGAATAACAAAGTGTAACCATTGTGTTAGGCAGGTAATAACATCACCAGGTGGGTAAGTTGATCCTCGTTTAAGTTGGAACAGAGCAGCACGGGAATAACAAAGTGTAACCATTGTGTTAGGCAGGTAATAACATTACCAGGTGGGTAAGTTGATCCTCGTTTAAGTTGGAACAGAGCAGCACGGGAATAACAAAGTGTAACCATTGTGTTAGGCAGGTAATAACATCACCAGGTGGGTAAGTTGATCCTCGTTTAAGTTGGAACAGAGCAGCACGGGAATAACAAAGTGTAACCATTGTGTTAGGCAGGTAATAACATCACCAGGTGGGTAAGTTGATCCTCGTTTAAGTTGGAACAGAGCAACACGGGAATAACAAAGTGTAACCATTGTGTTAGGCAGGTAATAACATCACCAGGTGGGTAAGTTGATCCTCGTTTAAGTTGGAACAGAGCAACACGGGAATAACAAAGTGTAACCATTGTGTTAGGCAGGTAATAACATCACCAGGTGGGTAAGTTGATCCTCGTTTAAGTTGGAACAGAGCAGCACAGGAATAACAAAGTGTAACCATTGTGTTAGGCAGGTAATAACATCACCAGGTGGGTAAGTTGATCCTCGTTTAAGTTGGAACAGAGCAACACGGGAATAACAAAGTGTAACCATTGTGTTAGGCAGGTAATAACATCACCAGGTGGGTAAGTTGATCCTCGTTTAAGTTGGAACAGAGCAGCACAGGAATAACAAAGTGTAACCATTGTGTTTGTAACAATCACTGTCTTTACTCTCCACTTGTAGAATAATTAGTCCCTCACTGTCCTCTTCATTCATGATGGTGAATGTGATGCAGGTGGGATGAGAGGTCAATATGCTGACCTTGGCTGCCCCAGGGAGTGCCAAACCACACGTCTGTGTGTGTGTGTGTGTGTTTGGAGGCTTCTGATTCCTCCAAACTATGCCAACAAACCACCTCCTTCCATATAGGTGTGTGTGTTTGTGTTAGAGAGAGAGAGGGAGAGTGTGTGTGTGTTAGAGAGAGAGAGAGTGAGTGAGAATGTGTGTGTGTGTGTGTGTTAGAGAGAGAGAGGGAGAGACAATGTGTGTGTGTGTGTTAGAGAGAGAGAGGGAGAGACAATGTGTGTGTGTGTGTTAGAGAGAGAGAGGGAGAGACAATGTGTGTGTGTGTGTTTGGAGGGTTCTGATTCCTCCAAACTATTCCACGAAACAAGCTCCTTCCATATAGGTGTGTGTGTGTGTGTGTGTTAGAGAGAGAATGTGTGTGTGTGTGGAGACTTCTGATTCCTCCTAACCATGCCATGAAACAAGCTCCATCCATATAGGTGTGTGTGTGTGTGTGTGTGTTAGAGAGGAGGGAGAGAGAATAGGTGTGTGTTTGGAGGCTTCTGATTCCTCCAAACTATGCCACCAAACCAACTCCTTCCATATACTGTAGGTGTGTGTGTTTCATGTTAATATTTAGAGGAATTATTTGCTCCAAGTTTACCACCCAACATTGTACTGTCTCTCTAAAGGGGGTGCGGGAATAGGGGGACAGGCTTGGGGGGGGGTTTAGGGGGGTGCAGGAGTAGGGCACAGGCTTGGGGTGGTTTTGGGGGATGCGGGAGTAGGGGGACAGGCTGGGGGGGGGGGGGTTAGGGGGGTGCTGGAATAGAGGACAAGCCTTCTACCCACCCCAAGCCTGTCCCCCTATTCCCGCACCCCCAAACCCCCCCCCCCCCCAAGCCTTGTCCCCTACTCCCGCACCCCCTTAGGCTGCATTTACACCAAGCGAGTTAAGTCAAGGCGAGTCAAGGCGAGTCAAAATGAGTGATACGGGAGGTGCCATTTTTTCCTGAGTCACGGCAAGTTACCCCTATATGGATCATTATATTTAACACCAACTGTATGTATGTATGTACAGTCTAATTTATATAATAATATACAGTTTGTATGTATGTGTATGTAGGTTGGATTTAGAAATATGTTTATTACTAATTAATTTATCTACTTTACAGGTGTGTAGTGAAAAGAGAAGAAGAGAGGAGGAGGAGGAGAGGAGAGAAGGAGAACACAAGAGAAGAGAGAGAAGGAGAACACAAGAGAGAAAGTGAACACAATGATTACTGAGGTCCTGATATGTTTATGTATGTGTGTATGTACGTGTGTCTGTGTGTGTACGTGTGTATGTGTGTGTGTGTATGTGTGTGTGTGTGTGTGTGTGTATGTATGTGTGTTTATGTATGTGTGTGTGTGTGTATGTATGTGTGTTTATGTATGTGTGTGTGTGTGTATGTATGTGTATTTATGTATGTGTGTGTGTGTGTATGTGTGTGTACATGTGTGTGTGTGTGTGTGTACGTGTGTCTTTGTGTGTGTTTGTCTGTCTGTGTGTGTGTGTATGTATGTGTGTGTGACATAATGATAGGTTTATATTCTCCTATATTAACCTTTTATCAAACCTTTCCTTTACACACTTTATCAACATGTTCTTTCTTCCTTCTTTATTTTCTTTCCTCTCTCCTCTCTTTATTCTGCCTTTTTTCTTATGCCTCTCTTTATTTTTCGTCTTTCTCCTCTCCTTTTATCCATCTTCTCTTATTTCCCCTCTGTCTCTTCCTCTCTCTTTATTCTTGCTTTCTCCTTTCCTCTCTCTTTATTCGTTCTACTATTTCCTTCTTCTATATCTTCTCTTTATCTCCTTGCTTTCTTTTTTCCTTCATAGATATTTATTCTCTTATTTTCTCTTATTCCTCCTTCTATATTATTTACTTATTTCTTTTTCTCTCTTATTCCTTCTTTGTCTCTTATCTCTCTTATTCCTTCTGGTACCAGATGAACAAAAGGACCACATGAACAAAAATAAAAATAATAATAATAAAAACAATAATAATAATAATAAAAATAAAAATAATAATAATAAAAACAATAATAATAATAATAATAATGGGTGTTCTTTTGCTTGAAAAAATAGTTTGGAGGAATAATTTACTCCAGATTTACCAACACTACTTCCAACTTAAGGTGATATTATTTTGTTGGTGAATTGGAAGGTGTGTGATTATTATTATTATTATTATTATTATTATTATTATTATTATAACTATTATTATTATTATCATCACTATTATTATTATTACTATCATTATTATTATTATCATTATTATTATTACTATTATTATCGTTATTATTATTATTATTATTATTATTATTATTATTATTATTATTATTATTGAGTGCTACTGATTCCTCCAAACACATCCCTTAATTATTAGTACCATTGAGAGTGTGTTTTCTGGTAGAGTTAGGAGGAATCAGTAGCACTCAATAATAATAATAATAATAATAATGATAATAATTATAATAATTATAATGATAATAATAATAATGATAATAATAATAATAGTAATAATAATAATAATAGTAATAATAATAGTAATAATAATAATAGTAATAATAATAATAATAATAATAATAATGATAGTAATAGTAATAATAATAATAATAATAGTAATAATAATAATAATAGTAATAATAATAATAATAGTAATAATAATAATCAGTAGCCTTCCAATTAACCAACAAGAGAATCTCTCTTGAAATGGTTTTCCTTCCTCCCTGCCTTTTTTGTATACAACACTTTACGTCAACTCAACCCCCTCAATTATTATTATGAGGTGGTGCAAAATCATACACGTGTTGTTCTTTATTACCAAGATGATTATTATTATTATTATTATTATGAGGTGTTGTTAAATCATACACGTGTTGTTCTTTATTACCAAGATATTTATTACGATGGAAGGAAAGTGTTGGTGGATATTTTACTGTGACTGTACTTAAGGGGGTGCAGAAGTAGGGGACAGGCTTCCGGGGGAACTGGGGGGGTGCGGGAATAGGGGGACAGGCTTGGGGTGGGTAGAAAGCCTGTCCCCTATTCCCGCACCCCCCTAACCCCCCCCCCCCCAGCCTGTCCCCCTACTCCCGCACCCCCCCAGTTCCCCCCGAAGCCTGTCCCCTACTCCTGCACCCCCTTAAGTACAGTCACAATCAAATATCCACCAACAAATTTAATAATACTTCTTGGTTAAGCCAGAAATAATATTCTGTGTTATTATTATAAAGTTGAATAATTTCCTTTAAATTAATTAGGTTGTATTTTGTTACAGATTTGTGGAGTGTAGTTGTACAAGAGACTTAACAACTATAACTACCACCACTACTACCACTACTACCACCACCACTACTACCACCACCACTACTACTACAACTACCACCACTACTACTACTACTACTTCACAAGAATCACTAGTTAATGTGAGTGTTTTATGAAGTTACTGTGTGTGTGTGTGTGTGTGATGTTTCTCTCTCCACTAACACACACACACACACACACAGGTATTATAACAACAGTAACATATTGTGTGTGTGTGTGTGTGTGTGTGATGTTTCTCTCTCCACTAACACACACACACACACACACAGGTATTATAACAACAGTAACATATTGTGTGTGTGTGTGTGTGTGTGTGATGTTTCTCTCTCCACTAACACACACACACACACACACACACAGGTATTATAACAACAGTAACATATTGTGTGTGTGTGTGTGTGTGTGTGTGTGTGATGTTTCTCTCTCCACTAACACACACACACAGGTATTATAACAACAGTAACATATTGTGTGTGTGTGTGTGTGTGTGTGATGTTTCTCTCTCCACTAACACACACACACACACACAGGTATTATAACAACAGTAACATATTGTGTGTGTGTGTGTGTGTGATGTTTCTCTCTCCACTAACACACACACACACACACACAGGTATTATAATAACAGTAACATATTGTGTGTGTGTGTGTGTGTGATATTTCTCTCTGCACACACACACACACACACACAAAATGTTAATGTCGTTATCAAAACTGTGTGTATTTGTCACACACACAATGTTATATTGTTGTTATAATATCTGTGTGTGTGTGTGTGTGTATTTGTCACACACACACAGTATTATAATAACACTAAGGAGATAATACACTGTTGGTACATTGGAGCATCTTGATTCCTCCAAAGTATGTCAGAAAACAGAACCACATGAACAAAAATAATGGTGTTTGTTTTGTTGTTTGGAATAGTTTGGAGGAATTAATTGCTCCAGATTTATATTGGAGTGTCTTGATTCCTCCAAAGTATGTCAGGAAACAACTTCAACATTTTGACAATTGTGTTCTGTTGTTGCTTGGAATAGTTTGGAGGAATCAGTTGCTCCAGAATTACATTGGAGCATCTTGATTCCTCCAAAGTATGCCAGGAAACAAGACAATGGTGTTCTGTTGTTGCTTGGAATAGTTTGGAGGAATCAATTGCTCCAGATTTACCACCAACACTGTACTATCACCTAAAGTTATATTTAAACTCTTAAGCTCCTTCCACACGAGGCAAAAAACTTCGGGCAGACACTGTTACCAATATCGTGGGTGTGGCACAAGTGGTAAATAGCTGCCAGAGACGGTTTGATCTGGTAACACTGGTAAAAAGCGAGAGAATTTCACTGGGTTTCGTCTTTTTGCCTTGTGTGGATGGGACTTTACAGGTATAAAATTATCACTGATGTTATTATAATATTTGTCTGTGTGTGTGTGTGTGATATGTCTCACACACACACACACAGACATACAGTATTATAATAACATCAATAATTTTTATTTGAACCTGATGTTATAATAATATTTGTCTGTCTGTGTGTGAGTGAGAGTGATCTCTCTCTCTCCCTCTCTCTCACACACACACAGTATTATAACATCATCAATAATTTTTACTTTCTGTGTGTGGTATTTCTCACACACACAGACAATATTATAACATCAATAATTTTTACTTAAACCCTACATTCTTTTATGTATGTAATTATTACTGGTGTTATTATAATATTTGTTTGTTTGTTTGTGTGATATTTCTCTCACACACACACAGACAAATATTATAATAACATCAATAATTTTTAATTGAACCCTACACCCTTACAGGTATAAATTAATTAATTTATTCACCTGGTGGAATTATAATTATGTTAATAATATAGAGGTTTTTTAATAAAGTATAATAATTAATAATGTATTTAATTTTTATTTCCTGTTATTATACACTGTATTATATTAGAGGTTTAGTTCTTGTGTGTTCTACTGTCTTGTTGTTCTTCTCTTCTTGTGTTTGTTCTTATTCTTCTCCTCTCTCTCATGTTGTTCTCTTCTCTCTCTCGTGTTGTTCTCTTCTCTCTCTCGTGTTGTTCTCCTCTTCTCTCTCGTGTCGTTCTCCTCTTCCTCTTCTCTCCCACTACACACCTGTAAAATAAACAAATTAATTATTGTTAAGGTCATATATAAATAGAAAATAATAAATCTGGAGCAAATGATTCCTCCAAACTATTTTTTTTTTCCCAAGCAACATGCATACTTTGGAGGAATCAAGAAACTCCTAATGTAATTCTGGAGCAAATGATTCCTCCAAACTATTTTTTTTTCCAAGCTACATACATACATACAAACTGTATATTATATAAATCATAGTGGGCAATTAGGTTATTATTACTACTACTATTATTATGATTTTTATTATTACTATTATTACTATTATTACTATTACTATTATTACTATTATTATTACTATTATTATTATTATTGAATGTTACTGTACTTGAACATTTAATACAATCTTTGACAAAACACAAACAGCTGCTTACATTTCATAAGTTAACAGAAATAGATTGAGAAAACAAAATGTAAGAACAGTACTGTACAGTCGTAGTCAAAAATAATCATCCATAGAGGGGTAACTCACCTAAGAGTTTGACAGCTGTAAAATGTATTTTTTAGCTTATAGGCTTTCCATTAAATAGGTTAGGTACCATCTTTTAATTTAATAGAAGTAGCTACGAAGTATTTAAAAACAATAACATCATATGTGAACGTGAAAACATTACACAGTAAATCGTTTGAGATGCCCATATGTGGATGATTATTATTGACCACAACTGTACAACATAGCAGAAGAATCAGAAGGGACAGAACCAAAAGATAGAGAACATAAGGACATGATGAGATGTTGTGACCTGTTAGAGAATTCACTTAAGGTGACAGAATTTTGTTGGTAGTAAATCTGGACCAACTGAGAGAGAGAGAGAGAGAGAGAGAGAGAATGAAAGGAAGAAAGGAATGAATGAGAGAGAGAGAGAGAGATTGGAAGGAAGAAAGGAATGAATGAGAGAGAGAGAGAGAATGGAAGGAAGAAAGGAATGAATGAGAGAGAGAGAGAGAGAGAGAGAGAGAGAGAATGAAAGGAAGAAAGGAATGAATGAGAGAGAGAGAGAGAGAGATTGGAAGGAAGGAAGAAAGGAATGAATGAGAGAGAGAGAATGGAAGGAAGAAAGGAATGAAAGAGAGAGAGAATGGAAGGAAGGAAGAAAGGAATGAATGAGAGAGAGAGATTGGAAGGAAGAAAGGAATGAATGAGAGAGAGAGAGAGAGATTGGAAGGAAGAAAGGAATGAATGAGAGAGAGAGAGAATGGAAGGAAGAAAGGAATGAATGAGAGAGAGAGAAATACAACAATGTAATTCCATACAAACTTACAGTTGTAGTAGTAGTAGTAGTAGTTGATGTTGTTGTTGTTGTTGTTGTTCCCCAAGCTCCTACAGTGATGGTGGTGAAATCACACTGGCGTGATGATCATAAACGGTGAATAAAACCCACTCTTGTTGACGGAAATAATATATTAATCCATACAGTTTCTGTGGACACTGCCACCATCTTCAGTGGTCTAGCGACCACTGAAGATGGTGGCAGTGTCCACAGAAACTGTATGGATTAATATATTATTTCCGTCAACAAGAGTGGGTTTTATCCTACAGTGATGCTTGTACTGTTGTTGTTGTTGATGGAAGGAAGAACACAGTGGACAACAAACAAACAATGAAGGTTCCTCAGTCTCTTGTTACAACTCCACAACTCTGTAACAACAAATTACAACCTATTTAATTTATGGATGAGCAAAGATATGTGAAGAAATTAATAATAATAATAATAATAAAAGTAATAATAATAATAATAATGGGAATAGGGGGACAGGCTTGGGGGGGGTTTAGGGGGGTGCGGGAGTATGGGACAGGCTTGGGGGGTGTTTGGGGGGTGTGGGAATAGGGGGACAGGCTTTCTACCCACCCCAAACCTGTCCCACTATTCCTGCACCAACCTAACCCCCCCCCCCCCCAAGCCTGTCCCCCTTATTCCCACACCCCCTTAAGGTTAATTCTATGTCTCTTGTCTCTATTACAACTCAACTCTACAACTCTGTAATAACAAATTACAACCTATTTAATTTATGGATGAGCAAAGATAAGTGAAGAAATGGTTTGTTAGCTTCCCAACCAACCTTACACTTGTAAGGCTTCATTATTTTCCAAAAGGTGAGTATCCACATTCACAAAATCTATCCAACAGTTAGATAATGATGATAACTGTATAGTTTACTCACCAAATTCATTAAATAATTCACCCACAAGTCATTTAATAATAATAATAATAATAATAATAATAATAATAATAATAATAATAAAAATAATAATACAAGTAATAATAATAATAGTAATAATAATAATAATAATCACTGTATAGTTTATTCACCAAATTCATTAAATAATTCACCCAGAAGTCATTTAATAATAATAATAATAATAAAAATAATAATACCAGTAATAATAATAATAGTAATAATAATAATAATAATAATAATAATAATAATAATAATAATAATAATCATTATTATTAAATTATTATTAAATAATTCACCCATAAGTCATTTACACGGCTAATATTCTTTTGTTTGCGTGCTTACAAACCAATACCAACCACTGTGGAATCGACCCTAAGAGAGACAGTACAATGTTGGTGGTAAATGTGGAACAAATAATTCCTCCAAATATTACCTTGAAACACACACACACACACACACACACACACCTATATGGAAGGAGCTTGTTTTGTGGCATAGTTAGGAGGAATCAGAAGCCTCCAAACACACACACACACACACATACATACAGTATCCAGACACGGACATACACACATCACTTGGAAGGAGCTGGTGTCTTTTTGTGTTCTCAGGAAGGAAGGAAGGAAGGAAGGAAGGAAAGGAAGGAAGGAAAGAAAGGAAAGGAAAAGGAAAGGAAAAGGAAGGAAAGGAAAGGAAAGGA
The DNA here is from genome assembly GCA_033782935.1 of Petrolisthes cinctipes. NCBI lineage: Eukaryota > Metazoa > Arthropoda > Malacostraca > Decapoda > Porcellanidae > Petrolisthes > Petrolisthes cinctipes. The sequence continues at coordinate 1,092,106 of JAWQEG010001202.1, forward strand.
AAGGAAAGAAGGAAGGAGAGGCAGGGAGAAGCAGAGTGAACATTAAGAAAAGGAAGGAAGGAAGGAAGGAAAGGAAGGGAGAAGCAAAGTGAACATTAAGAGAAGGGAGATATATATATATTGATAGATGATAGTATTTGATTAAAAGATGTATTTTGATCAGTAATGAAATACTCTGGGCAAGATACTAAATGGAAAATAAGGTTATTAATGTTAGATGAAGTGTTGTATTCTAAAACCAACACCAATAGTGACAACAAACAGGTTACTTAGTTAGTTAGTGTTAAGGGGGTGCGGGAATAGGGGGGACAGGCTTGGGGGAGGTGAAGGTTAGGGGGGTGAAGGGGGATTTTGGGGGGTGCAGGAGTAGGGGACAGGATTGGAGGATGCGGGAGTAGGGGGCAGGCTTGGGGGAGGTTTATGGGGGTGCAGGAGTAGGGGGACAGGCTTGGGGGTGTGGGAGTAGGGGACCGGATTAGGGGCTGCGGGAGTAGGGGGACCGGATTAGGGGCTGCGGGAGTAGGGGGACAGGCTTGGGGGCTGCGGGAGTAGGGGACAGGATTGGGGGCTGCGGGAGTAGGGGACAGGATTGGGGGGTGCGGGAGTAGGGGACAGGATTGGGGGCTGCGGGAGTAGGGGGACAGGATTGGGGGCTGCGGGAGTAGGGGGACAGGATTGGGGGGGGGGGGTTAGAGTGGTGCGGAAATAGGGAGCAGGCTTTCTACCTACCTCCAAGCTTGTCCCCCTAATCCGGCACCCCCCTAACCCCCCCCCCCAAGCCTGTCCCCTACTCCCGCACCCCCTTAGACAGCAGTATGGTAGCAGAAATTTATAACAAAATATTGAGAAGGTAGAAGAGAAGTGTTAAAATGACATTAAAGGAGAAGGTAGTAGAACTTAAGGAACAACTTCAATATGTACAGTCGACAGCAGAAATTTGTGTCCATCTCATGTATTTAATATTGCTAATATGACCAGATACTTGCATTCTGAACCAGTTTCCATTTTAACAACATAAGTAATTTACCATATGAGAACTATATCTGTCATTTCTTCATTAAAATTGTATTACAACACTATAACTAATACATTACAACATAAGTAATTTACCATATGAGAACTATATCTGTCATCTCTGCATTAAAATTGTATTACAACATAACTATAACTAATACATACACAGGTGGAAATGAAGGGAACTTATGCTGCCGACTGTACACAAACATAAATGAAGCCCTGGAGGAAAATGTCAGGTATGAAAGAAATTGGTGAGAAAATAATAATGAAGTAGAAAGAGAGAGTTGATTTGATATCCTGTGATTCAGTTGTGGAACAGGTAATAAACAGAACAGTGAGATAAACTCCAGGAATAGAAGCAGTTAATATTTTAGGTTAGGTTAGGTTGGGTTAGGTTGGGTTAGGTAACAGAACAGTGAGATAAACTCCAGGAATAGAAGCAGTTAATATTTTAGGTTAGGT